>CM077296.1:53475774-53515774 GCA_039654925.1 Anguilla pacifica
AATACAAATCTGATGCATGTAGCCATCCACATAAACATCCATATAAAACCAAAAACATGGCATTACAATATATCCTAAAGTCCGAAAATAATAAATAGCTTATATGCCTTCTTACGGACAGTAGCATTTTGGTTCATTGTTATTTGCGCACTCAGAACAGAAGCTATACGTCTGTGAAGGCACTATACAACCAAAAGTATCTGGACACCCCTTGGTCTGGGGCTGTTTTACATGGTTTGGGCTAGACCCCCTTAGTTCCAGTGAAGGCAATGGAGGTTGTTATAGCAGCAATGTGTGTACCAACTCCATATTAATGCCTATAATTTTGTTTGAGATGTCGGATTCCAGGTGTCCACATACTTTTGTTTTCTTATGCTAATCACTTGAACGCATAAAATTTACAAACAGTCAGGATTCATCATCTCATACACCTGGGATATGCACAAAAACCAAAGGTCTGCACGTGTATCATGAACCCCATATTGGTTTTTCGTAGGAACATTTTTAAGAATGAAAGTAAGAAAATAAGTAAGGAAGTAAGTAAAAATATAGAGTAAGAAAAGTTTTGTGAATCAGGACCTATGGCAGTGCAGCAGTGGAGTACTTTGCACTTTGACCTATTGATGAAGAATGTTGCAGCAACAGAAAAGGCCTTTAAAACACGACTGGCTATGCCAAATTTGGAAAACGAAAAAATGCGTTTTTTTGTTTCAAAAGGGATTGTCTTGTTCTGTTTCTATCATTTTCTGTATACAACATTGTTTGCAACTCCAGATATGTAAATACATTGAATCCAAGCATGCAAGACATTGTTCAGCAGTTTTTAAAATTATATACACAGTGCAGTCGATAAGCTCTTTTTGGGATAAACTAGGGATACAATGACACATAGCTAGCCAAGAAACAGCTGAGCAGCCAATTGTCAAATTACTTTCAGTCCCCTAAAATGGGGGGTAGAGAAAGGGCTGTAATTATTACACGGATCACCTGATATGGAGATAAATGCTTTCAATTTTAAGCTAACAGTCTAAGCTTTAGCCTCATATTCTTTGTTTCAAATCCAATGCGTTGGACTTCAGTGCAAAATCAACAAAAAAAAAAAATTGTGTCACTGTCCAAATACTGCACTGTACTTTTAAAATATTGAAATCACTTTTAGAAGTACCGCAGCAAAATATTAAATGATATGAGATAACAGCAGTCCTCTTTGTGCTGTTGGTGTCCAGCTTTTGGAAAAACCGCTTTCCAAAATATGCCCTTTCTAAATCATTTACACTCGATATAACAGATAACAGATTTCACTTACTAATGATAATAATTAATAATTATTCCTGTTAGGTAATTAAGACCTGAGACAGAATAATTAAGATGTGCAGAAGCTTCTGTTCTGAGTTTTGACCTCCACTGTCTAATGATGGAAACAGTGAAGTAATTATCCGTTTTACATTCTATGGTATGACATCTAAGTGATTTGCAGTCTCTACAGTACAGTATATACAAGGGACATTCAGAGGGCTTTGCCGTAGTGATGAATTTAAATGTGCAGTTCTCACATATGCTGCGTTTGGTGATCTCATTACAACCTAATAAAACAACGGAAAAGTTGTGTAATTTCTGGAGCATACAATAATCTAAACAATAAGAAAATTATGTATGTTTGATGTTGCCTCATTTTTTAGAAAAGGGCTGCACAGTCCTGTTCCTGGAGATCTACTGTCCTGTAGGGTTGCATTCCAACCTTAATTTGGCACACCGGATTCTACTAATTTGCTGCTCAAAGAGATCTCTAGGTGTTGAATGAGGTGTGCTTTGTTAGGGTTGGAGTGAAAACCTACAGGACGGTAGGTCTCTTGCTGTTGAAGAAGGCGTGCTTTGTTAGGGTTGGAGTGAAAACCTACAGGACGGTAGGTCTCTTGCTGTTGAAGAAGGCGTGCTTTGTTAGGGTTGGAGTGAAAACCTACAGGACGGTAGGTCTCTTGCTGTTGAAGAAGGCGTGCTTTGTTAGGGTTGGAGTGAAAACCTACAGGACGGTAGATCTCCAGGAACAGGGCTGGGCAGCCCTGCTGTCGAATAACTCTAAACAACACTGAGCAATTGATTATATGTAGATATTATATGCATCTGTACCTTTTTGCTTTCATAATATTCAGAGATCTCTATTCCCACATTTAACATGTCTTTTCATGGTTTATGCGCCTTGGATAATAGTTTTTTTTTGACAGTTTCAATGTGTGGAACAATTGAATTGAACTGTTGAATGCAAGATATACAATTTGGGTGACAGTAAACCAATCCCAGTTTTGTAGCTTGTCAGAATGGAGAATAATGCCAGTCTTAAGCCATTTATGTTGCACATTTGTAAAAGCACACACACACACACACACACACAGACACAAACATTAGAGAGGTAAGCTCAGAGATGTATTGAAATTTCAGTGAGTAAAGCCTCGCTTTGTTTCTGTTTTAATCTGTGGGAAGACAGCGGTAAAAGACAGACAGTAGGTGATGAGACACACAGTCAGACCTGAGCCTGAATGCACTCAGCATTAGTCTTTATCTGTGATTACGGTGCATATGCAGTCTGCTGGCAGTCAGCAATCTGTCTGTCCATTTCTAAGACAAACCTCTTGGAAGTGTAATATACGGTATTCACAGAACCATAAGTAAAAGTTAAGGCCATAATGTTGTTTGAGTCCAGACCACAGTCTCGGTTAAGAAACCATAAGCATAGCAGAGGGGGATAAGTAATTTTATGTTTACGTTTTTAAACTAAAATTTTACTTTAGTAATTTAAGTTTAAAAACGTAAACATAAAATTACTAAACATAAAAATCATAACCATGCACAGCCAGTCCAAGTTGACATCCAGAAGTGGCAGATATATTTATGCGTTTATTAATTCTCATGGAGGAAATAATTCCTCTCCTGTGGATTCTATGCAGCTCTGTTCACGATGCATTCACAATGGGTCAATGTTAATAACCCTTAATAACCACTGATAACCATCCACAGCTGTCAGCAACACAGGGGCAATGATGTGTACAGTATGTAATGTTCAATATACTACGGATTTATGGATTTCAATCTAAGTCAAGGAGAGGAGATTTTGTTAACGAGTTTCATTTAGTCAAGAATTTTGACTAATGTGGAAAGGCCTATACCCAATCACTTGACATAAATGTTTCTTTATAAAGTTGTGGGTAGTTGAAGGCAACATTACATGCCTAACATGAAGATAAGTACCGCAGCTACATTCCTGGCATTTAGCAGGTGCTCTTATGGAGAGACTAGCAGTGTAAAGCTCAGAGATCAGGGATTGGGCGCAGAAATTCCCTGTGGGGGTGGGGGGGGGGCAGTTATAACTTTAAATGTGGAAGTGCACACAGTGCCTTTGATTCACAGATTTCTGTGCACTCCCATTGCCTCCTGACTTGGCTGAATGATGAAGGTAGTCCTCGAATGCCCTTAAGCGAGGAACTTAACCTGAAATGCTTCAAGAGAAGGACTCCGCTGCAGAGGCAGCTGCCAGCATATACAGTTCTGCAGTTTAGGGCCACAACCAGTGAGGGGCCACAAACAGTGAGGGGCCACAAATGTTTTCTATTTTTGTGTAATCAGAGGGCGTGAATAGCTTTTTGGATGCTTTTTATTCTGGTGCTGGTTCCCCATTAATCCACCCCACCAACCCCCACCCCACCACCCCCGGTCTGCGATTGCCCCCACTACCAACCGCCCCCCCCCCCCCCCGGCTCCCCAGCCCACAATTGGGGGGCCCCGGTTGCTTCTCGTTCAGGCCTAGGGACACCCAAAATCCTAGAGCCAGCTCTGTTCAGCTGTACAAATGGATTGCATGCAAAAATTGTATCTGTATAAGTGGGCCTGGATAAGAACATCTGCTAAATGGCCAAAGCGTAAATGTAAATTCAAACGATGAGGTTACCGGCTTCGAACATTTGTTTTCTTTTGTTTTGTCTCTTGACATGTGTTATCTTTCCTACCCACTTCCTGTTGAGTGCCTCATTACTTCAAATTGTTTATTTTGTGTGTAATTGAATCCTGCAATCATTTCTTTCCCCGCGATGAAGTGTTTTGTCTGTCGAATAGATTCAAACCATAATGCTGAGCTCAATCCCCTCTTACTGAATTTCAAGTCTCTCATGTTGAATGTCTTCATGTTGAAATTTGATGGCCCTGTCCCTCTGTCTTAGAGGACTGAGAATATGGAACACCTGATGGATTGACTAAAACTGTTTCTATTTCCCTCTGAAAGTATAGTCTCTCTGGTTGTCGAGAGCTTAAGATGGCGGTCACCAGGCCTGTATAGAAGTTCTGCTTTGTTCCAGTGTCCTAAACTAATTTCAGAGAGTGATGTGTGGAGGAATGTGATTATTACACTTCCCCTGGAGCCGCTGGACTCTGGGTAATGTGCTGCAGTTCATTTAAAAATTAATGCGTCTGAAATATTTATGCAGTGTCGCAGTACAAGAGGAATTAAACATAAAAACAAAAGTGACTTTGACACAACGTGGCATGTGCAGATCAGTAAATGTAACGGGAGGGGGGTGGGGGTGGATTCATATGGGTTTGTTTGAAGAATGTGACACCGTTTTTAAAAGATCTCTGAAGCCGCCATCTTTGAAAGACTGCAGACCTTAGCAGTGCTGCTGCCGGACAGTATGCAAGCGTTCAGTTTGATTTCCTCTCTCTCACAGGAAGCCAGAGCACAACCCAACAGGCTGTACATGGCTCAAAATACATAACCGTGCAGTGACCGACTATAATAATGCACTTGTGTACGTTTGGGTTGAAAATGTACAAAATGGGCCTAAGTATGTTTGTGTGTGTGTGTAGCTATTTTGGTAAAGGTACAGTAGTTGTTGAATCTAAGACCATAAAATGCATCAACCAACCAGGAATTTAATCTGGTGTGAGTGTGCAAGCATGTATGTATGTATGTATGTATAGTATGTATGTATGTAGAGAAGCTGTTGTGCATTCCTGTATGTTATATGAATGAACGAATGAATGAATGAATGAATGAACCAATGAATAAATGAATGAATGAAATGCTGTGCTATGCGGACATTGCCTGGCCCTGTACCTGTCAAATCAGCTCATCTAGACATGCTGAGTTTTTCCCGACACCACTCCCCCCCCCCCCCCCCCCCACCCTCGCAGTTTTCCGTGGGTGGGTCCAGTGGAACTCAGTCAAAAGGGCAGATGTTGAAATCCATTAAAATGCGATTCCAGGAGAGGTGAAGCGTTTCCCTCCGATCGGTCAACCATACCCCCCCCCCCCCCACGTCATCTTTAAAAGGCACCTTCACTCCATTTTTTTTTTTTCCCCTCTCTATGACATCACTGTATGTTTTTCTTTGCTGGGATGTACTGATATGTCACAACCCACCCTGAAGCCGTGTCGCCTCTGTGACCTTGTGAGTTTCAGAACAGGGCTTCGCGTAGGGCGCACCAGCGTGCACCAGTGTGCACCAGCGTGCACCAGCGTGCACCAGCGTGCACCAGTGTGCACCAGTGTGCACCAGCGTGCACCAGCGTGCACCAGTGTGCACCAGCATGCACCAGCGTGCACCAGCATGCACCAGCGTGCACCAGCATGCACCAGTGTGCTCCAGTGCGCACCAGCGTGCACCAGTGTTCACCAGCGTGCACCAGCGTGCACCAGCGTGCACCAGCGTGCACCAGTGTGCTCCAGTGTGCACCAGCGTGCACCAGTGTGCACCAGCGTGCACCAGCGTGCACCAGTGTGCACCAGTGTGCAGATGAGCATCTGTGCATCACGACTGATACACACAGTGCAGTGCCCCACTACTCATGAAGTGCGGAGTCGTACGACCGTGATCGTGGTCCAGAAATACGTACAGATATGAAAATGATGCTGTGCTTCAGCGGACTATGGCTGCCCAAAACTCAACAGATAAGATTAGAGCCTGAACCTTTTTAGGAAGGCTTGTGGGTGGTTAATACATGAGAGGGTATCAATAATAACGCTGTCGATAAAGCAGAGGCCAGGTGAACAACTTGGGGGGTGGGGCGGTGGGGTGGGCGGCGTGGTGGGAGAGAAATCAAGATGGTGATGTTCTGTCTTTCCAGCGAGAGCATTAATTTAACAGATTTTTTGAAAGACATTGTCACCAAATGAAAATATACGAGCACTTAATGAAAAATGAACTAATATAAAAAAATGTTTCTTCGTTGCTTTACAGCTTTAAATTAATCGAAACGCGGCGCTTCCTTTTTTCCCTTTGTTCTTTTCTGAACTGAATGTTCTTTCGTAACTCCAGCCCCCCGGTGCCTGACTTTGAATGGAGCGTGTTCCTACGGTAACTGTCAGCCGTTACAACCCCCCACTTCAAGTAGTCAGGACTCCACATCAAATCTTCAGGGACTCCACAGGATCCACCCCCCCCCCCCCTCCCTCCTACCCCTCCCCCTACAAATGTCTCTTAGAAGACAGTTTAAAGGGGGTGTGACGTTTCTGACGTCTTAATGGAAAGATTGGATACTGTCTGAATCTGGATTTTCATGCATTTGTCTAGTAAAATTTATATAACTACTTTGCATGTGCTGGAAAATGCTATATGTTACTTAAATGTTTTACGGTTCAGTGAGTCCTGTGAAAAGTCACAAGCCCTAATTATGATGTATATACTTGAAGTGAGTGTGTGTGTGCGTGTGTGTCTGGGTGTGTGTGTGTGTGTGTGTGTGTGTGTGTAGGCAGCTGCACTGACTCACAAATTGGTCTGATTAATCAAGTAAAGCTTTAATGGCCAACTAATCTTAGATGGAAATTGATGTGTCACTTTAATGTGAAACTGTGAACATTTTAAACACGCAATGCAGTAACTTATCGGGGGAAAAAATGAAGCAGCGACGAAAATGATCAGCATCTGGGCCATTAAACGCACCAGCTCTTACGGCTATTCTGTCTGAAAAAGGGAAATGAAAACGGAGGGATGCAGTCCCCCCGAGCAGAATTTACACGGACATTTCGGTTATAAGTTTGAGGCGGAAAGTGCCGCGTCTGCATTTCAAACAGAGCGTTTCACGGAAGGGCAGCGGGTCCAGTTCTCAGTATCGGCCCAAAAAGCTGAGCACACTTTCCTAGCTCAGCGGCGGGGCAAACAGCTGCAACGGAAATGGCGACGGGCCAACCTCCGACCGCCCAGCTGACTCAGTGTGGCCGGCGGCTCGTAACGCTAAGCAACCCACTCCGGGTTTCAGCGCCGGGTGTGTCGAAAATAAAAGCACTTAGCACTTACCAACTCAACATCAGTCTGGGATTGCATCACAGGGCAATCAGTTAACATGGCTGGGGACAGGGGGTTTGGAAACAGACCTACTGCTCAAACTGCATAACAAAAAACATTTATTTTAATATTTAATTTACATGTTTAAAAGTTTCCTGATTAAGCCATCGATCAACTGAACAAATGGAAAAAAATATGAATTTTTTTTTTTTTTTTCCCAAATGGGTGGACGTCCGCGTGTGTGTGTGTGTGTGTGTGTGTGTGTCTGTGTCTGTGTCTGTGTGCATGCATGTCTGTGTGTGTGTGCACATGCATACAGTACATGTACACTACATGGCCAAACATATCGGGGAGGCAATATTTTGCACCCAGACAGACAAAATCTGTGCCATTCGTCAGGGGCATGTGACTGGGCAGCGGAGCAGACCGGGCTGGCCTTCCCTTTTCTGCTAGTTCAGTGCATGGTAACTCAGACCTGTTGATTTGCTGACTCAACACAGAGAACAGAGGGACAAGCCAGTTATTCGGTGGACCGGTATTATTACAAATGCAGTTCTGTGAAATATAAAAACCCAGGAATGTTTCTCTTTGGAGGTGACAAGAATGTTATAAAACCCTCTTTTCTTCGGGTGGGGTGGGGGGGGGGGTATCAGTCACTGAAAATGTATCCTCACAGGGAGAAGGAAATTTGATTTTATATTTGACTGGGTGTACGTTTTAA
This sequence comes from Anguilla pacifica, assembly GCA_039654925.1. Taxonomy (NCBI): domain Eukaryota; kingdom Metazoa; phylum Chordata; class Actinopteri; order Anguilliformes; family Anguillidae; genus Anguilla; species Anguilla pacifica. The sequence continues at coordinate 53,483,764 of CM077296.1, forward strand.
GTTAGATCTGCAAAGTAAATGATCAGTGGTGTCTTGTGCAGTACGTGGAATTGGAAAATGGCCTGGAACACTTCACTCAATGGCTTTGGCGTTTAAATATTTATTTTAGCGTACCTTTACAGATCTCAGCATAGTGAATTATGGATATGTTGTATGTATCTGATCACAACCTCAATGTTAATACAGACTAAAATAGATCCCATATGGTAAGCTTAAAGCTATAAACACCTATTTATGTAGTGAAGGCTTTATGGCTCTTATCTGTTTCACGTAGAATATGATCGCGTTTGCATATTACCTCCAAACCTAAACACCTTCTCATTTCACGGAAATGAATGGACATTATGCCTCTCGATTTCCTGCTCAGAATTTAACTCAACGCATCACCCACCGCGTAAAGAGTTAATGGAAACTCAAAAAGCACCGCGCGTTTATTAATTGCGCTCAAACGGTTATGGACAATTGAACAAATTGCGCTGCCAACCACCTCGTTCTCTTAATATCCAACGTATTGCTCTCTCTCCCAGCCTCCCAGACGCTAACCCAATCGCGCGGACGCTACGGCCAATTAGCCCTCCGCTTTGCGCAGATTTATTGCTCTTCATATCAGCTATGCCAACGGTCCTTTTAATTTCCCCCAGCGTTGATTAAATTCGCATATCCTAAATCGCGTTTCCTCGAGGATGAGGCGATATCAGTATCCTAGCACGAGAACGGGACCAAGAGAAACCGATAAACAGGATATCATAAGGAAACGTGCTGGGGTACTGGAAGAGCTTATGTGTGTGGAAGCAATTTGCAGAGCGGGAAACATCGTGATCATTACCCAATCATAGGCAAACAACATCATTTGTATTCATTGGCTGAGCTGCCGAAAGCCTTCTCACACATCCTGACACCCTGATTTAGACTCAGATGCATGTGACATGCTCACCTTTTTTATTTATTATTTAATGTAATGGGGCGGGTGGAGAAGGGAAAGCTTCAGTGACAGCTGTGCCCATCAAACCGTGGAAATATTGCAAATTGCATTTACAGATACTAACAGCAGCGTCGCGGTTGTTGCAGCACTGGTCCGTGGCTCAAATACCAGACTATTCATTCTATTTAGGGTCCATATAATGAAAACATAATATCATCTTCTTGTGCCCCCTAAATACACTGTGTACCTACTGTATCAAGTACAGAACAGTATGTGTAAAATAGAACACATGAATTAAGCATCATCTGACATGAGGTGCTCTTAATAAATTAAGTGTTCTGGATTAAAGGAAGATGACCAAATAAACAAAATATAGCTTTAAAATATAATAAATAAAATACAATGTAACAACGCTGGGATAGGCTCCAGCACCCCCCGCGACCCTGCCCAGGATGGATGGATGTATAGATAATGGATGGATGGATGGATGTATAGATAATGGATGGATGGATGGATGGATGGACAATGTTACAATCTGAGAGACAGAGGTAGAGCAAATTCCATTCATGTTGGAAATATGGAGATGCCGTATACCCTTATTATGTATTATATTTATCTTCAATATTTTATTTATTTCACCTTTATGTAACCAGACAGTGTATTTAGAGCACTGTATCCAGTTTTGATAATTTCACTCATTCTACTTTATGCACACATTGCAAGGTGCTCGATTTTTGGCATTGTCCCACGTACTGTACAGTGTATTTAACAGTTTATTTCTCATTGAGGTTGAAAGTACATGCCATCCTCTTTCTCCCTGTGCCAGACGTGAATTAATCACCCGCTTTCAAGTCTCTCCACCCTCAGGTAACAGAGTGCCTGTGATGATCTGCATGGTCATTTAAGAAATTGGATTCTGTCAGTGACGTTTAACAATGAAAAATCGTTGTGTCCGCGCGGGCGCAAAATGAAACTCGGGAGACGGCGAGCACGTCCAGATGCTGAGCTGAATTTTTTTTGGGCTCTGCCAATTTCCTCAGTTACAGTAAATTCCTGAATCCCGCCCGGACCTGAATGTGGATGCTGTTTGACGCAAAGAGAAGGGAGGCATCCAGGTGAAACTGTTTTATCCTAGACTTCTTACTAAGCAGACATGTACTGTACCTGTGTTTTTTTTTTTTACACTGTAGGTGATATTCTGAGGCCGTGTAAAGGTAAGCAAATGCTGTTTAAACATTCAGTGTTTTAGATTTCTCTGCAACCTACTGTTTGTAATTGCATAATGGGTTTGGATTTGGGGAACGGTTAGGGTTTTGCCGAAAACCAAAACAAGAACTTCTCTGTATGTGGGCTGTAGTGACAGGGGGTATTAAAAATGCAGAAATGCATTATAACTGGTGTGTGTGTGTGTGTGTGTGTTGGGAGGTGGGTGGGGTGTGGTTAATTAATACATCCATCTGGCAATGTGTGGAGGAATGCATTAGCATGCATGATTTACCATGCACAACTGTTGTTTCATTATTCCATGTACTACTTCCTTGTCTGCTAATATCTTCCGAATAATTCTGCATTCATTGTAATTGTAGGGTGGGGTTTTTGTTGAAACCTACTCCAGCCTCCACCCCCCCACCCCTGAAGCTGTCTTACCATTCAACCAATGCTATGCTTCCATACTGTCCAGCCCCCATGCCTGGGGGTGCAGCTGATCACTCAATGGAGTATGTTTGATTGATCCATTAATTGAACGATGACCTATACCACCTCTACAGGTAATCCATAAAGCTTTCCAAAGCCATGTTTTTTGCTAATAAACACATAAAGGTGTTTATGCATACCTTTGCTGATATCCGCCTCTTCAGCGCTGTCAGATCAGTTGCTGAAGTCCAATTAGCCAATCGATTATTTATTCAGTCACACAGAAGGATTCATAATGAACAATTAAACTGAATACCTGCCCGCATTGTCATGCCATGTAGCGGAACAAACTAACAGAGATAATCAACTTTAATTCATTATACTGATGGGTTTCTGTAGACAATACCAGACAACCAGCAGCTCATTTCATTCAGCAAGAAACTGCTGAGTCAAGTCAAGGAATCCAATTAACCGCTCAATCAAGGCAAATTATCTGCAGCTCAGTATGATTAAAAATCAGTACATAGTAGGTCTCCTGCGAAATGATAGGGAATTATAATAATAATAGCAATAATAATAATAATAATAATAAAACTACACTAGCTTAGCAAAACCTGACGTTACATACCCCAAAGATAAATTGGAACAATCAATCAATTTTTTTCACTGAAGAAACAATATGTGTCCTTTCATGCAAGCCTAAGAAAGTATACAGGCTCCGGGTTAGCATGTTTTTAGGACTAAAAATTACTGTGGATTTTGTTCAATGGATCCTTGGCCATGATAAAAACTCTGACCTTACGGTTATTCAAGATGCCTGTGGATTTCCGAAATGAATAGGAGGCGAGGACCCCCAAGCTTGTTCTGCCACCTTACACGTTACAAAATAGAATACCATTTGCACTAAAACATCGGCAGCATAAAATAGTTTGTAGAGATGTGAGTTTTAACACTTTTAAGTGATATATTTTGTGAACAGTCTGAGTGAAAATTTCTCCATAAAAACCTGAATGAACTCAAATAAACCCACGTTAGGACAATTCCAAGGGCCCTCAAAAACTTGAGCTACAATTGTGAAGGGATGGGGTGTCCTGGGGTGGTAGGGGCCTCAATGTGACACCTTTTCACGCCCCCACCCCCCCACCCCCCCCAAAATTCCTGGTGGCACCCCCCCATTTAGGGGTGCAGTAGCAGTTCCAAGCGGCATCCAAAAAACTATGCGTGTGCAGCACAGTTCTGCTTGCAGTCATAGTAACAGGCAGAACCCCTCCCACTTAGAATGCCAGGCTGCTGCAGCGCTCTGATTGGTCACTGTGATTCCTCAGGCGGAGGACATTGACATTTTTTCCACATGCATAATTTGTAACCGGTTTGTTTACGTCCACTTTGTACTCGGCTACGATATGATTATTCATCACACAAGACCCTTCATCTACAACGGTGGTGTTTATTATGACGGGGCACGCCTTGGATATGCCCAAGTGAACGGTGCTTTTCCAGCTGAGGGGGGTTGCATGCTTACGCCCTCCTGCCCTGCAGGTGTGGCACAGCCAAGCAGAGCCGTTCGCTGTTGTTCTGTACGAACTGAACATAAATTCTTTATGGCAAATGCTCTAGATAGCCCTCGAACAAAAGTAGGCTCAAACGGGACAGCTCGGTTAATTCAGATACTGTGCTCTCAAAACCCCCACCGGGGCTAATGCTAGGTACTGTTAATGTTGATGTTCTGAGCATTAATTAAAAACTGTAATGTAAATCACTCTCATCACAAATAGAGATTTTTTAGTTGTTTGAATAAGAAATCCCCGAATATTCCCAAGAGTCAGGATACAGTAGCTGATGCAGAAAGCCTCTGTCACTATTGAAGAGTAGGTTCTATATAGAATGCTTTTTCAATATTCTAAGCCAGTATTAAAACTAAAACTCCACTGTATTTAACTACCAGTAGTGGCTGTTACATCAGCATTAGAATGTTCAGTTCAGAACATTCCAATGACATTATTTGTGATCTTAACACCATGACGGATCAAACAGCTCCACACTGACCTGTGCAGATTACAATGTCCGTAAGAACCAGCTGTAGCACTTCAGATCGAATGTAGAACAAAAACCTCAAACCTTGGGATTCCACTCATTACAGCAGAAGCACTTATCCAGAGCACCTTACGCAACGTCTCAAATACTAACAGTTTCCATTACAACGGCTGGATGTTATGTTTATACTTAAACAACTGAGCTTCAGTAAGTACCTTGCTCAAGGGTACAACGGCTGTGTCCTGACTGAGAGTCAAACCTGCAACCTTTTGGTTGCAAGCCCAACGAGCCCATTATACAACACCGAGACCGCTTCCAGACTTCCAGGTGAGCAGATAAAGCTCCAAAACCAGGCTGCTCCTGGCTCTCTCTCAGTACCAGGCTGCTCCTGGCTCTCTCAGTACCAGGCTGCTCCTGGCTCTCTCTCAGTGCCAGGCTGATCCTGGCTCTCTCAGTACCAGGCTGCTTCTGGCTCTCTCTCAGTACCAGGCTGCTCCTGGCTCTCCCTCGGTACCAGGCTGCTCCTGGCTCTCTCTCAGTGCCAGGCTGATCCTGGCTCTCTCAGTACCAGGCTGCTCCTGGCTCTCTCTCAGTACCAGGCTGCTCCTGGCTCTCTCAGTGCCAGGCTGCCCCTGGCTCTCTCAGTACCAGGCTGCTCCTGGCTCTCTCTCAGTGCCAGGCTGCCCCTGGCTCTCTCAGTACCAGGCTGCTCCTGGCTCTCTCTCAGTGCCAGGCTGATCCTGGTTCTCTCAGTACCAGGCTGCTCCTGGCTCTCTCTCAGTGCCAGGCTGTTTCTGGCTCTCTCTCAGTACCAGGCTGCTCCTGGCTCTCTCAGTACCAGGCTGCTCCTGGCTCTCTCTCAGTGCCAGGCTGCCCCTGGCTCTCTCAGTACCAGGCTGCTCCTGGCTCTCTCTCAGTACCAGGCTGCTCCTGGCTCTCTCTCAGTGCCAGGCTGATCCTGGTTCTCTCAGTACCAGGCTGCTCCTGGCTCTCTCTCAGTGCCAGGCTGTTTCTGGCTCTCTCTCAGTACCAGGCTGCTCCTGGCTCTCTCAGTACCAGGCTGCTCCTGGCTCTCTCTCAGTGCCAGGCTGCCCCTGGCTCTCTCAGTACCAGGCTGCTCCTGGCTCTCTCTCAGTGCCAGGCTGCCCCTGGCTCTCTCAGTACCAGGCTGCTCCTGGCTCTCTCTCAGTACCAGGCTGCTCCTGGCTCTCTCTCAGTACCAGGCTGCTCCTGGCTCTCTCTCAGTGCCAGGCTGCCCCTGGCTCTCTCAGTACCAGGCTGCTCCTGGCTCTCTCTCAGTACCAGGCTGCCCCTGGCTCTCTCAGTACCAGGCTGCTCCTGGCTCTCTCTCAGTACCAGGCTGATCCTGGTTCTCTCAGTACCAGGCTGCTCCTGGCTCTCTCTCAGTACCAGGCTGCTCCTGGCTCTCTCTCAGTACCAGGCTGCTCCTGGCTCTCTCTCAGTGCCAGGCTGATCCTGGCTCTCTCTCAGTACCAGGCTGCTCCTGGCTCTCTCTCAGTACCAGGCTGATCCTGGTTCTCTCAGTACCAGGCTGCTCCTGGTTCTCTCAGTACCAGGCTGCTCCTGGCTCTCTCTCAGTGCCAGGCTGATCCTGGTTCTCTCAGTACCAGGCTGCTCCTGGCTCTCCCTCGGTATCAGGCTGCTCCTGGCTCTCTCAGTGCCAGGCTGCTCCTGGCTCTCTCTCAGTACCAGGCTGCTCCTGGCTCTCCCTCGGTATCAGGCTGCTCCTGGCTCTCTCAGTGCCAGGCTGCTCCTGGCTCTCTCTCAGTACCAGGCTGCTCCTGGCTCTCTCTCAGTACCAGGCTGCTCCTGGCTCTCTCTCAGTACCAGGCTGCTCCTGGCTCTCTCTCAGTGCCAGGCTGCTCCTGGTTCTCTCAGTACCAGGCTGCTCCTGGCTCTCTCTCAGTACCAGGCTGCTCCTGGCTCTCTCTCAGTACCAGGCTGCTCCTGGCTCTCCCTCGGTATCAGGCTGCTCCTGGCTCTCTCAGTGCCAGGCTGCTCCTGGCTCTCTCTCAGTACCAGGCTGCTCCTGGCTCTCTCTCAGTACCAGGCTGCTCCTGGCTCTCTCTCAGTACCAGGCTGCTCCTGGCTCTCTCTCAGTACCAGGCTGCTCCTGGCTCTCTCTCAGTACCAGGCTGCTCCTGGCTCTCTCTCAGTACCAGGCTGCTCCTGGCTCTCTCAGTACCAGGCTGCTCCTGGCTCTCTCTCAGTGCTACGTCGCACCGGCGCCGTCCGTGATCGGAATGGCTGATCGCCGCGGGTTGAGAGGGCAGGTCTGAAGAGTTTTCCGGGGAGCTGATTCTCATTCCCCGGCGCAAACCCGCGGCGTGCTTCGAGGTCGTGTGGATCAGGAGCGGGACTCTGCATGCCGGATGCGCTAAACCTCGGCTCTCGGCGTCCCGGGGAAACTAATAATAAGCCTTCCCGCGCGAGACAGGGCCGCCGGCTCCGTCTCTCTCTCCTTTGTACGCTGGCAAGGCCACAGGAGCCATCGGCGGTGGCAGGGGACTCAGACACTGTACGGACCGACCAGCCAATCAGAGGCAGAGAAAACCGCCGTTCTACAAACACGTTCTCTTTACCCAGCGAGTGGCGGCCATCGGGACGACTGGCCGAGCACATACAGTCACTTACACGCAGTCATCAAACCCAGTGTGTCTGTATGGGCAAGAGAGAAAAAAAAGAAATGGTGTCATTTCCAATGGATTTCGAAGCTTGTGATTTTTTTTGCAAGGAGGGGAAGGGGGCTTCTAGCTGTCAGAGTGGCATTTTTTGTAACTGCGGGCAATTTTCATACCGAAATGAGGGGCCGAGGAATCGCTTAGCGTTGGGGGGGGGGGGGGGGGGCGATCGCCCGAGATAACAGGACCTCCAAAAGACAGGCCTCATTACTGTTCAACACCGTCCAACCATCTGCTGGAGGGGGGACTCACGGGAAAAGTGGGACTTGGGAAAAGTGTGAATGTCAGATAATCCAGAAGTGATGTATTTTGAGTGTAAAAAGTCAGACTGAAAGAGAAAGGTAATTAACGGTTTGGTTTTGCGGTATCTGCGCGGTACAGTATGATCAGCGGTTGCTGCAGTTAGCCGTGCGTACAGGGGGCGGGGGGTGAAGACACAGCTCTCCATCAGAGCGCTTACTTTCGAGGGGTCACTGTATTCATTTCAGAATAATTTTTTGGGATTAAATTCCCTCACCCCCACCCCCACCCTCCCTGCCCTTCTAGGATAACAAGCTACCCCACAAAAGCACAGGTTGTGGTGGACATGAGAGCCAGTTCAAGCCAAGCTGATCACAGTCCTGCATGCGTTAAATCCATAAAACTGAATGAGATTTAATGGAATTAATGCTGCCCTATCCTCCAGGCTATCCGGGGATGTAAGGTTGTTTTCTCTTCTGAGTAAAATAAGCAACAAGGATTGAAATAAGATGGTATCATTAGTAGTGTTAGCAGCCTTCATATTTGACAGTATTCATATCAGTAGTAGTAGTGGTAGTTGTCAGAGTGGTAGTAGTAGTAGTAGTAGTAGTACCAGTAGTAGCAGTAATGGAAGCAGTAGTATTTAAAAATAGTTCCCGCATCCACACTAATGTGTATGGAGCATAATGGAAGGTACCTTTTATATTACCAAACACTCACACATACACACACACACACACGCACACACACACGCACAGACAGGCAGGCACACACACACACACACACACACACACACACAGTTCTCAAACCCTCGCTCCCCATCTTCTAACAATGAGGGAGGAGAGCAGTGTTCGATTTTATGCCATCTCACCTCATTACATATTCCAGGCGATGCACCGAGCACAATAGTGTTTTTTTCCCCCCTCCAATATCACTCAGTAATGCTTCTCTTTCACACCGGGATATTAAAATATAATCTTCTTAGGTGCTGTGAATGTATAATCAATATTAACATATTTTTACTTCTCTGTTTCTACTGAATAATTGATGTCCCATGCACACTCGCTAAGAGTGGAATAAGATGTAGGGGCAGTCACATAACGTCTGTGAGATAAAAGAAAATTGATTAAAAAAAGGATCGCTGAAATTAAAGAGAAGACAGACCCCTGCGGGATATACTTAGCATTTAAATGAACAGGAAAAAGAGAAACTTCGGCCACAACTTATTGGCCCAATTATTTAACTCGGTACTTCGGGTTGGGTAAGAAGTATTTATTGAAATAATTAGACCTTTAATCACTGGCTTTACACTGTAGCCTGTGCGACACATTTTGAACAAGCCGGAGTCATTAAACCTTTGTAACTTATTTATGATCGTTCCCTAATGAAATAATGATCATGACCAGAAATCACATTGGTAGATGAAGGTTTGAATAACAACACTCATACCCCCCCACCCCCCCGCCCCATCCCCCAACCCTCCAGTTTCACTTCCTAGCACTGCAGCTACAAAGCATAAAAACAGCCGTCATGTCACACAGGACAAATTCAGTCTCCCTCTCCATAAACATTCAGACATAGGCCGGTGGTTCTCAGACCTGGGACCTCATGTCTCTGCTGGTTTTCCTTACAACCACATTTGCAATCCCAGAATTTTTTTTTTTTTTTTTTGTCAAACTGTCCATTTTTCTTAACCCAGATGTTTTTCATTTTGTTTTGCGAAATGATGTACTCCTTTAAGCCACATTGCATCAGAAATAGCTATGCAAGTCCCATATACACATGCAGTGCTATGTTGCACACGGTTAAATAAAAATAGTTAAAACACATTTAACTGATCAGGTTAAAGACTAAGGTGACTCAACAGGCATCTACTTAGTGAGAGTGTAGGTACAGTACCTGGCTACTAAAATGAACCATTTGGTAGAGAAAGAATTTAAAGGCAACACAAGTGATAATGAGCTGAAGACACATTGTGTTAAGTTCAAGGAAGAAGAAAAAAAATTAAATAACTTAAGTGTTTTTAACATCTTTAAACGAGCACGACACTGAACAGAGACATTTAAGGCCAGCTCTTACAGTAACGAGCTCTGGCTTCACAATCATATCACGCACAAAGGCAAACACCTACAAAGTGAGCTCAGAGATAGCCAGGCTCCAGGGCTCAGAAGAGATGCCAATCTCAATGTGACAACCCTGGTTAAAATAAAGGTTAAACGCCTTTCAGAGGTGGGTAGCATTTGGGCACCTCTCATGCCCACAACCAAGTCTACAGTCCCTCTTATTGGCCAAAACCGTCGCTCTGCATAGCCAATCACGTTTGCTTTTGGGGCGGGAGTAATATTTTGGTCACTGGTACAACAGAGAACAATGTGCTGTTTGATGGAAGTAATGAACTGGAACCAAGAGTGATTTCGCATTGGCAAACTGAAAACTGAAAAGTGTAGAATACTGTCTGACAGAACCCAGATGCTGTAGATGTCATATTCAGGACCAAGCACAGAACAACAGCTCATTGCTGCACCCAGGGGTGCTTTAGACATCCATTTAGTTTGGGTTTTTTTCATCTGTTATTCATTCAGTTGCAAGGTTATTGTTTTTGTCTTTCAAATAAAACAGATTATTGTTTTTCTTTAAGCGTTATGTCCATAAATATGATTTTTTTCCCCCCCTGATACAGGATAAGCATGTCACATTAATAAATAATACATTTTAAATAATTAAGATCCATTCTAAATTTAGAGCCAACGTGAAGTTTATGCCCGAGGCCATAAGCCTCTGCTAATATGAAATAGGATAATAGCAGATCTTCCTTCTCCATGAACATTCAAAAATTAATCAAGAGATTGTGATTACACCTTTGTCTGCACTTAGGGATTAATTACCCATGTTCCTCGGTACTCCCAGTATGTTAAACAAGGAAAGGTTAAAAGGGAAGTGAAAAGGAAAGGAAATTTATAAACCTTTTTACAATTCATCCATAAAATTAAAAACACATGAATGCCAATGACCGGAATGCAAAACTAGGTCCTGAAATAAATTCAGTACATGCAGGCCTTTGTCATTTTGACGTTACGACTTTTTTTATTTTTCTCGGGCAAAATGTAATCTTTAAATTCAAGCAATTTGGAAAATTAATAGAAATGTATTAATTTAAAAACGGCAGTAAATTTATATGGGGTTTCTTAAGTTGAGCTGAATTTCGATTAATTTCCTGAATTCAAATGAAATTGGCTAAACCCTGTTTTTTTCAGCGTATTGAGTTTGAAAGACTCATCAGGGATTGACGTGTCAAACGGTTTGGAAGATTCTGGAAGGACCACCGTTCCAAGGTCCCTCTTTTCCCTCCACTCTGCAAAAACCAAAAAATAAGTCAATCACAGCAAGAATTTTTGTCTTATATTTAGACTTAAAGTCTTATTGCTATTACGTTTGTGCAAAATATGACAGAAATTGCCAATGAGGTGAGATAGTTGGACTAATTTTAAGACTTGTCAATGGGGTAAGACAATTTAATTCGAGAAGCAATCAGTAACTACTAGAGAGAAGAAAAAAACGAGTTTCATTACAAGACTAAAAGACTTGTTAAGGTAGACCTTTTTTGTGTTGTAACATTCTTTGCTCATAGAAAAGGCTCACCATAATATGCCGGCGAGATCTCTCCACTGGGTGTGTATCTTTGCTGTGCAGGACTCGTGATAAGTAACATTAAAATCAAGCCAACTCAGCTGGCAGTGTTTCTAGGCTCCGCCTCTTGCATCTCACTGATACCCTGTGTGATGAGTGACAGGCCCAAGACTGGCACTGTGGTGGATCAGGAAGTGGGCGCAGAACCTGAAAAAATGAGGTCTTAATCGTAGGACACAGCCACTGTTCCTATTGGTTTGAGTTTCGGCTGAAAAGGTGGAGAAGGTGGTAAAATAACAAAAGGTAAGCTTAGCAAACTAGTGAGTCTTTATGTGCCTGGTCAGACAATAAAATTGGCTATACCCAATCGTGAGCAAAGTCTCCAGTGCACACAGTGGGGCAGGGGTACTGCGAGGCTGGGGGGGTGGGGTGGTGTGATGGTAGGGCAGGAGGGAGGCAAATAACAGCCAGGGGGTGAAGGTTCTGGGAGGGAATCGAAGGCATCGATCCATGCCGGTATTTTACCCAGGGTTCCTGCCCTCTGTCGCACAGTGGCTGGGAGAGTGATGGATTCTGTCTGACAGAGGTGTGGATTAATAGAAGATGGGACAGCAGTACTGTCCACACGAGCATTCCCCGCCCCCCCCCCCCCCCCCCCCCCCCACATCAGCTGGGTTTTCTGAGTATCAAAGACTTTTAGTCGGACAGGAGCGCCCGCCCCTCTATGGAACTGACCCATCCGGACAGCGATTATGCTGCAGTGCCGGGCAGCGCCTGACTAAAGTCATCCTTAAGGACTACTTCAGTGATTTCACATGAGCACACTGGAAATTCAATTTATTTCCCCCTGTACCACAAGAACATCAGTGCCTAGTTTACAATAAACCTGCAAAAAAATATTTGTTTATGACCATGGTTTTATGACCATTTTTCAAAAACAGCTACATAAATTTCCAATCTTAGAGGTTAATATCACATTTCTGTACATTAATTGTTATCACTAACCTATTAGAGGCAAGTTAAATGTTTCTCACATTAAAAACTGTTAATTTTCCATAGTTTCCATAGCAATGCGTAGATTTGAAATAGCTTTATTATTTTCACAATAGGCTAATTAGCCAAGGTCAAAAACATCGCACTGCTGTGTATGTGTTGATGCCACAACGCGTTCCGAGACTCTGTTCTCTTCCTCAGGCTCTGCACCCGCGTCAGCATATAGACAGCACTGCAGTTAGACTCTTCTGTTTCAGTCGGTACTTTAATTTAAGTCTAATACATTTATTTCTTCTGTGTTCAAGAGTATTGCTCCTTTTTGTTTATTAGTTTCGATTGCCTTTTTGGGAAGTCTTGTCTTTACTCCACTTTATTATGCATCTTCTAAAAGTTGCAGCTCCTTGGTGTGTATGTGTTATTAATAATACACACTACATGGCCAAAGGTACATAGACATCTGACATTCAACATCTCATCTAAAACTTGGTCAATAATGTGGAGTTGGTCCACCCTTTTGCTGTTATAACAACCTCCACTCTTCTGGGACGGCATTATACCAGATGTTTGGAGCATTGTATGCTGTGACATTAGGATTTCCCATCACTGGAACTGAGGGGCGTAGCCCAAACCATGAAAAACAGCCCCAGACCAAGGGGTGTCCAGATACATTTGGTCATATAGCGTATTTGCATTCATTTTAATATGATGACCTAAAATGTTAAGAAGAGGGGGAAAAAGACCAATAAAAAGCATGAAGCAGCACATGTGTCTACCTTTACACACCTGTTTGGTTTGGTTTCTCCAGAGCCACTTACAGTAGCATGGTTCACAATTATTGCACTGCCCATTTACTGCTTAACCAGGTATGTCCTGCTTAACCAGGTATGTCCTGCTTACCCAGGTATGTCCTGCTTAGCCAGGTATCTATCGGCCTCCAGGTTAGGAGCTGTCGAGTGCAGAAACGTAGGGTTCTCGAAAATTGTCTATTTTGAATGCTCAGCAACTTGGTTGCCAGTCTGTGAGGGGGCGGGGGGGGGGGGGGGACTGTGGTGCCGGCTGCAGGCGGAGAGATGGGGGAGAACTTTAGCTGGCCGGCAGTCACAGCTGTGGGCGGTTACGTGATCTGTGCTAACCTTTATATGTGCTGCCTGCAGCGAGACCAGGGAGAACAGATTCACACGGGTATGGTCAGCAACAACGACAACAACGTCAACGACAACATCAACGTCAACGACAACGACAATGTCAATGTCAACAACAACAACAACATCATCAACGATAATGTCAACGTCATCGTCAACGACAACAACAACGTCAACAACAACATCAACGTCAATGTCAACAACAACAACAACATCATCAACGATAATGTCAACGTCATCGTCAACGACAATGTCAGCTACAACGACAGTATCGTGTTCCGTGCATAACATAAACCATGTACATCATACACCTCAGTGCCTGTGTGGTTCATTGGGACTTGTTACACAGTCCTATCGCTATTCATATATGCACCAGTGCCACCACCACCCCCACCCCCCCATCAGTGGCTTTGCTCCAGAACTCATTTTTAACGGCCAGCAATCTCTCTGCTCGTGTTTACTCAAGCAAGTCCTGCACTTTAATCTGCAACAGAGGCACAGACGCATGTGTATACAAATCCCCAGACGCTGTTGGGGGAATAAACCCAGGGAATCAGCCCAGGAGGACCTATCAGGCCCAGAAATCTCGACTTTAGTGCTTTATGCAGGTGCTCAGGGGGGGCCTCGCTTGATACCGAATCAACACGTTGAACCGCAAATCCCCCCCCACTTATTTCCCACCATTCCCGGGTCTTTCAGGCCCAGCACAATCACTTTTATTTATAAAACGTCAAAGTGTTCATCAAGCCATAAGGAAGAGATGTAAGCCCTACTTTTTTTCCCCCCAAATGTACAGAGTACACTAATATTTTTCTGTAATATAAGCAATAAATGCAGTTACATTATAAATAGTATTCCCTTTTAATATTCTCAACCCATAATAAACCGGAGCTTAATATTGCAGTATTGGAGACCGAGACCTTGTGTATCACAGCGTGTCATAAGGGCGCCTGATAGGCCGTTGTCAATGGAATGCGGCCGCATTCCGGAACGATGCAAGTGCAAAGAACCCAGCGGTTTGCGAGCGTCATGTCACTACGGCAACCACACATTCCTCGGCAGGTTAATGGCGGCCTAGCAGGCGCTGTGGGTCACCCACACCACAGATCCACCTTCCCAAGAAAAGCAAACGAGCTCGTGAGCTTATATACAGCAGAGTCGTGCGCGTGTGCGTTTGAGTCGCGCGTGCGTTTGACACGCCAGCGATGCCGCGAAGCACAGCCGATTTGCACGCAGTCGTTGGCGGACGCTCCCTGGAGTTTTGAGATGTTAAAATCAGCATGGCAGCGCTAGCTAAAGGAAGGGAGTGTGCTGGGTGGGATCTGCATGCAGTGCACGTTGATAGCATCTGAGATAGCGAGACAGCTGCACTTTGATCTCACCACTAGATCTCAGGCCAGCTGCTCCACCCCCACACCCCCGCGCCCCCCCATCCCTAAACTTACGTCGCCTGAAATGAATTGCCTTCACACTGAGCTGGTCGACAAAACAGAACACTGCAGTCACTGTTCCAGCAATTGATCACCACTTTTGAAAAAGTCGATAGTCTATAATTTTTCTGTCTACTGCCTAACAGAACCAACTGTGTACGCCTGTACGCTTTAACTCTCCCATTTTAAAATTTATAGCAAAAAAAATACTGTTGACATGTCCTGCTGACATGTGTAAGACTCCCACAAAGATCTGTTTAGTTTGGAGCAATGGAGCGATACTAATATGCCAGTATCAAGATCTGAAATGTATTATTTCAAAATTTAGAGATTAGAGTCACACATACACTGACAGGCAAGTGTCACTGAGTCCCAGATGAAGTAAGATGTTTTCACAGAACAGGGCTAGGAGTTTGAACAGGTGAGGAATGGAAATGAGAGGGGCATTCTGGGAGATGCGAGAGAAAGTTCCAGATGCCCATAGGAAAACCGGGAGGGAACACAGGAAGGAGAATTTCCACAAAAAAGCGGGAGGCTTTGTTTTTACTCTTGACTTTTTCCTGCATGCCCCATGGTTATGATACCTTCAGGTCACCTCTGTGTGCGGTGTGTGTGTGTGTGTGTGTGTGCCTGTGTGCGGTGTGTGTGCGTGTGTGTGCATGTGTGTGTGCGTGTGTGTGCATACGTGTGTGTGTGCATGTGTATGTGTGTGTGTGGAGTGTGTGTGTGAGTGTGCATGAATGTGTGCGCATGTCTATGTGTGTGTGCATGTGTGTGCGTGTGTGCACGTGAGTGTGTATGTGTGCGGTGTGTGTGTGTGTGTGTGTGCCTGTGTGCGGTGTGTGTGCGTGTGTGTGCATGTGCGTGTGCGTGTGTGTGTGCGCATGTGTATGTGTGTGTGTGGAGTGTGTGTGTGAGTGTGCATGCATGTGTGCACATGTCTATGTGTGTGTGCATGTGTGTGCGTGTGTGCACGTGAGTGTGTATGTGTGTGTGTGTGTGTGTGTTTGTGCAAAACACAGCAAAGAGAAAATAGCTAATTCATTGATGCTGAGCAATTGACTCTGGCAAATTGAAACTGCAATAACAAACAGAAAGAATCTACAGCAGCTTGCCAACCTGTGCCAAAACGAGCACAGTAACACACAGACTACACGAGGAAACACTGTCACAGCATAATTATGGAAATCTGTGCAGGGGGAAAATGTGGGTGTTGGAATGAATATGAGGCAGAAAAAGGGAGCAATGTTGTGGCTGAGTGTTAGGGAAGGGACTGAATGGAGGTTTATACATTCCATACAGCTAGATATCATCGTCATCATCATGAGATTTTATTGTCATGTTTTTCGTTTCAACAGATCTGCTTGTGCTATTTTATCCTTCCCTGTCTTGGTAGCTCTCTCATCTGTGAACCCCCACCCTCCTCTTCTCACGTGCACACACACACACACACACACACACGGACACACACACGCATGCACATCAGCATGCGCACACACAGACACACACACCTGCACACACACACACAGATCTGCGCAAGCACCTGTCAACATTATTAGCTCCCTAATGTAACCATCTGTCCCCTCGCTAATTTCTCTTTTGCACAGGACGCTACGCAACGTGATGCTTGGCAAAGAGCCTTTTGTTCCATGCTGCATCCACATAAGGCCTAATTAAAAAGGGTTACCTGGGTGACGAGAAGTTAAAAACGTCTAACGGTGCTCGATGACTGCAGCCAAGCTGGGACAGAAGGAGCTGACCAGCGATCCTTTTCATCTTCTCACGTCCTCTCTGCCATTGGCTGGAGAGAGACCTCGACCTTTGACCTCCTCCTCCTCCTCCTGCATTTTCTCTTCCCACGTTGAGAGATTTTTTTATATTCTTTATATTTTTTTCTCTCTCTCCCCTGGAGGCAACTCTGCAGTCACTTTAATAACTTATCCAACATTTATCCACAGCAGCAACATCGCAGGCACTTAGTGCAGAAAATTGTGTGTGTGTGTGTGTGTGTGTGTGTGCGCTTGTGTGCACGTGTTTTTTTTATTTTTGTTGTTGTTGTTTTTTTAGTACCCATTTATACAGCTGGAAATTTACTGAAGCAATTCAGGTTACGCACCTTGCTCAAGGGTACAACTGCAGTGTCCTACCTGGGGACAGAGCCTGAGTCCTTCAGGTTACAAGCCCTGTTCCCTTACCATTATGCCACCCAATTAACATATTGCAATTCAAGTTGAGTAATTTGCTAAGGAGTACAGAAAACATCCCACAGGAGAACTGAACCCATAACCTGTAGGTTACGAGCTTGGCGTCTTGATCACAACACTACCACCCCCCCCTCCACAACCATCCCCCCTCCCCCTCTCCCACACCCCCCAAACAGCTGCTATGCAATTTAGCCACAGGGAATTCACGAGCAAGGACAGATCTCAGAGATGAACACCTGGTTAGAGGTCCTTTGACGCTGAAGCATCTTGACCGTTACGTCGCCTTTAATGGGGGGGGTTCTGGGTCTCCCGCTAACCGTCGGCTGCCCATTCCGGTGATTATGACCGGCCGGAATGACGATGTCGCTGGGGATCCTCTTCCACGCGAAGCGCGGTTTATTATGATGAAGACGGATGCGATGCGGGCAGCCAGGGGGGAAGCCTTGCGTAATAATCTCCCAGCTGTGTCCATCCCATTTCTCACACGGGCCTCATGAGGGATATGACCTGCAGAGCGTCATTAACAGTGAGCGTCATACGGGCGCTCGGTTTATGACCATCGGCCATCATGGGACCATACGGCTGGAACCGTGTTGCTGTGTTGAAGGCAAAGCATATTGCTCATTTTGTTACCTGATATTTGTATATTTATTATTAGGTGTTTTGCATTATTTTCTCCAACACTTATGTATATTTTAAATCATACCATCCCGTGTATGCAGCTGCGTATTTGCTGAAGTAGGTGAAGTACCTGGCTTAGGGAAACAATGGCAGCACTAAACCAGGAACTAGAACCTGCAACCTCCCAGAATTGCAAGCCCAATTCCCCCCAACAGTTACGCTACACAGCCCCCCCCCCCCCCCATGCTGTGCAGTGACTCAGATATTCTGTCTAATCTCGTATCAAATTTGAGGGGGGAAAGAAAAAAAAAGAAGAAAAGCTAAGCGTATTTCATAGTGCTGCAACACATTTCATAAATGTACGGACATGTTCCACATGGAGGGGCGATCGATGCGAGCGAAGCGAGAGAGAGAGAGAGAGAGAGAGCGAGTACGATGGACGCAGTCCTGCTCCGCCCTCCCAGCCTGCTGCGCGTCACGCGTCGAAAAAACACCCCGCAGGGTTCCTGAAGTCGCCTTCCATCGCATCCTCGCTGCAGATTCGCACGTGCCCCCCCCACTCCCCACCCCACCCCACCCCTGAAGGCTGCGTTCCTGTACAGCACTGCACTAGCACGCACGCCATATGAACAGGATTATTCCTCCACCCACAGTGTGAAGGAGGCGCAGTAGGAACCGTTTGCTGTTCCGTTTTGTTGTTTGCCAGAGCGGAGCCTCTCTGATGAGATGGGATGCTGAAGAAGCTCTGCGGTATACGGACTGATTCACTGACGAGTTTATTTGAAACTCTGCGGTATATAGACTGATTCACTGACGAGTCTATTTGAAGCTCTGCGGTATACAGACTGATTCACTGACGAGTCTGTTTGTGCCCTTCGGGGAAGTTTGCCTGGGGCTAGTTATAACTGCTGCACATGCACAGCAGCTCAACAATGGCATGCAATCATTAAAACATTAAACAGAACAAAATACACATACATACGCAGTATGCATACACACATGCATATACATATACATGCACACACATAAATACAAATAGAATAGAATCAAAACATATTCCCATACACAAAAACACAATCTTAATGGTGTAGCCTGTTATTCAGGGCTTTGAGGGACAAAACAGTGTTTGTATCTGTTCAATCTACTCACAGATCTGAAATGTTTTGGTTTTTTGGGGGGGGGGGGGGTGGGCCCTGAATGAGGATTGTTGTCTAAAATATGGACTAGAAGGCGGGATGTTTCCGGACTCCTATGATCTTCAGGGCTCTCTGTATCGGGTGGGTAATCTGGGCCTTCACCTGAACGAAGAGACTCTCCAGACCAAACTAAGATGTCACAGCACTGGATGCTTTTATCTACAGCAGTGCAGAAATGCAACATCATGTTTTTGGTTGATACCAAACACCCTCAGCCTCCGGGGAGAGTTGAGCCTCTGTTGGACCTTTGAACAGACACCGTCTATTTAGACCTTCCAAGCCAACCCGTTATCAAGATGAACGCCCAAGTATGAGGTCACTTGGGTCATGTCCCAGGTTGTGTATGGCCACCGCTGAATGGTTCTCAGGTAGATTTGGGGTCGAACACCATCTCCCTCGGTCTTTTTAACACTGAGGATGAGATGATGTTCATCACATCACAGGACAAATCGCTGAGTCTTTGATTTGTAAACGGTCATGTGCAGAGGCGGAAAATTCAGGTCTCATCTGATGGAGGCAGTGTGCGTCAAGACATTCAAATCTTCTAGCCTAATCTTAACTAAAAATGAACAAGGACCTTTCCTGAACGTAAATGTTTACTTTTAAAAAGCAAGTCTGTAAAAATGCAAAGGTTGCAAAAAATGTAATCGGCGTAAACTGTTCTGGATAAGAGCATCTGCCAAATGCCAAAAAAACACATATTCAGGTATTATTCAGGAAGTATTATCTAAGTAATGAAACCTTGAACAGTTAATTTAGCAACTAATAACGCTTAATTTAGATTGCTATTCCATCTGTTTCCCTATGCCAGTGCATTGTTTCCCTGTGCCGATGTTTTACCCACTATCCAGAGATACAACAATAATAAAACAAAAGAAGAAATATGTTCAAAGACATATGTTCAAAGACCGTTCTGTAACCTCAAAAGTTTCTGAAACATCAAAGAGTGGGGGTTTCAAAGGTTCTAACTGGGATCAACCATGCCTGTGTTACAATGCATTTTTCACTTCAAATTCTGCGTGAAATACAAGTTTTTGTTCCAGGCCGGATCTAGGCATAGGTAACATCGGCAGTGACCTAGGATGCCATCCGTACTGGGGGGTGGCATCCGTATGGGGGCAAACAACCATCAGGGGGAAGGGGGGGCATGATCACTATTTCCTTACCACCGCCAGTACAACCCACCTGAACCCCAACTGCCCCCGCCCGCCCTCTCCACCCCCTCACATGCCCACCCTCCCCACCCCTATCCCCCACACCACCCCCACCCCACCACCCTATGATTTGCAATCCTGGCAAAGGCAGCACAAAAACTAAGGCTGTTTCGCTGTGCGCAGCCAAAGTCATAACTGCCAGAAGAGACGCCTTTTTCAAAGTGTTTCAAAGTGGTGCTTTTCATCTTTTTTTAAGAGAGCTTTATCTTGTTTGTGCATGCCAGGTATTTTTTTTCGCCAGGGTAAATTACCTTTTGAAATAAAATGGGTTTTTTAAAACAGTTTTTTTTTCTTCTGAAAATTCAACTTAGTCTGAGTACTTAGGTAGTGTTCCCTGGCATATTATCCAGGGTACACAACTGGGGGTCAGATTTGATCATTTTTATTAAACCTGTTCCAGCAGGAAGACAGATTATGGCAGTCTATTTATTCAATAATTCACATGTGGCAGACATACCCTGCTTTACATCTCTCCCCCCATTTAAGGTTGTAAATCTTATTATTATTATTATTATTATTATTATTATTATTATTATTATTATTATTATTAGTAAAACATACTACACATTATAACTGCGTTCTGATGAAGTCTTCTCTGTTCCAGAGGATACAAACTTCACCGGCGGTGGGGTTGAGGATCGCTTTGTCCTTTCTCTGTCCTTATTTTCACTCTCTCTCTCTTTTTTTTCCGTCCACGGCAGGGAGTGTTGTCTTCTCTCCCCTTAACCCCTGGGGGAGAACTCATCATCGGCTGGATACGGCGACCGGTCACCTTCTCCCGCAGCACAACACAGCGCAACGCGGGACGGGACGGGACGTCACCTGCATCGGGAAGGCGGAGAAGATCGATGCTTTTCGTTTCCCGCCACAAGCGCGGGAGGTAAATCAAGGAGACGGCCGGATCTCCCTGAGAGGAATAAGAGCGGCCCTCCCGCTCGATGGGAACACTTTTCGGGCCTCTTTAAGGACGCCCGCCCCCTCCTTCCCCCTCCTCCGCCTCATCACCACCCCCATAATGGCGGAATCCATCAACACAAGAGGTCTGAATGACCCTACTCCTTCACATCCCCTGCTATCCAAGGGGACGTTTTCTCGCCGCGAGATTGTTGTATTCCTGAGCGAGATAATTAGAAATGTTTTTTGTTTTTTTTTCCCCCCAGACTGACTGATACGGAAGGCCCTGCCTGGTCGGGTGGCAGCAAATCCGATCTTCTTCAGACGGCGCAGGAACCCGAGTTAAGAGCAACAAGTTTGACACGGTTTGGGAGCTCCGGAGGACGGAGCGCTGGTGTTGATCTGGAGAATGAGAGTTCTCAGTCTGTATTGACCCACTGTGCTACAAAAGCATCTCAATACAGTATAAGCACATTGGTTTTTCACCGCTATGTGGTAATTTTAGTCGCATCCTTCCAAAAATAAATAAATATCTCATTTGCTGAAGCAGATTAAGCAGCATAAATGGATTATATGCACACAAAAAACTGAAATATTGTATGTTTACATTTTTAAATGGATGATACAGAAATAAAATAAATATTATATAACTGATTACAGAGAGAGAGAGAGAGAGAGAGAGAGACATGAGTCTCTGCAAAATGGCTGAATCATGACATCATACAGGATTGTATATTAATAGCCACACCTTCGGTCTCCAGCTGCCCCATCCCCCCTAGCTGACCCCCCCCCCCCCCCCCCCCGCCCCCAGGAACTGCGGGACACACAGGATGCATGCCATGTCCCCTTCATCTTGTGTCTCGTTCAAAGAGCAACGCTCCACCTTGAACCTGTTTGTCTGACTCAGCTGGAGAGTGCAGGGAAGAATTATTTTTTTCTTTCTTTCTTTCTTTTTTTATTTTTGTTTTACCAGGCCAGATAACAGGAGGGCCACACAAACGAACAAAAAAGGAGAGCTTGAAAAGGCGGGCAAAAGCCAGACTCCAGCGCCCCCGACCATATTCTACAGCCCATTTGAGCCTTGATTGTAATGATCCTTCTCAAATGAAAAAGAGATGACGCGAGTAATGGAGATTATGCTAGTCTGCGCAGAAGATTCCAACGTATAGAGGAAGATGAAGTGCTCCATTACATCTTCAGGAAAATTGCAGCTGTCTAAAACAATGGGGTCTATCTTAAGTGACAAGGCAGGAATTTTATACAATCGTACGAGTTAATGACTAAATGTCATTTTGGACTTGTCATTTTTTTCTTTTTCTGCCATACAGTAGAATGCTGAAAAGGTTGACAGACAAAATTTAGGAAAATATCTTAGAACTTAAAAGCTTGCATTGAACAGTTTATATAATGGTAAATCCTGTAGTGCAGAATGTTCTCAGATGTTTTATAAAATGTTTTAAATCACTGAGAAAAAAACCTCTGGAGGTTTACTTGCAAAAAAACTGATAGAGCATAAAATTGGGCCATATATCCACTATATGAACTCTTATGACGTCAAAAACTGGGGTCCATCAAGCTTTTTATGAGCAGATGGTAAAATGTTACAAAAAGCTTTTTTCTTCTTAAATGTATATGGACCCTTAGTGAGGGAAAAGAAAACGCACTGTACTGTTGCAGAACAGAACAGAACATCGCTGGCCAGGGTCAAGGGTGTTCTTTGTCCCTATTCTCATTCATCATAGCAGGAAGGGGGGGGGGAGGGGTGTTGGTGGGGGTGGTTATTTTTTTTTACGGTTGTGGCTAATCCAGTTTTTAAGTAAATTTTGTGATCACAGACTATAGTGCACTCACAGTGAAGCTGTTTCAGAGGTTAGTTTAAGAGACGTAAATTACCTGTGGTTTGGTGGGGGGTGGGGTGGACAGAGGGGGGGGGGCGGCGGGGGCCAGTTTTGTTACGGCCAATCAGATCGTCGCCCACCTTCGTTCCCTCTCACGGCGCTGCACCAAGGCCGCAGCGCGCCTGCAGTGTGTCACCCTGTCTGATGAACAGGATGTGTTTATGCATGTGTGATGCATTTATAGCACCGCGGGGAAAAAACGCAGGCAAATCATGCTGTCAGAGACAGCCTGTGAACTGAAGTGGGGAGACATGGCGCGCGCTAGATCTTTATAGCTTCTGTCTTCATCTTCACAGCAAATAGGCCCAAACTATTGATTTGTTTGTCATTGCTTTCCCATATTCTATCAGAATTTGTTGCACTTAAACTTCTTTTATCGCCGGTAGTACTTTTTGAGTTTTACGGACTATTCAAGCAACACTATACATATTCAGCTCCTCAGATTCATTTCACCTGTGAAGCTCCCAAGCCAGCAGATCCATCCCAGTCAACTCAACTCATAAGACAACCAGAGTAGCATACGCAGTTACACCTCACTGAGATCAAGTTCTGGAGGAAAAAAAAAAATGTGAACACTGATCTGAAAAAAATCGATTTCCATCATAAGAAATCTAAATGCTATCAAAATTAGGCAATGTGTGTGTGCGGGGGGGGGGGGGGGGGGGTGTCTTACTGCTAGAGAATGCAATTTTGGGGGAAAATATAAATATATCTTTCTGTAGTTGTGTGAAATTTTTTTTCTTTTTTTAAAATTATGTTTTCGATGTTTAGAATTTTAGATTCAGGTGACAGGGCGAACGTATACAAATGGCGTGCACTTACATCCAAAATTACAGGCTTGCAGTACAAAGAGGAGCCCAGCTCAGAATGGCATAGCCCAAGGCTACAAGTCCACCCTCAGCTTCTCATTTAACCGTTCTGAAAAGCTGACAAGCACTCAGCGTGACCCCCTCAGCATGACCCCCCCCCACCACCCTCTGCCACACCACCCCCCCCACACCACCCCACCTCCCCATCCCCATCTTAAAACCCACCGCACGCCCCCTGCTTTCCAGAAGCAGCTTCCTAAGGCTCCGTGGTGTTTTGGAGTCATTTGGCATCTCGTGTCAAACGTTTCGTTTTCGTTTTCGGAAATCCGGAGAGCAGTTTTTCCGAGCGCACTTTCCTGCAGCGCTCTGCCTGAGGGGGAAAGGGATCGTAATGAAGCGCACTCGGCAAACGTGGGCCTTCCCGAAACCCCACCCCAACCCCATCCGCCAGTGCAACACCTGCCAGACATCAGCCCAAATGAGTCCGGATCGACCTGACATTTTTAAAAATGATCCTTGGCTCAATTTGACTCTGAGAAACACAATTTATATCTGGGCGTATACCCCCCCCACACCCCCTGTCTCCACAAGCTGGAACAATGTTATCATCCTATTTTCTGACACAAATACAATGCATATATACACAAACACATTTGCTTTTTGAAACATCCATCGGCCTTTTGCCAAAGGGCTCTTCTTGTTTCAATTTCCTGTACTCACGGATATCTTTGTTGAATTATTCATAAACAAATGTGCAAACACTTTAATCATGGGGGATAGCGTTGAGTAGATAACTTTAATAGACAGTGCCGATTAAAATGCTGTTTTTGAATAGGTTGCTGTTTTTGAATAGGTTGGAAGCAGCGAAGGTAAAGAAACATAGATTCTTACTCCCTGTGACATCATTTACAAGTTCACTTTGCCCTGTAACACATCGAAAGCAAGAAAAAAAACGTTTGATGCAACAAAAAAAAAAGATTGCCTGCACTGAGCAGGAGCATGTCAACTCATCAACCACTGTTGTAATCTTCCTATTGTCATTTAAAATCCCAATGAGGCCCATTGTCAGTTATTGTCAGTTAAAATAAAATAAAAAATGTACAACATTTTTAAGTTCAGACTTGAGTTGTACAATATATTAATACTATCATATTAAGCCTATTGTATTCAGTTGAGATTTTAAATGTTTTATATATATATATATATATATATATATATATATATATATATATATATATATATATATATAATGTCCCATTGCAGGGAGTGGGGAATTTGGTATCTATCATTTGCTAACCCAAGAAACATGGAAATTTGCATTTTAAACAATCGTGCTGCTCCAGTTTAGTAGACAGCCAATCAGAAGTGAATTTTAAGGAAATGTCCAGTTCAGAATTGATCCACATTCGGACCTCTATATAAATTTGGGGATAGTGTAGGCCTGTTTTATTTTGTAGCACTTTAAATGTAAGGAAAGGGGGGACTGTAGGGGGTCTTTAAGAGGATTATTGAACCATGAAAACCTTTAAGCTCCAAACAGCTCCAATCTACAGTAGACTTAAAAATCATTCACCTGGTCATTTTAGCTGACATAAGAATTTTACATGCTACCAAACCAGCCCCTTGGCATGTTATGATTTCTTTCACGCCTTTGCTCATATCAGTAAGAATACTGGAGTCAGCCATTTTAATCTCCATCCATCGCTGCACATACAGTATAGCTTATAAAGAGAAAGTCACCTGCTCTGAAGTTACCTAACAGTCAGCTGACAAGCCCTAGCAATGATTGTGGCAGATTTTTTTTTCTGTTTCACGCTGATTTAATTTGAGGAAATGACACGTGCCTTTTCAGGCGGAATATAAACGGCTGGACTGCTGCAATGCCTAGTTTTTAATTTATTTATTTATGTATTTATTCATTTATTATTATTATTTTTTTTTTTTAAGAGTAGGGTTTTTTTTTTGGAGAGTTTTTGTCTGTGTTCTAGAACTCCAGTGCTTTCAATCACCAGTAACGATTGTTGCATCAGCATTAGAATGTTCAGCTAAGAACATTCCAATCGCACATTTGTGACCTCACGCCTTAACGGGCTGAAGGAGGTGGAGATCACACGCACGGTTTCCCGCCTCAGACCGATGATCACCAAGTGTGTTAAAATGGTAAAGAACGGTTTTGATGCACAGTTGCCATCCTTTCAGGCAAAATGGTATGATCAACTGCATTTCCAACGTCTGTATTGATTCGCCTGACTGACCTCCACAGAGGTGAAGGATTGGCTGCTGCTTCATCGGCCACATTTTGATTTGAGGAAGGTATTCCATGGCAACAACTGACACATGACACTGATTTGCTTTACATGAAAGGCTCAACACGGTTGCCAGTTATACCCAGCTCCCTATTTGTCATAAAACAAACCGCGAATATAACATTTTACTGCTGTAAAACCACCACTGATCCATGCAACGCAGTTTTCCTTTCAAATATCTCCCATCTCCCCCTGGGGTAACCATGCACTCTGAATTGGGGAGACCAAGTGCATTATGGGAAGACAACAGTGAGCTTCTGGTTGCCTTAATTAGATAGATAATTAATTAGAACAGCTGTTCTAGAGAATGATTTCTGTGCCTCTATAGATTACAGACTGGCACTTTGTAGATGTTTTTGCCAGTTATTTACAGGTACAGAGCCCAGCCTATTAAGTCGTGGGTAAGTGTGCTTCCTGAAAAAATACTACCAGAGATTTTACAACTTGAAAGGAAGTGCATCGATTCATATTGAACTGCAAATAAACTAAATAAACTGTGCTCAGTGGCAGTGTGTTGCAGTTCACCCAAACTCTGGTAATGCAGCCTCCAAAAACATCAGTAAAATGGAACTCTTTCTACCACAGGCAGTTCGTTCTGAATGTATGTATACACTGAGTCTATGATGGCATATTGAACAGATGGCAAGCTGAAATTTGTTTAGTGCTGATTTATTTTACAAATGGCATTGACAAAAGAAGAAAAATGACAGATGTGCCATTTCACACAATTTTCCCAAAATAATACCAACCCAAAGAAACAACAGACGATCACTGTAAAAACAAAAGACTGTCTAAACACTGAAAAGAAAGAACTGTACTTTTTTCCCCACCTCACACAAATTATTTTGAGACCTTCTTTTCTTTAAATCACGGTCTTGGGAAAAACCCTTCCAGCTCCGCTTTTCAGAAATTGTGCCACACAACGGCTTATCCTCCGTTTCGATCCTCTGACTATTGTGGAGTCCGTACGGCGGCCATCTTTGGGGATCGCATCAAAGCCAAATACGACGGCCATCCCACCCCATCCTGCTTTGTGCCACACAGCTTCAGCTTTGCTTGGGCCGAGACACCATGTAGACATGCATCACACGTCAATGTCATGTATGACACGTGAACTACATGTATGTCATGTCAACTACATGTATGACACATCAACTGCATGTATGATACGTCAACTACATGTATGTCATGTCAACTACATGTATGATACGTCAACTACATGCATGTCATGTCATCTACATGGAGGACAATCGAGTACATGCATGAACCCCCTGGGATATTCTATCTTCAGCATGACGTGTTGGGATGGCAGGTACAGTATGCCATCCCGCCAAGTTACAGCTTGGTGGGGCGGTATGCCCCATACCTATACAGCACAGAGTGTCTGCCACTTGTCTGGGTTTCCTACAAAAATATGATAACCATAACGTTTATAAAGAGGTAGGAGAATAAGCAAAAGAAGCACTGAAGTTTCAGTTTGGTAACATTCCCACTGATTTAGTACTTTAAATTGCATACACGGCCACACCCCTAAATACAGGTTTTATTTCAGTGTATCCCAACTGTATAGGTCCCTAGAAATAGTATATTTTTTGATGATGTTTTTCCAAGGTCCAAAATGTTTTAAAGATCGATTTTAAAATATTTTTCTCTGCATATTCAGCACGCCACTTCAGCACGTGAACTCCCCTCGTCACGATGCCGCCTTGACAAAATTCGCCAGATGGTTTGTGTGAACGAAAAGTTCATTTCCTGCCCACCAGTCAGTGGCAGGGCATGCCACCACCGCCACGATGAAAGCCCCCCCCCCCCCCCGCGCCCCCGCCCCCGCCCCCGCCCACCAGTTCCAAGCCTGTCCGGCCTTATATGGTATTAAAGAACAGAGAAGTCACGGCAGCGAATATAAAATGCACTTCTTGACGGCCATTAGAGATGCACCTCCTACACACTCACTCGTGTCCCATATCCCCCATCTGGATGAAAACGTTTTCGTTGGGAGACAGCGCGGCCGTTCAAAGTTCCTTTCAACGAGGGGGACAGGAGCGTATATTGCCTTTTTTTTGCAATTAATGCGCTTTAATTATGCAAACACTGACTCCGTCTTAAGAATGTTCCTGCATCTATTCATTACTAAATTTTTTAACAGTGCCTTACAAATTATAAGCAGCTTTCTGCTTACCCTGCAGGTGGCTTTCCATGTGGATCTCAATGCTGTATAAAAATTAGTCTGCAGCACATTGCACACGGAGTCGTTTCCTAACCAGCAAAATGTAAAATTAATCATTACTGCAGTTTAATGACTTTTTAAGCAAACAAGGCTGTGGGCTACAGTGCATCTCTACCACGAAACCTGTGGATTTGGTCTCTTAAGAGCTTTGTCAGTGTAATTGATCCATTCTAATATTCCATACTTCTCTTCTGCCTCTGAATATTAAGCTCATTTTCAGAGTTTCCCCCCCTGCCACCGGAGCTAAGAGAAGCCTTTCAATTAAAAGCCAGAAAGTGGCATTTTAACGATCCAGGGAGTAAACCAACAATTCACTCAAGACCACTTTCACAAGTGGAGAGAACCAGCACTGCTGGTCACTGCGACTTTCTCAGTGAACAAATAAAAGTACTTAGAGGAAAGGCATCTTTGCAAATGCACAATAGCTGGCTTCTTCACGGGTAAAAATTTAAACCCAAAGGCCATTCTATTAAAGTGTTCTTTATTGGAGTTTTGAATAGTAGTCCCCCCTCAGACTTCCATTGTAATGGCAAATTACATCCTTAAGACACAAGAACACGCAGTGCTCCAGTAGCTACTTAATCTAACTGCGATACTTAAGGAGGGCGAATTTAAAGGGCTACGGTTTCCCTTCCCGGTCACAGACGCGCACCCCCCCGCACCCCCCCCCCCCTTGTTTCAGAGTTCGACAAATCGATTTCCTGGCACAAACGCACTTTAAAGTGTGTGTGCGGCGCTTGAAACGCTGCGCAGTTCAGCACTCGCCCCCGCTTCGCCGTTTTTCAATGCCAACAAGCGAGCGAGCGAACGTGCAAACGCTCACAAAGATAGCCGGCGTTAGACAAACGACTTTCGGCTGACAGTTCCCAATAAAATCTCACCAAAGCAAGAGCTAAATGAACCTGTGTTAGCTAGAATGTGCCTACCAGTTACTCGAAACCAGCTATCCTCCCCCAATTATGTGAACCCAAGAGTGACAAAGTTGCCTGTTACTTGGCAGCACAGAGAGGATCTTTACAGGAGATACTCATATTAAAGACTGAAAGGAAAGCTAGCTGGTTTTCACAAACTCAGAACTCAATGCTGCTTCCAAAGAACATGTCCTGTTCTCACACCCTCTCTTTATAACCCATGCTAATTGTCATTCCCCACAGGTGTGCAGCTCGTTTTAAAAAGTCACACCTCCAAACAGACTAATAGCTATTTAAGGTAGGCCTGACAATTATAGCACACACACACAGAATGAGTTGAAAATAAGACATCTTACCTTCAAACATTTTTAAAATATTTCTGTAATTAAAATAAAAAATGCACTGTGAGGATTAAGCCTTCATTTTCACACTGATTTAAGGCATAGTTTTCAGGAGGTTTTATAGCTTTTAGTCAGCACTAACCCCTGTGTCACTGATCTTCAGTCCTGGTCCAGGTGGGCCGCTGCTGGTTTTTGTTTTAGCCTTAATATCAGCCACCAGTTCAGACCCAAGTAGCCAGGTGAAGTGAGTTAACCGTGTAATCAGCTGCTCTAATTGGTTAATTAAGTGCAGAGCAACAATGAAAACCCCCACCGAGCCTGTGGCTCTCCCAGGTGACACGTGCCAGCTATGCTGTCGGAATTTCTTAAAAAGCCTTAAAAAAAACAAACACAAAACACAACACACACAGAGCAGATTCTGTCTGGAGATTATCCAGATAAGGAGAGCATCTTAGTATGTGCACTTAAATGCTTATAATGCGAGCAGTTGAATTCTGGAGAAAAAGCCCTGGGGGGAAACTTTTAATAAGCTGCTCTTGACCTTTATATTTAATTCATGTTTTTATTTTTATTATTATTGCTGACCATTTCATTTTGTGCCAGTTCGCCTCCATTTTGTCACCTTGTAGATCACAAGCAGCTGTAAGATGGAGATCAGCACTGGAAAGACTTAAAGCCAAGCAGCCTAATTGTAAACACTCTACTGTTAGGCTTCCTTTTTTTTTGCAGGTCAGTTTTGTTTTCTTTTTAAGGCTGTGGATGTGATTTCCTCCATATTGTGCTATCACTCTGAATTTTCTGTGTATCTATCCAGGGATTCATAAGCAGAGCGAAGATTTAAGGCAGTAGCATTCTCAGCATTTAATGCTAAACCTGGGTTGCCTTTGCCACCGGAGCCCATTCAATCTTCAGTTCTGTTTACACTCATATTAGGGGATGTGCTATTGTTAACATAAACGCCTGGAGAATAAATCTAATGAGAGAAAATCAGATGTATTTTGCCAGTTTCAAATGTGACGCAGTGTTGGCTCAAAAGTAACCTAGATGTTTGTTCAGAGAAAAAAAAAAGTTTTGGTTCATTTTCATTTAGCCTACTTACGAGTGACAGAAAATTCAGTTTACATCAGTTTGAGTTGCTCAGTACACTTCTCAAAGTGTACCTCATGAAGGAAGTATTATTAGTGATGAAAGATAACATGAAACAAAATTTGGCAGGGCTATCAAATGATATCAGTCACTCTCCAATCGTGGTGTCGTGTAAATGTATAAGAACGCTTTAGTACAGGGGCGTCCAATCTTATCCAGAAAGGGCCGGCATGGGTGCAGGTTTTTGGTTTCAGCCCAGCCCTACGACACCTGATTGAACCAATTAACCGATGATGGTCTTCAATCAAGACAACGATGAGTAGAATCAGGTGTCTTAGTGCTGGGCTAAAACAAAAACCTGCACCCACACCGGCCCTTTTTGGATAAGTTTGGACACCCCTGCTGAAGTAAATGACTGACAGCTCAGTGTAGCCCCACCTATTAAGAGGTTCATGAAGCCTCACATCCCCATTACTGAATATCTCAAATGTACTCCTCTGGTCTTGAGTATGATTCATTTTTTCAATTATATGAAGTCAAGTCAATTATATGAAGTTTTAATAAATAACACCAAAGAATTACGAAAAACATGATGGACTACGAAGGTTACTGTTGTTACTACGGCAGATTTTGTAGATTTGCTGTGGCCTGAAATATAACACGTGCTCATTTAACAGTTGCAAACATTTAATAGTAACTGACATTTTAAATTGAATGTCAAGAATGAACAGCTGTATTTTTTGACTAGAATCATAATGATAATAACTGTTACACATTGAAATGAGTTTTAAATACAGTTAAAAGTAAAAAATAAATAAATAAAAACACTTATGTACTGGAATACCGATGCTGAAGTCATTGTTGTGAAAAGCACAGGGCCGCACCACAGAACACGAGGCTTGTACCAATGAGCAAAACACCTGGCTTTATTAAATATGCAGCAGTCAAAATGGGCGATTGGTTAAAAAAAAAAAGAGTTAGCAGGTCACCTTTCCAAACCAGCAACCCTTTTTGCTAAGCACATTTAAAAAAAAAAAATTTTAAACTAAAATTAAAAAAAGTGAATGTAATAGGTTGGTAGAAACCAGATTAATGCGAGGTTCTTTGTGAGCGCGTGTCCTTGTGGCGAACAGTGCAGTGAGGTGTAGCCCGCTTCAGAAGGAAAGCAGAGCGATTATTACGTCTGCTCAGCCGCCTGCACGCTTGCCTAATTGTGAATTAGCAGCTGCAAATCACTTGACATTAGCAAATGACATTATGCTAATGCAATTTCCCTCGCCATATAAAAGTCACGTTGTGACTATTTTTTTCCTGACAGCAATGTAAGCAGAAATGTCCAATTTGCAGCCTGCATGTAAATCACTTCATGAATGAAAAGCAAACCCTGCAGTGGTGCGCTGTTCTTTAGCCGACGTTCGAAGCAACAAATGTTCTCGACTCACCGCGGTCATTATGGTTTGCGACACTTGTCGCAAAAAGAGTAGGTGGTTCCCCGGTGTCCTGGCTAAATTCCCAACCTGGCTCTCTCTAACTTGTTACCTAATCATCCCCTGATTTAACTGGCAAAAAAAAAAAAAGT
>CM077296.1:53520774-53813274 GCA_039654925.1 Anguilla pacifica
AGCACAGAGCACATGGAAAATATGAATTATGAACCAGGAATCCATCTCCAGAATGCATCATGCCGTTGCCTTCTGCAAGAATTTCTCCAGCATGAATCCCTCATGGAATCGTGCATCCGATGCCTCCTGCATAGCTAACAGCAGACCTGTGCCCTGATTGGACGAGCAATCGGAGGAGCTGTGAGGTCACAGGGGGAACCTGGGCCATGTGCACAGAGAATTCCAAATCAAACTACATGTGATGCCGACATCGCCCCCGCTAACCAGCCCCCCCCTCACCCCCCTCCTGCCCAAAGTTCTTGTTCTGTGGGCCGGTGAAGAAATCCTGAATTATTAACCCCAGTGAAATAAAAGGTTTGACACAGGCAGCCTCGTGATTGGTTAATAATGCACACAGAGCTCCAGCACAGGTGTGTGCGTGAGAGAAACAGAAGGTGTGACTGAGAGCCAAGGATAGGACGAGGATAAGGAAAGATGTCAATGACGAAGATGATGATGATGATTACTATTCTCATCAATATTACTGACAGTGATGATATTCGTGATAATATTAATATAGTTATTTTTCTTAGTGTCATAATTATGACTGTGATGATGATGATGATGATTTTTATTATTTTATTTTTTCATCCCATCATTAACTCCGCTTGTTTTAATTTTGTTTTTGCATTGAAGACTAAAAGCCGGTTTTCTCAGTAACAGTGGAACGCACTGCAGTAGGCCTGGGGCTCAGTCTCCAGACTACAGAAGAAGAAGAAGAAGAGAGTGCGTTTTCAGCTCCGCCCCTTCACTGCTGTTGTTTAAGAGGCTGGGGCGCTTGGTCCAGTCCCGTCAGTGTTATCAGAGCAGGCTGCAGCACCAGCAGCGCTGCGGCTACATGGCGTGCTGAGATTCGCTGAGAGCCAATTTCAAACCAGAGTTTCCCATTCGCAACACATGAGCAAGGGGGGGGGGGGGTCAATTATGCACACAAGCAGAGCTTCATTAAAAAAAAACCCTTTCAAAATCCAAGACTGGGGAGCAGTGCGGTGGGTGGATGGGGGGGGGGGGGGGGGGGGGGGTTTGTAGGGACAGGACAGCTGCACTGTCAGAAAAAGGGGTAGAGTTTTTGTTCTCTAAGGTTAAATGTTCCCTCACCAGGGCATATTTGTACCTTAGAATACTAAGAATACTCACAGACCAAAAGGTACCAGTGGCGTACCTCTGAGGGTACTGCCCCTGTGGCAAGCTATTGCACTCCTACAGGTGTAATTCTCACACACTTTTTTTCCGTCAGCGGTTCCACCAGAGGGAATCGCGGCTGGCCGGCCTCCCCTCAGCTGATTGGTGCTTCGGCAGGTGGGCGGAGCCGGGACTCACCTTGGTGGTCTTGACTTTGTTGCCCGTGCTGCAGCTCCAGCCCTTCAGGTCAGGCAGAACCTTGCACTCCTCCCCGTCCATGCAGGGCTGCATCTGGCACCACCACTTCTGCGCTACTATGGAGG
Source organism: Anguilla pacifica (assembly GCA_039654925.1). Taxonomy (NCBI): domain Eukaryota; kingdom Metazoa; phylum Chordata; class Actinopteri; order Anguilliformes; family Anguillidae; genus Anguilla; species Anguilla pacifica. The sequence goes on from CM077296.1 coordinate 53,522,259, forward strand.
CTGCGGAGGGGAGAGCGACCACGCCGCTCGTTAATTCATCACTCGTTAACTCAGAGCTCGTTAGTGCATCACTCATTAACTCAGAGCTCGTTAGTGCATCACTCATTAACTCAGAGCTTGTTAACTCAGAGCTCGTTAGTGCACCTCTCGTTAAATCAGAGCTCGTTAGTGCACCTCTCCTTAACTCAGAGCTGGTTAGTGCACCTCTCGTTAACTCAGAGCTCGTTAGTGCGTCACTCGTTAACTCACTGATCATTAGTGCAGCACTGGTTAACTCAGTGTTGGTTAACTCAGCACTCATTAGTGCAGTGCTCACTAATGCAGTGCTCACTAAGGCTGTGGTCACTACCGCATGCCAGTTAGCAGCTCTCAGTCTCTGAAACCAAGGTCAGCAGTTTCAGTGCCAGCTGTGCACGTGTAAACATGTAATAGACCATCAGATATGAGTCATCATTTTGAGAAAGGAAATTAATGTGCACCTCAACGGGCGCAGGAACCTGACCGACCAGCAGGAGTCACTGGCGTGCAAAGAAATCCTGTAATGACTGGATGACTGAAACCCTCCCATCCCTGGGTGACACCGGATGCTGGTGTTAGGCGGCAGTGCAGTATAATGGGTAAGGAGCTGTTCTTGTAACCCAAACGTCACAGATTCAGTTCCCCGGGCAGGACACTGCCGTTGTACCCTTGAGCAAGGTACTTAACCTGCACTGCTCCAGCATATATCCAGCTGTGTTAACGGATGCAAATGTAAGTGCTGTGTGAAGATGCTGTGTGAGTCGCTCTGGATAAGAGTATCCGCTAAACGCCAGTGATGTGATGTTTGGGGCGAGCGGACCTCACCGTCCACGCAGGATGGGGCGGCTCTCGTTGTCCCGGCGACCTGGCCGGGGAAGCAGGAGCACTTGACGGTCTGGGACCGCTCCTCGATCTTGTTCTTGTTGCAGCAGCGATGGGCCGCGATGACCTCACAGGTCCCCGCTTTCACGTGCACTGTGGGGGAAAAGCAATCGAGAGCGGGTCCCACCGTTAAAAGGGCCCTGCCGTTAAAAGGGCCCCGCCTTTAAAAGGACCCAGCCGCCCGTGACACCGCCACACCGCGATCACGATAACACCGCGCGGACAGGCACACTCCACTCGTCTCCACGTACGGTGAATCCACACCTACCAGCTTTTATTGTGCCTCAAACCTGCGAGATTATAAAGATTCTGGCCACCCAGTACAGTGTAGGAACCACCATCTGGTATTACAGCCACTCACAACTCAAAGAAACTTTCAGAGGCGTAAGCTTCTTTTTCATGTGCACCCTTATATAAGGATTAATAAAAATAAAATAAAAGGATCCAAATAAAGAACAGTAAAGGATAAAAATAAAAGATCCAACACACAAATCTGGAGAACTGCTCATTGCATTTTCCAAACACGTAAAAACGGAAATAGTACCTTGTTTGTGTGTGTACGCGTGTGTGTGTGTGTTGCGTATTGCACCATTGAAATAAACTGCAATGCCCAACACCTAACTGTATGATTGGCACTTTCAGTGGGGTTCCTTCTTAAAGAGCTGCTCAAATGCTGACATCACAAATTTATTTAAAAAATGATATCAACTTTAAGATACACACTTTAGATACAGAGCACGTTCCAGACCCGCCATTTCAGCCGCGCCCGCTGAACAGACACGCTGGAACAGCTGCGTTTGGAGCCCGTGCACGCTCGCCCACGTGCACGCTTGCCCACGTGCACGCTCGCCCATGTGCACGCTCGCCCACGTGCACGCTCGCCCACGCCCGGCACAGACTGGACACACGCTTAACAGCAGGCTAATACTGATTGTTCTGTATTACTCCCCAACACGAACACGCAGTGAGCAGGAAAACCAAGTGGTGCTTTTAAAATAAATAAAAAAGTGCATTGCTTGAAATGCAAGTGTTCTACAGCACATATACTGTAAAATAATAAGACAGGTGTCGTATTCTTTAAAAAAAAATGTGTGTGTGTATATTTATATCTATATATATATATATATATACACACACACACACACAGTATGTATATATATGTATATATATATATAGGAGCCTACCGTGGGACTGAATATATCCAATTCATGCCATAATTTAGAAAGTCCAAATAGCTATTTGAACCACAGATGGTGCTGTGCGCAAGCCCGTCTGCAGTTTCGGGAGACTGTGGAGCGTAAGCTGCGGTTCTCCCCCCGAAACACGGAGACAGGTCTCATATTTTAGGCCCTCTCGTTTACCGGAAAGGGTTTTTACTGTTTTTACCGTCGGCGTGCTTTCTCAAAAATACGACTTTCATTTGTTTTCCACCGCACACCTGAACTTCCAGGCAACACATTTATGTGTGAAGGGAGTACGTAATGGAGATAAAACAGAGAGTACAGTCATCAGTTTTGTTAAGGGTAAAGAAGACGAAGAAGAATTCAAAGAATGTTATTGCCTGCAAACATACTCCATGCTGCTGTACTTCTTAGAAAACTGCATGGAATATTGGTATAGAAGCAAATCTAATGAGTGTAATCCAGTTCTTCATCACTGGAATTCTTTAAAATCAGAGATGAAAAATGCATGCATCTTTATTATTGACCTTTTCTTGTACAGTTATGAAGAATAATACAATATGGTGACACACGATTAATGACTGAGTCACAATTAATAACAGGCACAACCCAGCTTATCTTTATGTAATTCCCAAGGACTGGATGAAAAAAGACATTCCGCATTCTCCCAAGCTAAGCTTTGATTACACCCATATGGATTTTCAATTTGAGGACTTAGGTTGCAAATAGATTGAAAAATGCACCTCATCTCCCTATCAGAGGAGAAATCCGAAAAGCTAATCGGAAGTGAATCTACAACATTAAAACTCTATTACTTTAAAATTAATAAATGTGCTGTTCAGGCACGAATGAAACACTGGCCAGAGATCGGGTTCAACCCAGACGATTCAGAAAAAACACAAGACGTACTCAAACCATTCACCAAGTGTCATACGTGCTTCTGAGGGAAAGTTGGTGATATAAATTCTATTCATTTAATACAGCATTTTACAGAGACATTTTCAAACAGACTCTTTACAGAGGAAACTGTGGAAGTAAAATAAATGTGAAATAAATGTGTGCTTTCAGAAGACAAGAAGTATTGTCCACTATAGGCACCTGAATGAACATCGGAACATGAATGACTCTTTACCATAGAGTACATGAATGGACTAGGATGATAAAAAATTTACACAGAATCTTGCTGAACTTCAAAAGGAAACTGAAGTCATTACCATAGAGTACATGAATGGACTAGGATGGATAAGATTTTACACAGAATCTCACTGAGCTTGAAAGGAAACAGGTCATTACCACAGATTACACGAATTGGCCAGGGCGGCTTACATTTTCACCCTGAACCTCACTAAAACTGAAGGCCATTACCATTACCACAGAATACATGAATATACAAACATTTCACCCTGAATCTCAAATCGATCAAAAGGAAACTGAGGTCACGAGCTCAGCTTCAGAATGGATCTGAACAGCACCTGCCTGCAAGCCTCCACACCTGTCCCTGTATTCCACACAAACTGCCGCACGTTCACTTCAGCTACCACTTGGCCAAGACACATGGGACACGGGATACGCCTCACTACAAGCTGTTACCGCTAATATCATTAATGTGCAAAATGTATCCTTTGAAGAGAACAAGCTGTCAGCTGTTTGTGCTATGTAGAAGACAGCCAATGCCAGGTTTCTATGGAAATGTCTTGCTTGTGTATTAAACAGGTGAATGAAGACATCTCACATGAATAGAGCTTATTATTTCTAATTCGTTTGATCTGTTTTTTAAGCACGTTCTCTTAGGAAAAAAAAAAAACCTATCGGTCCCAGATGCCACATCTTACCAGCGCAAATCGGTATGCGAAAAGCCGGATGGCTATTAATGGAAGCTGCTTTGATTGACGTGGAAAGGACGTAAAAGTGCACAAACACCTTTAGCTACAGTAAGCTCTCCCTATTAATAACAGTGTGGTGGGTATAGGCGTGGGTTTGGAATACAGTGTCAGAAATTAGCATGTGCTCTCCCCCACCGCGAAGGGTGGCAAGCCCCACCCCCCCCCCCTCCCCCCCATGGTGGTATTTATGTACACCTTAGATCATGAACAGTGTTGTGTGAGTTACAAAAGCATGTCAGGGAGTACGTTAAATGTCCTCCAAAGAAGTATAATTCAGCTCTGTGAGGCTGGGAGAGGGAAAAAAAAGAAAGAAAAAGGACGTTCAAAATGGAGGAAATAATGGAGCAGTCCAACAACAGAAAGGGTGTTTGCTGTGCCTCACGACCCACTACATCAAATCCCCAAAAAAACTAGATCTACCGCCATCTGTGTCTGCTCTGTGCCTCGTCCAATCCCTGAGGCTGCTGCTAATCACCTCGTCCAATCCCTGAGGGCCTGGAGGAGCTGCTTATCACCGCTGAGAAAGGGAACCAGTTGACCGGCGCTCACCCCACTGCTGTGCCACTGGAATGAAGTCATCGCCCCAGAGAAACCAACGGATCGGATCACTCAACCCAAACCAGGGAAGCACAAACAGGCAGAACAGGGTGTGCCGGTCAGAACAACTGGGCTCGAGTTCAGGGGGACGAAACTGTCCCCTGGAGCAATCACGCTCTGCCCCAGCCCGGTGAAATGAGTCAGTTTGCATTAATGCTTCTGGTAAACGGTTTGTGACTCCTGGCAGGATGAGAAAGGGGGGCGGGTGGGGGGGGGGGGGGTCCAGACGGCCAAAATGAACCAATCAAAGCCCACGTGGAGGTGATGGAAGGAGCCATCCTTTCAAGCTCACGTCCCTCATTGACGGCGCACGGCCATCATTGCAGAGAACGGACAAAAAGGAATAAAAAACGGGGATCGATGGTTTTCAATTAAAAGCGCTCGAGGTTGTCATCGGTTACAGCGGAGACGTGGGGGCGAGCGAACGGCGCTAATGAGAGAGAGAGCGGCTCGGCCCGGCTCGGCTCGGCTCGGCTCGGCTCAGCCGCGGGATCGATGGCCCCCGTAAACGCCACGCGCCGCCTGTGATCAGCTCTATTGATCCGCGATTGATAAGCGTCTGCACGTAATCAGGAGCTCCGCGCCGGCAGGGCCGACAGATCAGGATCAGATCATTTAAAAAAAAGGGCTGGGGGGGGGGGGGAGGGGGGGGGAGTGGGGGGATGGGGGAATCACCACACCTGGACGTACATGCTAACCGGAATACCACATCTGGAAATGTACACATGATGTTCTGTACATTTCCAATTAGCAGAGAAAGTGAAATGATACAGGAAATGACACGGGGGGAAAAAAATGGTCATTCGTTTGCGCACAACAAAACCGCACATTTTAGCAAGCATTTCTCCCCTCGATGCATTTATCCAGTGCTAGTCGAACAGTCCTCCACCAGCAGCTCAACAGCACCCCCCCCCCAAAACCACCCCAGCAGGACCGATGGAAGACAGTAAGAGTTGTGGGAGAACGCCAAGGCCACGCCCCAGAGTCTCGCTCAAACGAAAATGAAGAAAAAAAAAAAGAAACACCTCGCGCGCTTGCTAAAAACGCCTGCCCCGCCCACACTCTCCACATGGGGGCGCTCTATTTTCAGACGCGGGTGGGGGCGTAATTCTAAAGAGCGTTTTTGCGCGATGCGAAAGGCGCGACAGAGAGACCGCACCGTCTGAGGCACCCCCTTCCACCACAGAGCCCCAAAAAAGCCCTGCCGGCCTTCTCATAGCACACAACGGGACGTTTCTCTCCCGATCTCTCATAGCAACGGGACGTCTCTCTCCCGACCCGTGTCCTGTGACGCACGCGCGCTTCGCAGCAGCAGAGCCGCTCTGAGACACCCACAACCCGCACTTCCTCAGGCGATGAAGAAGAAGACCAAAATAAAACATATGTACTGATGTGCAAAATGTGTCTTTCTCTTATGTCCTTAAAGGAGAATATTTACGTTTTTTAAAACGTGACAGAGATCGCTCATCTCCCAGAGCCCAGTTCGAGGTTTTTATATTTATTATATTTTTTTGTCGAGTTTCGCGGCAAAATGTGCCTTTGTTCCAGACAATGGCACAAGCACTGAAGCTCGCTCAGCACTTCCGAACAGTATGGATTACTGTGCTACAGCCAATTCGATGCTGAGTCAGCTCTTTAAAAAAAAAAAAACTCCCGCGCATCTACTGGGTGATTCAGTAATAGAGCATAATCATGTTAAATGTTATATTAAAAGCCATTAATCAGATTAGGGGTTGTATTTTTATTTTTGCCCAGCACCATCGTCCATTTCGCAGATCAAGACGATAAGGAAGAAGAAACAGAAATAAAGAGGTACTAGATAATGATTTATACGGAGTTATTATGCCGGTAATGATTTATACAGAGTGATTACCCCGGTAATGATGTATACGCAGTTATTACGCCAGTAATAAGTGATAAATTGCATCCATTTGGCATAATTACGTTTCCTCACAGAGTATAAGAGCTATTGTGGGCATATTTTACTGGGGAAGGGGGGAGATGTGAATGAGATAGATATATATATATATATTTCCTATCTGTGTGCCAGCACACTGATATGGACAGGAAGACTGGAGCGGTCTGAATCATGTCCTGGAGGGCCTCGGTCGGCTGCGTCCCACGGCGGTTCAGCGCCAGTGACTCATTTAAACCGCCGTTCGGCTGAAGAATTCCACAGGCCCGGCATCTTAAGGCCTCCAACCGGCTGCCGATTTAACGGAGACAGCAGGTATCCGTGGAGACAGCAGGTATCTGCGGGAACAGCGGGTATCCGCGGAGACAGCGGGTATCCGCGGAGACAGCGGGTATGCGTAGAAACAGCAGGTATCCGCGGAAACAGCGGGTATCCGTGGAGACAGCGGGTATCCGCGGAAACAGAAGGTATCCGCAGAAACAGCAGGTATCCGCGGAGACAGCAGGTATGCGTAGAAACAGCAGGTATCCGCGGAAACAGCGGGTATCCGCGGAGACAGCGGGTATCCGCGGAAACAGCAGGTATCCGCAGAAACAGCAGGTATCCGCGGAGACAGCAGGTATCCGCAGACGCTGCGGCCCTCGCAGGAACCGGGACCGACACGCCGATCTGAAAAGATGTTTTTACTGAACCGCTTTTTACTTACTCGCGTCCGTCTATTCATTTACCCGCGTTTATTCGCTGTAGAGTTAAAGTGCCCTTCTCTCCACAATCTCCACGGCGACGACCCTCGAGTAGCGGCATTCTTCCTAACTTTCCTGTGGTGCGGCATGAAAAGAAGCAAAAACACATCTCTGTGAGAGGAGCAGAGGTGATCTACGATGACTCTCCATCTCGTTCTGTTCTGAGCCTCTTTCTCCGGTTCTTTCCAGTGGCATCCCTTCCCCCCGTCAGTAGGTCTGACTCTGGAGATCTTCTCCAACGGTTCCTGGGCCTCCTCCCCCCCCCCCCCCCCATCCCCGTGGGGTCCATCTTAGGTTTCTGGGGAGTGGGACCCTGCCAGCTCCACTTCCTCCTCATGATCTGCATATCTAGCCTTTCTTGACATGAGGCGCAGAATATTTCATATATAATTCATATTTTGACCTGTAACGGCGTGATGAGACCGGGTCTGAAGCCCCATTCTGGCTTTTCTCCAAAAGGAGCGCCAGCCAAGCTCTCTCAGGCTGGATCAAGACGACGCACGTGCACGCTTTCTACAGCGCACGTGTCGAACCACAGTACACCTCGTCGAGCATTCCAAACATTCACAAACAAGCATGCTCACTTTCCAGAAACCTACCAGAAGTCTATTCATTTTCAATTCAGAGTGCTAACGGCTACTTTTGTGGGAACAAAAATAATAATAATAAATCTTCTTACTGAGCCACACTTTCTCATACAGTGCAAGCTGCAGTGAGGCACCTATGACCACAGGGACTTTTTTCAGAACAAATGCAAATATAAACGCTCTGCACAATTCCAACATACTGCAAAAATACAGAGAAAATGACACAGCAGAAGGCTTATAGAAGCCAGCTAATTTTGTGCTCTAAGGGGACAAGTGGACCCAAACCATGCCAGGGAAATGCCCCCTACAGCATAACAGAGCCACCGGACCCCTACAGTGAGGGGGTCCGGTGGCTCTGTTCTCTTGGTGTATGCCACACATGCACTCGTCCACTTGTCGAGAATATGGTGAAGGATGACTCATCTGACCATATCACTTTTTTCCACATCTCTGTAGACCAGTCCCATGGTTTTTGCACCACTGAACTCTCAAATGTGCATTTGTCTTCTTAATGAGGGGTTTATGCACTGCAACCTAACTATTACATCCCTCTCTATGTAGTTGTCAATGTATTGTTCTTGCTGACAGTCTGGTCACATCCTGCATTGGCATTCTCAGTTACCTCTGGAAGAGTTGCTCTTCTGTTTCCCTAACATATCACACTAACTCACAAGCATCTTTTCGACCACAATTTCCAACCCTATTTACTGATGTCTTTCCCACAGACCTAAATGCAGATGTCACTCTAGTCACTGCTCCTATTGAAACATTTGCCAGCTAAGCAGTCTTCTGTGTCTGAAGTTCCTGCCATCCGTGCCCCAATAATGAACCCTCTTTCAAAAGTCACTTAGATCTTTTCCTCTTGCCATCTTGATCCAAAACTGAGGTCAACTGGGCCTGCTCAGCATTTTTATACATGCCACAGAGCATGATAGGATGTTAAATGCTTAATGGTATCGTGCAGTACACCAGTATGGAAGCATCTGCATTTGTTCTGTTTCTCCTCTCATTTATTCTGGGTTTTCCTTTAATTTGTCACCCGCCTGTATGTGTGTGTATACATATATGAATAAAAAATTGAAGAAGAAATGTTCATGTTGCTAAAGAAATTCTTTCAATATGCTCTTCCAAAGCTAGTGATTGTCAAAAACACAGACTGTGTGTTTCTTTAAGCCTTCAATCCATGACTGCTATATCAAATGTGTGCCATTTTCTACAAGTATAGAGTGAATTGTACAATTAAAAAAAAGGTCTGTTTGATGTGTGCACATCCCTTTAAATTAGCTTTGTGCCTTTCACACGTGCAGTCTTTCAAGTTTCCTATTTCAGTACGAACTGTTAGGCAGCATTATATAGACCACAACAACAGCATTTCAAGGACTTTCCTGAGAGCTCATGACCAAACATCAGAAACTGTGAAAATGGCAGCTAGAAAGAGAAATCCTGTGTGCCGTATTGAGAAGCATAGAACGTGCTTGTGTTCTCTAAGAACTTTTGTCCCATGTTATGTTCAATATTCTACCTGCGAATTTATGGAATTGCTCAGAGAACAAGCAGCTATGGCCGAATGTGCGTGTTCATTGCTGCCTGTACAGCGTGGTTATTGTGCGTTTTGTTTTGTTTTTGTTTTTTTGTTATGTCGAACGCTGCCCAGTAATAAACACACAGCACACCTTTTCACCGGCAGGAAGGCCAGCAAAATCTAAGCAGACCCATCAAACACATTGGTCCTAAAACTTCAGATAAAAATCAAATAAAAACAGAATTAAATTCCTGTCCTAGAAGTTCTCAAGCAGAGCGGTGGGGGGGGGGGACAGACACCGCACGCACCGCGTTACACGACTTCCTTCAGTCACGCCTCGTCAGTCCGACAGCAGCAGGGAGCGGCTGCTTGAAAGAAAACGGAGAGGAAGAGAGAAGCCGCCGTCTTCGATGCTAGCGACGCGGCCTCTTTGACGGAGCCAGTTCTCACAGCACGCGCATCTCACACTGACAGGGGGACGTCAAAACAGGTGGGGGGGGGGGGGCGGGGGGGGCGTTGGGGGAGAGAAACCCGAGCCTCTCCGCTAACCGTGACATCGCCCAGCCCGACTCGCTCGCTAATTCGACGTGATCTGAAGGGAGAGCTCTGCCGTACGCCTCGCGGATCTGAAGCCGAAGTGGGCTGAAGCAGAGGGCGAGAGAGGCAGCGTACCAGGAAAACGCGAACGCGAAACTAACAGATGCACGTCAAGGGGGGAACGCTGGCGATAAATCTGATGTGTTTATTGAAACAAACAATTCGCACGACTTGTCAGGAAATCGTTCTTTCTTTAACTTCGCCACACTTGAGTTTTTTTTTTTTGTTTTGTTTTGTTTTGTTTTGTTTTTAAAACAAACACAATCTTTCTGTAGCAAGTCAAAGAACGTGTACTTTTAAAAAGAAACCCAGCTCAACCCAGACGTCTACATCACACCGAAACAGAAACCACACAGTGTTCCCGCCATGTTTGCCTTCTCCACAGCCTCTGTGAAGGAGCTGTCACAGCCTGGCTCGTGCGGCCATGACAGAAGAGTGAGAACACACAAGGAAATTACAGGGCAAAAGCATTAATGAATTCACTTAAACAAAAACACATGCAAAATAAAGGAAAGACATAAGGTTTGGAAGTCTGTAGGCTATCAGCTGTGTATGCCTGTGCAGGGATGAGTGAAAAGTATCATGGCAAATGTTTTAAGATGCAACAACTGAAAAAAACTAACATACCAGGGGGCCTGCTTCAGGAAGCAGGATTACTGAGTTATCTGGATAACTGCACCGAGTAAAACCTGGAACCCTCCCAAAATCGGGAACATGGACTGAAGTAAAAAAAAAAAAAAGAGCTCTTCTGGGTTTTTACTTCAGCTGGCTCTGTAACCCTGCTTCGTCACACAGGCCCCACTGGAATGTGAGAGGGAGAGCGTTAAATGGGACACATCGCCCAGCACAGGTGCGGCTCAACTGAAGACCGCTCTTACTAGCTCCGCCCACCCGCCTCCTGTTCAGGAACCCAAAAAGTGCCCCAATCTGAACCGGGCAGGTGGATCAGGTGAGCTGTCACAGAACTGCTGTGATGCTCTGTGCGGTGCGCACGCATCAAACCAGCAGACCTTAGGGTTCATTCTGAGATTTAAAAAATCGGACGAGTTTTCAGAAGAATAAATGAAATGGAAGATCTCAGGTACACATCAAAGGTTTATCAGCAGGGAGTGTGCACGATGGGGGGGGGGGGGGCTTGATTTTGAGTCCTGATCAGTGGCTGAGATACAGGCAGAGACACAAAGAAAACAGCAACGACACAGGAGTGAGATGATCAGCACAGTAAAATTCATTGATCTTTCGAGCGGTCGACCTGTCAGTGCTTCCTCCTCCCTGCAGGGGGCAGTGCCGAGCTCCCATCGCTGACACCAATCAAGCCGAACAAAACCGCAACAGGCAGGAGCTCGTGAACGCCGTAGGCAAACGCGCTCGGAACGGCATCTGCTTTCACGTCACAGCGTCCAGAGCAGCTCGGAAACAGATTGCATCGGATCCGTGTTTGAACAGAAACAGGAATGACTCGCCTGAAATTAAAATTAAAATTGAGCCTTCCCAGGAATTCAGCAGCGGGAGGAAGACACGGCTGAGAGGGACCGTCGGCAAACCGTCCTCCGAACAAGATTACACAATACGAAATACGAAAGAATGAACAGGGTTCATGAACGAGGTTTCTCTCCCGCAGATCGCAGTCTTCCAATAAGCACAGAGTCTCAGTCCACTTCTGTGATTTTCTTCCCAGGGTTATTCTGTAGCTGAAAATCCCACTGGCTGTAAGGTTAAGGTTAAATTCCAATAAGGTTATCAATTAATATAACAGATTACGTGTAGGATTTAAATCAATATGCTTACAGAAATATATGTACAGGATAGTTTCTGTGACGATTGTGAATATTAGGTACTTTTATTAATTTCCATTCATTCAAATTCCATTTCGACACCTTTAAGTCCCAAATTTACCTGGGCCCTGTTTCAGGAAGCAAGTTTACTGAGTTAGCTAGATAACTGCACTGAGTAAAACCCAGAACCCTCCCAAACCTGGAACACGGACTGAAGTAAAAAAAAAAAAAAAAGAGCTTCTCTGGGTTTTACTCAGCACAGTTATCCAGCTAACTCAGTAATCCTGCTGTGTGGAATACCCCCATGGTCCTCATCTCACTGTATTTAGGTGTGTTTACATTTAAGGAGTTTAGCGGATCCTCTAATCCAGAGTGTCTTACACGGCTTATAAACTGTACACACAATCCATTAGCGCAGGTGGATGTTTACTGAAGTGGTCTGTGGTTAAGCGCCTCGCTCAGGCACGCAACTGCGGCTGTGCCCCAGCTGAGGAATCAAACCTGCAACCCTGCAGCTGGAAGCCAAGCTCCAGCCCTGTTCATTTCTCTTTTCTCTCCTTCCCTCGCTCTCTCTGCGGACCTCGGGGCAGTCCTCGTCTGTGGCGGGCTGGGGTGGGGGGGGGGGGGGGGGGGAGCAGATGGCCGAGTCTGGCCAGCCCTGGATGTACGGGCGTGCCAAGCGGATAAAGCGCTTGTCTGTGTCGTACATCTCTCTGCCTCCATGCAGGGTGCGGAGGCGGGGGGGGGCGGCGTGCAGGTACTCTTGATGGATGAATCATCACCCCTGGGGGGGGGCAGTCTAGCACCCCTCACAAACTTAATGGTCTCTGAAGTTATTACATCCTGGGGCGGAGGGGGGAACCGAAAAATCCGGGGCCCCCCCTCCCCCCCACCCCCCTCCCCGTCCCGAAGACACAGGCACATCAATCGCAAATGAAACAGGAGCCAGGTTATTCATGGGGGGGGGGGGGTTTGGCCGCTGGAAGGGATTTGGAATAAATTAGCGCAGGTCAGGTGTGGGTGGGGGGGGTGAGGGTGGGGGTAGGGGTGTGGGTGGGGGGTGTGGGTGGGGGTAGGGGGTGTTGGCTCTGTGGAGGGGAGATATCCATAACCCCTGACGGTCACGCCGGGGCCTGGCTGTGCCGTGACAAAGAGCGCTCGTGTTTACCCAGCCTGCACGGCGCACTGCCGAGCCGAGTCATCGCTAACCGCCGCAGCTCCGCGGCGGGGGGGGGTGCGGGGGGGGGAGGCCCCACGGCGGGCTGGCACGCGGCCCTCCCAAAAACAAACGGCCGTCCTTATTTAACAGGCACCTGGCGGTGCTTGAAAACAACAACAAAACACCAGCATTCACTGATCCCTCCTAAGCATCTATCATCCCCCCCCCCCCCCCCCCATGGTAGGCTTCTGCCAAACGTACATCCTACGGAACATTTTCCCTATAGGGCCGCTTTTCCCCGAAACTGAAGATTTTCCCAGAAGGTTTTCCCTTGCAAAATTCCCACCTCACCAGTTCTCTCCACAACAAAAAATAATCCCACTTACAGTATAAGACCAGAGCAGAAAAAAGTAACCCGTGCTACTTCATGACTCACGCCAAGTCACATGTTTTGTTTTCACGTGCAAAACATTTCGTTAACATTTAAAAAGGCCAGTGACATGCGAACATGTGAAGATGCAAATGACTCAAATTATTTTCTGCACATCTATACATCAGTCTTCCGTCTTTCCGACGAGCTGCTAAACAGAGATCCTGACTCACTGCGGTCAGTAAAGATCCCGGGAAACTCATCGCAAAGAGCAGGGGGTTCCCCGGTGTCCTAGCCAAATTCCCAACCTGGCGTACACATCCTGCAACCTGATCACCCCCATGTTTAATTGGCTATAACAGTCATTCTCTCCCTCTCCACCTCAGCTGGTGCGTGGTGAGCGTTCTGGTGCAAAATGGCTGCCCTGCATCACCCATGTGGGCGTGACATATTGCAGGTGGCTGAGGTGAGTTTCCCCCTCATCACTGTAAAGCGATTTGAGTTACGAGAAAAAAGCGCTATATGAATGAAAGGAATTATAATTATTACTATTACTATAATTATTACATCTAAGGCTATGGCTGCCTTCACACACAACAACCTGCCCGCATTATTTTCATCATTTTCCAAGATAAGCACAAACGCAGCAACCAGAACCCAGGCCGCACAGCCACACCTCGCCGCGCAGACAGAGAAACGGATGAAGCCTAACAAATCCAAACCCTCGTTTCTTCGGTAAACGCTACCTCGGCAGCATCCCTGTCAGTGTTTTACGCGTCCGAGTAAACGAACAAGGCAAAGCCGGTGAACAGAGCAATTCCAATTTTGTAGCTCTGAAGAGCAACATAAAGGCGTTATCACGCCGCGTGACACGGCTTTCATATTAACTCCCCTCACAGAGCGCGCTCAGAAACACACAAGGTGATTAAGCTCCGTCTGAAAGAAACAGAAAGCGAATCGACTGCATTTCTTCTTATTTTTTAATCTTGTATTTCCTTTGCTTGAACGTTAGTGTGAAGCAGTGTGTGCTGTACTGAGCCGTTAGCGCTGAAGTACATTTACAGTTTTATATTTCAGGCATTTAAGCTGTAGCTGACGCTTTTATCCAGAGCAACTCACACAGACTACATTCTGTACATGTCATCCATTTCTACAGCTGGGCATTTGCTGAGGTAATTCAGGTTAGGTGCCTTGGTTTGAGGGTCCAATGGCAGTGCCCCAACTGGGAATCAAACCTGCAGCCTTACAGCTACAAGCCCAGCACCCTATGCCCTTTACTACAAGGCCATCGTGATCATTCTCCAGGTGCACAGGTGAATATGGTGGCAGCTGCTGTTTCTGGGGAGCTTCCATCAGTTTTCTTTCCCCCTTCTAAGACCCTGTACACACACGGAGCTTTCAAATCCGTCGTACAACTAATTCGAAACAACAGTCGTAGTACAACGAAATTTAATTACGATTGTGTACGCCTCAAAACGTTTACAGAACCGTTGAGACAAAAACACATTCAGGAGGTGGAATTGTGTGGCTAGCGAACGGTTCCTACTGCTGCATGTGCACACAGGCTACAACTGTTGTACTGCCAACACATTCCAGGATGCTCCTGAAACGTTTTGAAAGAGCTCCGTGTGTACAGGGTCTAACAGTCAGAGGACGGCAGATCCCCTCGTGTAAATGCCCTCTCTGATTTATGCCCGTTTAACAGAGTGCTAAACCACGACAGGGTCACTTATTATTGAAAATAAATTCAATTCATAACTCACTGCACTTTATTTATGAATCTCAATTGGCAACCGTGATTCATAAACACTAACCTTTTACAGATGCCTGTGAAAATAAACACTTCATAAACACACAGAGGTATAAATGACAAAATTGAGATATCTAAATAGAAATGCAGTATATGGTGATATAAAACTGAAAACATCACACATGCATTACCAGTGCCTATAATGACCCAAACACGGCTGTGTAAATAAATGTCGATGGAGGTGAAAAAGAGAGTGATTTTGAGGACAGCATTATATTGGGTGGCAATAAGACCCAAAAAAAATCCACAGTGACTGCGATGGTGACAGGCAAATAATTCCCGCCTCCCAGACAAGACAATCCCAGGGCAGATGGTGACATCACGCACTGTCCTGGATTTACTTCGGCCGCCGTAACCATGACAGCGGTATGAACTCATCCGGGTGTGCCGGAGAGCTCACGGAGGGCCGCTATCGAATGACTCCAGAAAGGTGACTCTGGCTGACAACACAACGATACACAACAAACAACACAATACACAGAAAACAACACCCAACAAACAACACAACACACAAAAAGCAATACACAACAAACAACATGACACACAGCAAACAACACAATACACAGAAAACAACACCCAACAAACAACACAACACAACAAACAGCAAATAACACAAAACAAACAACACAACACACAACAAACAATACACAACAAACAACACAACACACAGAAAACAACACAACAACAAACAACACAATACACAGCAAACAATACACAAGAAACAACACACTACACAGAAAACAACACAACAACAAACAACACAATACACAGCAAACAACACAACACAACACAACAACACTCAGCAAACAACACAATGCACAACAAACAATACACAGCAAACAACACAACAACATACAGCAACAACACAACAAACAATACAAAACAAACAATAAACAACACAACAACACGCAACAAAAAATACACAACAAACAACAAAACAAACAACACGCAACAAACAATACATAACACAAAACAAACGCTTACACAACAAACAACACAACACACAACACAACAACACACAGCAAACAACACAACACGCAACAATACACAACAAACAACACAATACAAACAAACAACACACAATAAACAAAACAACACACAACAACACAGTACACAGCAAACAACACAATACACAACAATCCCTTATAGCACATTATAACGGAAAGTTCAGAATCATCAGAACTGACCACGGACATGCATTGCACTAGATGCAACACAGTTCTAATGATGTAATTACTATTCACATGATCTGAGCATGCTCAAGATATCACTCTGAACCTGAGAGCTATTCAATTTCTTATATAAATCTGGTGGCAAGTATGAAGTGTCCTCCAAAGTAATTGCCACCCTTGATAACGATGTGCGAAAAAACGTTACATAAAATAAACAACAAACCACTATATTGTATGATCAAAAATATGAGAAACTTGTGTACATTTATACTAACAAAATGACCCAATTAAGCGATGATTTTAGAACACTGCTGTAAAAAATTATTTGGGACGCTTCCCATCGCATGAATAGCCTTGCTGAATCCTCAAAGTTACAGCATTAATCAAAATGCTAAAAAAATAATTAAATAAATTTAAAAAACCTTAGAAAACAATTTTAAATTTCCTCTCTATTGTAGCCCTGGATGAGTGTTGGAAAGGAAAGCCAGATTATGCTGGAGGAGAGCACCTTTAACAGCTTTTCTTTTACTTAACATGCAACATTTAAAGGCCAATATAACTGATGAACACCTGGCAGACGTTCTGTTTACGTTTGTGTCGCGAGCTCTAATCCCGCGGCTTATACTGCCAGGGTGAGCCTTCGGCGGTTTCATCAGTGGAGAAAAGGTCACGGTTATGAAGCTACCCATCAGCAAGGTAATCCGATAATATGGTAATCCGATGCTAATCCTTCCTGGGAAAAGGTACGCTCCAGAAGGTCTGGATTTGTGTAATTTGAAAAGGGCCCCTAGACTCGATGTTCTTCCTCTTCAATCATCCAGGAAAGCTAATTCTTGGGCACCACCTGCAAATTCCCACTTCAAGGATCTATCAAATTAATTTTTTTTTTCCTGCTCATTGTTGTTGTATATCTCCAGAAGTCCATATAAACACAATGTATTTCAATACTTTTTTGTATGATGATATAAGGCGAATATCACTGTGACAGAATGCAAGAGCGAGGTCGGTTTTATTACTGCAATAAGTCAGCACAGCGCTAAACACTTTTGATTTCTCGCTCCCTTATAAACCGCCTTTTCAGCCCGTGACTCTGTTTTTTTTTGGGTGATTTCCTCCAGTGGCGGTGAAAAGCAAGAGGCTTACGCAGGAACCTGTGAGATCAGCGGTTCGGAGCGACAGAATGCAAACAGGGCACATCTGAACATCGGAGAGAGAAGCTAATTGCCTGCTGATTTGTACAGCTCCAGCGTGACACCCTGGGTACAGAACATTTATTAAATTACACAGATAGCACAGCAGTGAACAGCGGCTCACCCACATCACTTACGATGTGATTACTGTAAATCAAGTCCGCGTTCACAATCACATTTGGTGAGACAAAGCGGAATTAGTTTCCGAAATGGCTTGTATCACAGGGGCACTGGAGTAGGGTTCTCAAAATAGAACCCCCTAATTCTACAGCCACACTGGAGTAGGGTTCTCAAACAGAACCCCCTAATTCCACAGTCACACTGGAGTAGGGTTCTCAAACAGAACCCCCTAATTCCACAGTCACACTGGAGTAGGGTTCTCAAACAGAACCCCCTAATTCCACAGTCACACTGGAGTAGGGTTCTCAAACAGAACCCCCTAATTCCACAGTCACACTGGAGTAGGGTTCTCAAACAGAACCCCCTAATTCCACAGTCACACTGGAGTAGGGTTCTCAAAACAGAACCCCCTAATTCCACAGCCACACTGGGGTAGGGTTCTAGAACAGAACCTCCTAGTTCCTTTGCTGCAGAAACAGAACCCCTTTCATTTTTTCCACAGTAAGAGCAGAGCCCTGTTATTTATACGCTACAAACACACCACCCCGTTGCGTGCCTACCACAGAATCAGACCACTTTGATTCTTCAAGCACAGAACCATTACATATTTATACGCTGCAGTCCAGAGCTTCTCTTCTCGTCCGCAAAAGGAATAGAGGACCATCATTCCGGCACGTTTTTACCAGAATGGCAGAACCAGCACTGAAGGTCGGGTTCTGAGAGAAATCACAGCCGTAATAAGCCATCTTTCCACGAGCTCTCTGAAAATGAGCTGGAACAGGCATGTTCTATTTGTGTTCCGACTATGAATGATTAGCATTTGCAATAATCTCCAGGTATAACAGTGAATGCAATCAGCGCCAAACAGGAAGCAGGTGACTCACTGCTAATGAATATACATCAGCGGCTGCTTTCATCAGAGTGTGTAAAGCTCTGCAACACACACACTGAGCAACACACACACTGAGCTCAGCCACACACACGCACACACACACACACTGAGCTCAGCAACACACACACACACATACTGAGCAACACACACACTGAGCTCAGAGACACACACACACACTGAGCAACACACACACTGAGCTCAGAGACACACACACACTGAGCAACACACACACTGAGCTCAGAGACACACACACACACTGAGCAACACACACACTGAGCTCAGAGACACACACACACACTGAGCAACACACACACTGAGCTCAGAGACACACACACACACAGAGCAACACACACACACTGAGCTCAGAGACACACACACACAGAGCAACACACACACTGAGCTCAGAGACACACACACACACTGAGCAACACACACACTGAGCTCAGAGACACACACACACACAGAGCAACACACGCACTGAGCTCAGAGACACACACACACACACAGAGCAACACACACACTGAGCTCAGAGACACACATACACACAGAGCAACACACACACTGAGCTCAGAGACACACACACACACACACAGAGCAACACACACACTGAGCTCAGAGACACACACACACACTGAGCAACACACACACTGAGCTCAGAGACACACATACACATTGAGCCGTCGGAGGACAGGAGTGCAGGAGTGAACCCCTGAGAGTGAGACGTACAGACGTCCCGCTGGGGAATGGAAAGGTCGCTGCTCGAACCCGTGAGAAGCGTTTGGCATTTCCACAGCCCTCCATCCCTCAGGGCCCCCGGGGACTGCACCCAACAGCCGCGGACAACCCGCCGCGTTCCCCCTCTCCAGCCTCCCTCCCTCCTCAGTGTGACCCACCGCCTCACCAAATGCCACAGCACCCTCCCACTAATGGCTGCTAATCTCTGCATCTACATCTCGCCATATCCAGCCATCCATCCATCCATCCATACATCCATCCGTCCATTATCTACCCACTTAGCCCTGGTATTCCATCCATCCACTATCTAACCCACTTATCTCTTTGTTATTCCATCTATTACATAACCTGCGTATTCCTGGTACTCCAACCATCCATCCATCCATTGATTCATCCATTATCAAACCCATGTATTTCTGTTATTTCATCCAGCCATTATCTAACCCACTTGGTCTTGGTAATCCATCCATCCATCCATTATCTAACCCACTTAGTCTTGGTCAGGGTCATGGGTGGGTTGGAGCCTATCCCAGAATGCATATTGTGAAATGCGGGATTACACCCTGGACAGTTTGCCAATCCATCACAGGCCCTATTCACCATTCACTCACACACTCATACATACTGGCAATTTAGACCCTCCAATTAGCCTACCTTTGGACTGTGGGAGGAAACCGGAGTACCCGGAGGAAGCTCATGCGGGCACAGGAAGTACATTCAAACTCCACACAGAAAGGCCCAGGCCGGGATTCAAACTCTGGACCTCCTTGCTGTGAGGTGACAGTGCCCAACCGTGATTATCTCACTGGGAATCTGCCAATTAGAAGACTTAAGAGGACAGTTCTTTTTCTGGTGCTTTTGATATTTTTACAGTTTGTGTACTTCAGTTTTAGTGTATGTTTTTGATTGTCCCAGTTATTTTTGTGCAATGAATACTTTAGATGAAGACAACTCTGCTCTGATGAGCTGCTGGCTTAACAATTTCTGGTATTGAGGTGTTAGAGGGGTTTGTGGTCTAAAGCAAGAAAATACATCATAAAAGCAACTCCAAAGTGGCATGTACAGCAACATTACATTACAGTACATATGAAGAGACTAATTTTATATAGTCTATTCACAGTTATAAATATAAATCTGTGTTTTTACATTGTGCCAGTACTTCTTCTCTTGAGCTCAGAAGTCTCCAGTTGCATGTGAAATATTTAGAATCAAAAAATAAGTTTAAGGATAATTTTTTAGAAAAACAATTGGGTGATATATGCGATACACACCACCTCTGGAGGCCTAATGTCTTTGTACAAGCTGCTCCATTAACTCCCCAATGCCCCTAGGCCCCCAACACCCCCATCCTCCCCAACATACCCCCACCACTGACAAGCCAGCAGGCTGCCAGAAATCTCTGTACATATCTACAATATGCTTCATTGTACACAGACACTGCCTGTGAACACTTGCACTGAAACTAAAATAACAGCAGAAAGCCAGGAGAGCGAGCTGTCCCTTTAAATCTCAGGGACCCGGTGGCTTGTCCCGCTAAAGCACTTGTTTTCGGTGCATCAACGCGCCCCTTGAGCCCCCGCTGTGAGCAGCAGCCAACCAGGACAGAGGATAATTGGCCGCAGTGTGGGAAACGTTTTTTTTTTCCATCTTCCGTTGTCTCACTGCACAACAGCGACCCCTCTGGTGGGCTGAGGGACTGCAGCCCGCCTTCTCACTGCATACGGCCTCTCATTCTACAGTTAAGAGGGCGGCATTATGTTCGGTTAAATTACATGAAGTCGTGAAGAAAAAAGTGATTATGTCCTTTTCTCTCTTTTAAAATTTCACTGTCTGGTTCCGCTAAAAAAAATCTACCTCAGCTCAACAAGGTGCAAATAATTACTGATAAGAGCTAACAAACCTATTAGAGGGTGCATCACACTACAAACAAGGCAAAATGTAAGAGCTGTTTTTTTGGGGTTTTTTTGTTATCCCGCAATGCATACTTTTATTTTTTTATTTAACTGTTCTAGCCTTGTCCTAGGGTGTGATGTAGATGTTTAGCAGCATAAAGGTTTTCTTAAAATAAACCCTTCCTTGAAATAGCAGCCAAAGGAAACTGACATGATGTCTCCAAAGGTGCATCATGCGTTCATGAGTTTGCATGAAAAATAGGAGCATATTTATTTCTTGTTTCTTGTCTCCTCTGGTAATTCTGATGTAAAAAAACAAAAAAATAGACTTGGCTCAGGATTTGCTAGGATTTTCAGCCACACGCATGTTGCATGTATGCAAAACTTTTCGGCGCACGTGAGAGGAGAAATCGTTCGTTTTACCCTCAGACATGCCTTCAGGGGTCTCCCAGTCTGTATGCATATTTCATGCTGCACATGGGGATGCCATCGCATGCACGGCACACGCCACCTGCTGAAGTACGTGCCGCGGAAAGTTCTAGAAACCTGGGCAGACCCATTCTGGGGAGGGAGGGGTGTGTAATCGCACTGGCCAGGAAGCAACGACCGAAAGCGTGCCAGTTTCAGTGCCGTGAGCGAGGGCCAGCATGTGTGCCTCCGTCCTCTCACGCAAGATAATTCCACTGCAATGCATAAATGATACGCTTTAATAATTAAAACGGCTCTAATATGCAAGATCACTCAGCCCTTTCTTGGTGGAGGGAAAACCATTTCAGGGCTAAACTGCCTATTTCCTGAAGTATTATTACTATTATTATGCACTGGCGGTATTACTAATATTAATATCATGTTTGTTGCAAAATATTAGTCTGCTTCCAGATCTTTGAATCAACACCTTCCATTGTTGTAATAATGAATAATGGCAGTAAATGTTCAGTAAATGGTTATGAGCTTTAGGACCGACGGTACACAGACACATGAATGGCCTTTCAGATGCGGACACCACATACATTTACTGAATGTCAATGTATTTACACATAAAAGTAACACATGATTTAGGATCATATATTGAGATCAATAATATAGTGCAAATACTTCCAAGACAATAGAGCTCGGTTGAAAAGGTCCCATGGTAACCATTTCAACCATTTCTTCGTGCACAATGAGATTCAGGGAGATCTGCAGTGACTGAAATGTGAGTCACATACCTTCCTCCCTTATACTTCCTATATTTCAAAAATTACCAACTATTATACATCTGAATTCAATTGAATTAGGGGCACAACTGCTGTGATATAACATGACCAGGTGTATAACCTATAAACTGTTCTTTTCCTTAGAGGGAAAGAGGTTCTGCGCAAGACTGAGTTTATACATATTCATACCTGTGTTAATTTACTCACTCCAGTACTTAATCCACAAGCACTTGACCAATCAGAGTATTCCAGACTGCTGAGCCCCTGTGTGAATATGAGTTAGCAGACTATGAGTCGTCAGAGTAACTCATAACGCAAACTGCCATCCGATGGTTTTGCCTGCAGTGTGCGGGTATCTATGACTGCTTCCCCGTCACGCTTATTTATTTGTGACATTGTAAAGTTTGACAGCTCACAACTCCGAGACGGATAAAAACAAAACGTGCCTTCAGCACGATGACTGTAATGAATGACACACTCTTAAATCTGCCCGAATAAAGCCGCATTCTCCCAATTACCATCGATGCTGAAAAGTAGTTTTTTATGTCGCCTTTTTAAGCTGCATCATTACAGAGGCTGCAGGGAGTTTCAGATGGTGTCATAAAAATATACACCAAACGCAAACACAGATAGCTGAAAGGACACTGGAGCATAAACGCTTGATTAATAGCAATTATTCAACTGCAAATTAGACAAATAAAACAATTATGTTCATCAATCTATTGGCACTAATAACACATGCTAAGCAAATCATTTTTTAAAACAGACACGGAATGAATATTAATTTTGCAATGTATCGCGCAAGGTCAATTTAATATTTTTCCAATGTATAAGGATAGAGAGATACAATAATAGGTACCCATAATAATACTTTAGTTCCATGTATTACCCAGATAAGTGGCAAAAAAAATGGCAAGAAGTCATCTGAGTAAGTAAAATGAAATACTGTCTAATGTTCCTACACACGGGTAGCTTCCCCAGAAGATAAAGAAAGTGAATGGTTGGGAGAATAATATGAGAGATACAGACATTCAGAATCCACGCACTACAGCAGCCTGACAGCCTCTTTTGTACTGAGACAGAACAGAACGTTCCCACATCGGGTCAGAGTGTTTCCTCACTGTCACCATCGCCTGCGGACATTTTCATGCAAACAGTGATGCTGCTCAAATGTTTGCATATATAGTTTTTCTTGTCTTTTTTTTTTTAGAAGGGGGGGGTGGGGGGGTGGGTGGGGGTTGCAGTTCCTAAGATGCTTGCCACAGATGGAGTTAGAAGCAGCTCTTCTGTCAGTAGGCACTAATCCCTCTAGGCTGGAATGTGTTTTTTTTTTTCGTCTTTAGCGTGCGCGTTTGATCAGGTGCGATCGGACAGGTGGAGCACTCCGCAAGGCTCAGTCACGCAGAGCGGACGCCTGGCGGTGCCGTGATGGAGCAGGGCGGCGGGGGGCGGCGGGGGGGGGGCGCGGGCGCTGACGGGACCAGCCTTCCCCCGAAAAATCGCACGCGACAGCCACCCGGGCGCGCGTTCCGAACTTAACCGCACCGCCACAGTGGGAAATCACCGCCTGCTTCCGCTCAGGAGCCTTCCTTCTGGCGGCGTTCCCGCGTTCCAGCCCAGCTCAGGTATCGGGTTCGGTCCGGCGCATCACGTTCCCGCTGGAGCGGGGTCGCAGCGTCCGCAGAGCCGGCCCACAGAACCGCCCTCCATTTTTCTTTTATTTTTTTTGCTGTGTCATGGTGACAATTTCTAGCTGCTACTTTTTAAAAAAAAAGAGCGATTCAAATGATAGTTATTTGTACTGGCCCGACTATGAGCCCATTTTCACCATCTAAAAGGTAGGCTCCCCCGAAATAAAAATCTAACTCACATGCACATGATGATGGAGAGCGGGGGGGGGGACATTCTCCACCCAGCATGTGAAACCCCTCTCATTATTCTACCTACTCCCTCCTTCTCTATTCTCTCTCCTTCATCCCTCCATCTTTTCCCGTGGGCCTCCTCCCTCTCTCTTTCCCGTCTCTCTCCCCCCCTACCCCACCCCCGCCGCTGTGGTGTCGCACCGTTGATGTTTACAGGGCCCTGACCCCCCCCGGGCGGGAGCATGCGTTACGCGGCTGCAGTTCAGACCCCTCAAATTAAATTAAAAGCCTGGAGAGCAGCTTTCACTGTGCCAAGCCAGAACCTGCCGGAACTTAGCGGAACCTGCCAGAGCCTGCCAGAACCTACCAGAACCTACCAGAACCTGACGGAACCTGCCGGAACTTAGCGGAACCTGCCAGAGCCTGCCAGAACCTGCCGGAACCTACTGGAACCTGCCAGAACCTACCAGAACCTGCCAGAACCTACCAGAACCTGACGGAACCTGCCAGAGCCTGCCAGAACCTGCCGGAACCTACTGGAACCTGCCAGAACCTACCGGAACCTGCCGGATCTGCCGGATCGTGCCAGAACCTGCCGGATCGTGCCGGAACCTGACGGATTGTGCCGGAACCTGCCGGAACCTGCCGGAACCTGCCGGATCTGCCGGAACCTGCCGGATCTGCCACCGTCTGCCAGCGTCTGACCCGCCTGCCGAGCGCCGCCGGTGGCCATCGATTGTGTCTGGAGCTCCGGCTGATTGTAGCGCTCTTCACTGAGCCGCCAATCAGCTCCCCCCCCCTCCCCCCCCCCCCCCACCCCCTCCCGTCCCCCGCTGTGGGGAGACCCCAACGTCGCCCCCTGCAGGCGCGACTCCTCCGCGCGCACGCTAACGGCGGCCTCGCTACGCGGCTCTGCGACGTTTCCTTAGCCTGATGCAGTCAAAGCGATCATCAGATCAGATTTTACTTACATAGCGCCCATCACACAGTTTACTCGCTACACAGTTAAGCCCGGCCCTAAAACCCCCCCAGAGTGAGGCAGAGGCCACAGCAGCACGAAAAAGTCCCAGGAAGACAAGCAGGAAGAATCCCTGGAACGTACCAGACTCAGTAAGGAGGGGGGGGGCAACCTCCTCTGGTCAGCTCAGGGTGTGGGTTTAGTCGACTCCCCCCGAAATTTTAGTTTTTACCACCGCGATTGATCTTTTTTTTTCTTTTTTTTTTGGAAATGAATCACTTCCCTACACCAATGCTGCATCCCCTCTCTAGTTTTAAAAATTATTTCTTTTTTTTATAGACCAGGCGTGTCGGTACAATGCGAGATATTTCTCCTGTGGTTAAAAAAAAAAAAAAAAAAAAGAATAGTTCCTGCCAAAGACTTTTGGATGCTGCTGGTGTGTGTGTGACAGTGGCACTCGCAGGAAGAAGACTCCGAATTCAGCCCGCTAAATCCCTCCCCCCACACCTCCACACCTCCACACACCCACCCCCCCACCCCCACCCCCCCATCCTTCAAGGTCTTCAGTCTTTCTGAGTACCGAGTCCCCCTACCTGGAATGCAAACAGTGCGCACCAGGAGGGCGATAAAACATTAAAGCTGAGTAATAAAATAATAAAAACCTCACACTGAGCTGCTATGAGAAATCACAACCTCCTTTAAGACATGTCAGGAAAAAAAGAATTTTTAAAAAAAGCCTCTTTGAGGATTTTTTTTTTTTTTTTTTTTTTTGCACATTTATGAGCACAGTTTGCCTTGCCAACAAAACAGGATTCTTCCTGCAGTCTAGTCTAATCTCTCTCTGCTAATTACCAAAGCAAAAATGCATCTCACTTTAAATGAAGGTGGGTGTTGCTCTTGTTAACTCAAAATAAATATTAAAAAAGCCTCTTGCTTACTGGGTTGAAAATGTACAAAAAAATGTGGTTGACACAAATAGCACAGTAACAGTTCAACAGTGCATAACAGGTAAACAGTGTAATAACAGGTAAACAGTGAAGGTAAACAGTGCAGTAACAGGTAAACCGTACATTGTTTCTGTTTCTCCATTGCTCATTTTTAATATTACATATATTTTATTTGACTGATTTTATGGATTTAGACTGTTTTTTTTTTGATACCACTTAAGTGTCTTGTCTTTTTGTGTTGTCTTTGTGAACGGCTTTGATGCTTGTCTTTTACAATGCCCCCTTGGCCAGCTCTCTCACGAGAAAGAGATTTTAAATCTCAATCAGACTTTGGCCTGCTTACATAAACAAGGCTTAAATAAATACATAATTAAAATGTAAACAGCACGATTCGTGTTCTTACAGGTTCCCACCTAATACAATTTTACAAGTTAAGAACTGAGCAGCAGCAGCTGTACATATCATTTTTATATTTATGCTGTGCATGTCCCATAACATCCTGTCATCAACGACTGGAAGTCATATTCATTCACAAAGCAGGATAATACACCTGCACTGATTGGTCCCTTAAGCACATGCAAAATCAATAACACGACCTATGATTGGCCATGGTATTTGGTTTTTGCACCAATCATTGGTTGTGTTATTAGTTTCGCCTGTGCTTTTCCACATGCTAACGGTGTTAGTAAAACAGTCTCATTGTAGCTAAACAGCTGTATAAATCCCAAACAGTAAATCAAACATATACTGTATATAAGCATTATCACCCATTCATTGTTGAGCATTTCTGAATTCATCTTTAAACTTAGCTGAAGAACTCAGACCCTACAGGGATTTTATCCTTCACCTGTGCAAGTTCACTTTCACTCTGAAATCCTCCTTTTACCTGCACAAATGAAAAAATGAATAAATGAATAAAAACCCTACTCTGTTGGTTGCTGCATTACACAGGAAATGGAAGTGACCTTTGACCTCTGACCTACCTATGTGGCTCCTGTGCGACGCGGCCAGGGTCAGCCGTCCCCATAGCGACGCCAGGCAGAGGGCGAGCAGTAGACCCCATTTGCACGCGTTCTGTAGCTCTCTGTCCCGCATTCTGCAAGGAAACCCCAACAGTCAGCCGACCATGAGTCACCAGAGCTCCGCCCCCCTTCCCAGCATGCATCAGACAACAGGCCCAAAGTCAAATGTCCCCCTGCCACTGACTTATGGAAATCCCCAGTCTACTGATGGATACTATCAATCAATTAAACAATTAATCAATCAATCAGCCATTAATTACATAGCGTATTTCAAACACCTTAGTGCAACACAAAGTGCTTCACAAAGATTAAATTAGAATAAAGATCCGATAAATAAAAAGATACAATTAAAACGGCACTGAAAAGCACTTAAAAATGCAACTAAGTAAATGCAAAAAGAGAGGTAATGAAATAAATTAAATAAGATCAATAAAGTAAATGAGATCAGTAACACTAGACCAGTAAGTCTAAAGCAATGCTAAAAACATTGGTGAGTTCCTTCTTCGCGCTTACATTAATGTTGTTTTATGCAATTGCATTGAAGGGGAAAAATCATATTTTCAGTATCGTCAACACATCCTATGATATTATGTACCAGAATAGAAAATGTTTTTGTCCAACTCTCAGTCATTTTTGATATTTTCAGAACCCTGAGGTCATTAAATGCGGCTCAGAAAGACGTATTTTCACCACAAGAACGAGAGCAAGATGTGGATTACTGTGTGCGGCCAATCAACGACTTCATGAATCACCGGTGCTGAGACGCCCAAACAGCCCTCCCAGCGGTCCAGTTTCAGCCAATCATAGTACTTTGTTGGTTCACACCGGTAAATTATTGATTGCAGCATTGTAGCAGCACCACCTATTGCTAAGTTTATTTATTTATTTTCACACTAAAAACATGTGCAAATGACTGAGAGTAACCTAATAGTTTAGATTTGACCATTTGGTCATTTGAAAGACTCCTGGTGGTGACGATGAGTGGCGTTCACTTTCTGCGGAAGAAGGAGGCAGTGAGAGAGCCTGGCGTAAATAAAGGAAATGCAGCAGTACTGCTGATTGGAGCATGAGAGTGGGAGGTGTGGCTAAAGGGGATACAGTACGGCTGATTTGAGCAGGGGAGTAGGGGGTGTGGCTAAAGGAGATAAGAGACCTGTGACTGGAGCAGGGGAGTAGGGGGTGTAGCTAAAGGACATAAGAGACCTGTGACTGGAGCAGGGGAGTAGGGGGTGTGGCTAAAGGCGATAAGAGACCTGTGACTGGAGCAGGGGAGTAGGGGGTGTGGCTAAAGGAATTAAGAGGCCTGTGATTGGAGGAGAGGAGTAGGGGGTGTATCTGTAGGAGATGGGGCTCTGTATGCAGCAGCTTCCTCCTAATATAGAATTTGTCAGGGAGCAGTAAACCCTGGCACAGCCAGCACTGAGTCAGCTGACCCTGTGGCCTCTCAGCCAATCCAATTAGCCCCACAGTGAGACCCACGCAGCGGAACGGAGACTGCATACACGAGAGGGAGAGAGAGAGAGAGAGAGCGAGAGAGAGAGAGAGAGAGAGAGGGAGAGAGAGAGAGAGGGAGACAGGGAGAGAGAGACTGCAGACATGAAAGAGTACGAGACAGAGACTGAGACGTGAGAGAGAGAGAAACTGCAGATGCAGGAGCAAGAATGAGAGAGAGAGAATGAGAGAGAAAGCGACCAAGAGAAAGAGATTAGCGTAGGGTGTGACTCCGCCTCGCGCGTCCAGGGAGGCAGCGAATCACCTGAGCGTGTTGCAGGGCGGAGGAAGCTCCGCCTTTTTTTCCGTCCGAGGGCAAAAAAAAAGAAAATAAATACCCTGCCACGGTATTTGTGTGAAAAGCAACTGGATGTAAACAACACGTCAGGCCCTCAAGCAACAAATGCTTAACCCCGTAAAGCATGAGATCTCAAATATGTGATCAGAATGTTCTTAATGGAACATTCTACTGCTAATGTAACAGTCACTGCTGGTAACCGAAAGCGATGGGGTTCTAGAACACTGACTTAGAATTCTGAGGAAAAAAAAGAAGAAAAATACCAAAAAACCTTCTCTTCAAAGGGTTAAACTTCTCCTGTCCTTTGGCTTCTAAGGTCATGAGACAGGGATACTGTATACTCTGAACGCGATGCTATTAAAATAGCGCGTTCAGGAAAAATGCCTTCCAAGCCTATTTATTAAATGCTATATATATATTATATATAGCTATTATTGATTTAGCAGGAGATACATACATGGACTCTAAGCAGATGCTGACCTTGACTGATGTCCTGGCTTTATAAATAAATTTGGCATTTAACACGGGGCTGAGCATGTCCATTTGCCACCCGCAGACATGGTCATTCTGCGAACCCCACTGCCAGGTCGGGGACCCCGGTTCAGGAGAGTGCAGTCATCCACGGCCTTCCTCCGAAACACGTGGTGTCACCTGGGGTCCATGATCACACCAAGGTTCTTCACCAGAGTTTTTGGCATAGTCAGTTAGAGACCCAAGTGATGTGACAAATGTTTCAAAGAAGCACCTCTGTCTTGTTCTGATTCAGCTGGAGAACATTTTTTGACATCCAAATCTGAATGTCTTAAATACATCTCATAAGGACTTCCAAATGCTCTTTTATCATTGGGGGACATGGAGATGTAAAGCTGGGGATCATAAAAATAACTGTGAAATTGCACTCCGTGCCTCCTGATAAGACCTCCCAGAGGCAGCATGTAAAGATTAAAAAGGACCGGTCCGATCATTGATCCCTGAGGGACACCACAAGTGACATTAAAACCCTCAGAAGTGTGCTCGCCCAGGTTAACAGCGAAGGAACAGCCTGTTAAGATAGGTCTTAAACCAGTTAAGAGCAGTGCCTGTGATACCCACACATTTTTTCTAGTCTGTCTAAGAGGATGGTAAGGTCAACTGTGTCAAAGGCAGAACTCAGTACTCAATAGTACAAGAACAGACTGACTTTGATCATCAGCACTCTTTCTGAGGTCATCACTACCCTTACAACAGCAGTCCCTGTACTGTGCCTGCATCTAAAACCAGACTGGAAAACTTTTCTAGAGTTTCATTGGACTAAAACTTCTTGAATTGCCTTAGCACTGCTTTCTCAAGGATCGTACTAAGAAAGGGTAGGTCAGAGACTACTCTAAAACCGTTACGAATAAATGCGTCTACTGCGCTTTTCTTTAAAAGTGGTTTCACGAGGGCAGTCATAAGAGCCAATGGGAACGCCCCAGTTTGAAGGGAGCAATTAGCAATACTTAAGACCTCGTCAGATACAGCACTAAAAACCATTTTTAAAAAGAGAGGTGGGGATAGGGTCCACAAGACTGGTTTGAAGATTTGAGTTCAGTAACAATTTCGCGCAGCGTGCCACGATGAATAATTTCAGAACAATGCAAGAAGACCCTGCATGGAGGAATAGGGGGCTCAATTACATCAGACACATGGGTAGTGATTTTTATACCAGAAGTATTTTCAACTCTGCCTTTGAAAAAAAAAAGCTAATGTGCATTTTGATATGGAGAAAAAAATTGCCTGTGTGGGCACAAGCAACCCTTTCAA
This sequence comes from Anguilla pacifica, assembly GCA_039654925.1. NCBI lineage: Eukaryota > Metazoa > Chordata > Actinopteri > Anguilliformes > Anguillidae > Anguilla > Anguilla pacifica. The sequence continues at coordinate 53,552,855 of CM077296.1, forward strand.
GTCTACCAGTGTGTGATTGTTAGAATATTCTTCAATTTCCTAAAAAAAAAAATGCATAAATTTCCTTTTATCACGTTGATTTCATCTCATCCTTCTCCAGACTTTAAATGTGCTTTAAAAGTCAAGCATTAGCCGTAGCTCTGAGGGGGCTAGCCTCAACGTAGCTCTGAGGGGGCTAGCCTCAACATAGCTCTGAGGGGGCTAGCCTCAACGTAGCTCTGAGGGGGCTAGCCTCAACATAGCTCTGAGGGGGCTAGCCTCAACGTAGCTCTGAGGGGGCTAGCCTCAACGTAGCTCTGAGGGGGCTAGCCTCAACGTTGCTCTGAGGGGGCTAGCCTCAACGTGGCTCTGAGGGGGCTAGCCTCAACGTAGCTCTGAGGGGGCTAGCCTCAACGTAGCTCTGAGGGGGCTAGCCTCAACATAGCTCTGAGGGGGCTAGCCTCAACGTAGCTCTGAGGGGGCTAGCCTCAACGTAGCTCTGAGGGGGCTAGCCTCAACATAGCTCTGAGGGGGCTAGCCTCAACGTAGCTCTGAGGGGGCTAGCCTCAACGTTGCTCTGAGGGGGCTAGCCTCAACGTTGCTCTGAGGGGGCTAGCCTCAACGTGGCTCTGAGGGGGCTAGCCTCAACGTAGCTCTGAGGGGGCTAGCCTCAACATAGCTCTGAGGGGGCTAGCCTCAACGTAGCTCTGAGGGGGCTAGCCTCAACGTGGCTCTGAGGGGGCTAGCCTCAACGTAGCTCTGAGGGGGCTAGCCTCAACGTTGCTCTGAGGGGGCTAGCCTCAACGTGGCTCTGAGGGGGCTAGCCTCAACGTAGCTCTGAGGGGGCTAGCCTCAACATAGCTCTGAGGGGGCTAGCCTCAACGTGGCTCTGAGGGGGCTAGCCTCAACGTAGCCGGGCGTAATCGCGTTTAAACGTGACGTAAATAAACGGGCTTGTTAAAAACAATAAAAAATAAAGATAAAAAAAGGACACGTTTCTTCCGACGTCACGGTTCACAAATCAAACGCAGCGAGGAAAGGCCCTCGTTTGGCCGGGAAGGCCACAGAGCCGAGACGCCGAAGCCAATTTAGCGGCCTCACCTACGCGCGGTTCAGCCGCCGCGCCGCTCGTTTGCTGGCGCGGAAGCCAGGTTTCAGCCGGGCGCGGGCGAACCCGGCTCACTCACCTAATTGGTCCCCGTGGAAACCCCCCCCCCCCCCCCGTTCTTAGAGATGGAGAAAAGACAAAGGCCCTATTTACTGTCTCCTCCGTCCACATGTCAAAAACTTTTAAAAGCCGGAGGACGGCGGCGGCGGCGGTGGGGGGGGAGGGGGTTTTGGCCTTGTCAGCAGGCGGTCCGGTCACAGAGAAAAACGTGGAGAAGCTCCGGGAAGCGGAGTCCATCTGGTCGCTGAGCCCGGGCGCTGACCGAGAAAGCATTAGTGTCCACAGTCTGGGGGGAGGCTCCACCTGACAGGTGAGATAATGTGCCCATCCAGGTGTGAGCCTGCGACCCCAGGCATCTGTTACACGGGGGGGGCGGGGGTGGGAGCGCTGTGTGTGGTGCGCGGTCAAGATGAGGGAGAGAGAGTGTGCTAATGAGGTCCGTGGGTGGTTACAATGCTCGTGGCAAGAGTTGAAAATACGGACTGATTTTAGACAGACGTCAGCTAGGAGCTGAAACAGCCAGGAGACTCAGAGAGAACAGTAATGTGGAAGTGTTTCTGCACTCCTAGCCTCAAAATAAGGAACAGGCTAATGAACAGCAGGCTAATGCATGAACAGCAGGCTAATGCGTGAAGACCAGGCTAACGCAGGAACAGCAAGCTTACACAGGAACAGCAAGCTAACACAGGAACAGCAAGATAATGCAGGAACAGCAGGCTAACGCAGGAACAGCAGGCTAACACAGGAACAGCAAGCTAACGCAGGAACAGCAGGCTAATACATAAACAGCAGGGTAATGCATGAACCGCAAGCTAATGAATGAACAGAAAGCTAATGCATGAACAGCATGCTAATGCATGAAGAGGTAATATGCAACAGCTCAAATCTCCTCCGATACGAAACAGTTGATATTCAAAAGAATACACAAGTTTTGCTTCACAAGATTTTACGTGTTCTAGTATTTCTATTAGCAAAAGAAAACATGTCCTTAGCATTTTGTTTCAGGTTTCAGCAGTAAACCCCCACAAGACACCCCTACAAGGATTCTTTTGAAACAAAAAACAAATTTCCCATAAAAAATCCCAAAACAAGGAGTCAGAATCCCAAACAAAGATGCTGGATTGGAGAATGTGGTCCTGAGAAAATGAAATTTTACTGCCATCAACTCAGCAAGTCAGAAAATTGGGTGTGGGGGTACTGTTGCAGAAATATATTACAACAAGCTATTATAATGTGCCTGGGATAAGTAGCACTGTTGCACTGGGAGTGCGTTCTGTAACGCTGGTGCTATCTCGCCACAATCGGATATAAATCTCGTGTGAGAAAAAAAAAACGCAGAAATAATTCCGCGAGGGAGGCACCGAAGCAGAACATTATCCGTCTTGATTTGCATGTTTTCAGCGACCGCGGCGACAGCCTGGATTTGCAGTCCCCGCGTGTTCCTGTACACGTATGTAGATTCTGCAACGAACTGTGTGATTGATGAACCTGAGAATCCAGGGTGGACTGCCTGCCTTCTTTGTCCCGAATGTGACATGCTGAAAAACCAAAAAACCCTTTAAAACGCAGGTCAGAAACCGAAAGTAGCACGAAAGAGGAACAAGACAGGAATGCAGTCGTCTACATTTCAGAAGGCCATGACTGTCTGAGAAAGCACAAATTGCAGAGTATCGTCACAGGCCATCTACCCAATCACGTGTTTGAAGAGGAAGAGGATAGTCTGATTCCATCTGTTGCAGGCTATGTGATGAAAATCATATTTGGGGCAACTGGATTAAAAATCTTGGTCCCCGTTTAAAGACTCTCTGAAATGCAAACTTTTACCAGAATAAATTAAATCTGTCTCATGGTGGAAGTGTACTGTCAAATATCTTAGAGTATGTATGATCCAGGCTCTGCACCAAAACACTGGACATTTTACTGGACAGAAGAAATGAAAAGAAAATGAAAAGAAAACTTAGACAAAGGCCTTGATACTCAACCATTTTGTTTCTATGTCAAGTACACCATTTTCCAGAACACTCTGTTCCATGAAGGAAAAATGCACAAACATACTACAAATGGATGGGGGAATTGTTCCCTATTAACGTATCCACAAAGAGAGCCTGGCTGGTACAGCTTTGGTACAGGTTTTCTTCAGCTGTCAATGATACCAATCAACAGTGGTCCTGGCAGTTGAGGAATAACCAATGTAGAGACCGAATAACATTTTACAAAATGCAAAAATAAAATAATATAATAAAATAGGCACTTGTATTGTGCCACATAAGAAAGGGGAGGTTTAGGGTTTAGGCAGGAACAGATGCCTAATGTAGTTCTTTGTTTAGCATGAAAGACGGAGAATTAGTCAGACACAAAATGGCGGAGGAAACAGGACAATAGCTCGTCTACGAACTCACTTAGTCTGGGTCATACAGCCGGCGAAGACTAGACCTGAATGTGCAATTTATATCCGAGCCGAGGGAGACCTTCTTCCCACATAAATCTTCCCATCATCCTCCTGGAGTCAGACCTCTCAGTAGCAAGATAATGTCTTGCCTCTTTCTCATAAAAAAGACACATGTTCAGACACTGAGGGTCTGATTAACCAAGGCCTTTTTTCATGAGCAAAACCTTTCAGCTCACGCGAAACCAATAACGTCATCAAAGATTGGCCGTAGTATTTGTTATGCACCAATCATTGGTCGTGTTATTAGTTTCGCCTATGGCTAAAAGGTTCTGCACATGCTTAGGTCTTAGTTAAATCAGGCCCAGGGTGTTTTTTTTCCCCAATAATCAGACACTCGTGGCAGAATTTAGACACGGGTGGGCTGGATTCAGTCAAGGTGTCCTTAACCTGGACTCAACAACCAGAGTATTTTTCCTGCATGGAGAATTTCCAAGGCGGTCGCCGTGACCATTTTCCGTGCCGCTTAGACGGAAAACGTGCCCTGTGCCGGCAGTAATGAAGTCTATTTCTGAAGCGTCGGGCACAGCAGATCACTATTACATGAACACAAAATGGCGGCAGGACTCCAGAGTGGCACTGTAGCGTAATCAACACTAAAACACCTCCTCTGGAGACACGGCGATGAGGAAGAAAGGTACTGTAAGCCCGTAAAGACCTCGTAAAAAGAACGCCGCAGTGTTCTGCGAAGCCAACGACACCGCGAAACTGTCAGCGAAGCTAGCGATAATAACCCGCAATAATAAGACTTCCTTTTTTTAGGCTGCCGGTTTTTTATTTGAAAACTTCCCCCCCCCCCCCCCCCCACCGAAATAAAACTAAAGTTCACGTTGTGCTGTTCAGCGGATTCTAATTCTGATCACAGCTGACATCTCACGTCACGTTTACAGAATTCCGAGTGCATCCACTTCGAGTGCGAAGCCGCTAACAAGCTGTGTTTGTAAAGCTGTAGATTACTGCTCGTTAAATTAAACGACTTAATATTTCTGCAGCCACTGAAAATGTATGAGCAAATAAAACTATTCTGGGAATGAACATAAATTTTGAAACTTCATGAATATAACAAATTCATGTTTTATTTATGTACATTTATAATTAACTATTAAAAAGTAAAATATTCTGAATTCTTTACACATTGCTTCAATAGCATGACCTATGTAATTGGTTCTTCCCACAAATATATAAATGTTTTATGAAGGAGGAGAATAAAACAGAAATTGTTGGCTAAATAGAAAACGTTGGTAAACTAAGTTACAAAAAAAAATTATGCAATTCCAATATAGACTGTGAGGGGAAAAAACATGAACACTACGTAAACAGAGGTGTGGTGAATCAGATTTTTCTAAATGTCTAGTTTGTAAAACAGGTGAGTATTCCATCGCCATGGTATCATGCAATTTGCTGCCGCAGGATAATTACATGGAGAGCCAAAATTGGGGTCATTTAAATATAGGGCAACACAACACAAACATCCATGCAAATCTTCTTCTCCTGCAAAATAAAATGATTCTAACTCTGTCAAGATGAGGTTGGATGATCATTTCCACAGAATGTCAACTATAAGAATAAGAGGACTTTCAGACACCGTATGAATTGTGTCGAGGATTCGGTGGTGGTGTCTCACCCTGCCCAGTTTTGGGTGAGACACCACCTTGGTTTAATGTGCCAAACTGCTTGTGAAAAAAACACTAGCGATTGCATTTTATTGTGGGCCAACTTTAAGGACAAACGAGCAAATTCGGTCCACAGTTCAGCTTAGGAAACGGTATGAATCAGACATATACAGCAGCAGACCGGAGATGGAGGAAGAGGGAAAATAAAATATAATTTTGAAAGATCGATCGTGAAAGGGTCGTTCACAGCTTTAAACCCCTCTATGGAGGCCTTACATTTACTGTGGAGAGGGTTTTTCTACACACAGATGGCGTGTGAAGTTTTTTGAACACACGGTTAAAGAGGAACACAGCATATTTGTTTTTGGGGTTTTCACGGTTTTATCTGGCCTAGATTCACAATAGGGTAAGATGGGATTCCGTGTCCAAGCTTGGGGGTGTGGGATTCCGGAGCGAGATTCCGGAACGGGATTTCATAGCGAGATTCCGGAGCGAGATTCTGGACCAAGATTCCAGAGCAGGATTCTGAAGCAATATTCCGGAGTGGGATTCCGGAGCGATATTCCGGAGTGGGATTCCGGAGCGGGATTTCATAGCGAGATTCCAGAGCAGGATTCTGGAGCGGGATTCCAGAGCGAGATTCCGGAGCGGGAAGCCTGCTTTTCCATGGCAGCCCTGGGTGAACCGCGTGCGATTAAGCCAATCTTAATCCTACCAGAGACACAGACAACGCGAAAGAAGGAATGAATCAGGACACCACAACATTTAGCAGTGCTCCTTCCTGTCTTCTAAAGGGTAAAATCCAGAAGGGAAAACCTCCAAAGGTGTCCAATCAGGGACCGCCGGGACGGGCCGTGTCAAATGCCGCCAAAACGCGTCGTTCTCCTTCAGATCATTCGGTCTGAGCGTTCGGCTGTGTTAAAGCTTACGGGGAATTTGGGCCGCCTCGTGTCAACAGAGTGGCTGCCAAAAAGCATTTTGGGAAGTGTCAGTGAATGCTGTGTGCGTGTTTAATAAGAGCTTGCCCAAATCCCCCCACCCCCCTCCCTGGTTGTGGTCGACCCAATTCTCCACACGTTTATCGGGGGTTTCTCAGTTTGGTCCCCGTGCAGATTGCGCACTAAACGACACGCCTCCAGTCTCCGCGCTGGGAGGGGGTTGGTGTGATTTGACCCCCCCAATCGCCACATTAAGAATATAACAACATGCAGAGGTGGGGATGTTATTGGGATGTTGGGAACTATGAGGACCCCGAAGGGGGGTGGGGAGGCGGTGTCTATCAGAACCTTTTTACTCACAAATAATTTGAAAACCGGACGTTCCAGTCGAACACCGGACATCTGGCAACCCAAGACCCCATCCACCCCCCCCCCCCCACACACCACCACCACCTCCACCTCCGTCAAGTGGCAAGCAGTTGGACATAAAACTTCTGACGGCTCTACTTCGCAGAGGCCAGTATGACTCTGCGAAAACCTGCCCGAGAAAACATCAACATCTGTTCCCGTTGGGAGGGGGCGGGCACCTGCGACGCCTAAATCCCGCTCTCGTCTCTCTCGCCTCCCGCCATGCGAAGTTTAGCCCCGCCTCCGGCCTCCGACCGCGCCCGTGCCGTACTTCGGGCTTCCGCTCGACACGTTCGAGACTCCGCCCCTTCCTCGCCGAAGCCCGCTCCCTGCCGGAACTACTCCTCTTAAGGCTCTCCACCGATAGGGCACGCTCCACGTCAGTTGCGGAGTTTTCGTTCGACGGTTTATCCGAGAGCCATTTGCGACGGCTAATAATCGACGCTCCGGCGCGGTTTCAAATCGAGCTCTTCATCCTCCTCCCGGAATTCATAACCTCCAGAGAATACCGCCCATCCTCGGCGATGTTCAATGTTATTCCGCGGCTGCACCTTACAGCTCTTCTGTCAGTTCGTTTCAGTTTCGCTAATTTGTTTTCCCTTTGTTTGCGAGTAATGAGAGAGACGTAGCAGGCAAGCTATTTATCTCCATTATGGCATTTTCCAGAATTATTTTACTTTTATCCTGAGCTTCACAGTGCAACCGTGCAAGAAATTCACACAAGCAATTATTCCGTGACAACACCGTAATTAATATATAACTCCTATTTTAATTTTCTTTTAAAAAGTAGTAATTAATGTAGGAAACAGACTACAAGATTTATCTAATTCCACCTCTAATTATTATCCAAATAACCCTTGCCCTTTTCTTACGCACAACATACAAACTAAATGCAGTATTTATTTAGGAATATACCTTATTTCTTCTCAAATTATAATGCTTAATTGTTATATGAGCACATAGCAAATAGCTTGTGTCAAATAATATGCTTGGAAATGACATTTTATTTTTTACCTTTCCTCGAGTTTTCTTCATCGAGCACCAAATAATGATTTATGACTTTTGGACAAAGTAGTCGTTTTTATTTTTTAATTTAGCCAATGCATAGTAATTTTGCCTTGGGGAACTTTTCACAAAATAAATATTCAAAACTGTGAGGGAAATTTGAAGTTGTGAGCTGGACATCAGCGAGATCAAAGCGATTCAAACTGGGTTCTCGGGCAAAGTTTACACGGTTCGGACAGCTACGTTTGGCAAAGAGAAAGAAAAAAAAACAAATCAAACTGCTGCTTTAAAGCAAAAATCAATCCAGTATAAAACACTACACGGTGTGAGGCTCATTTTCGCTGATTGACGACCCTAACACCATGCAAAGCGAGAGAAAAAAAGCCTGCCACAAGGCCAGCGAAAACTCGGCACTAAAAATAAAAAGGTGCGATTGACACTCCCAGCTGAATCTGCGAGCGTAGCTGCGTGGAACCTCGACCCGGGGAAAAGGCAGATCTGTGTTCTGCATTTTATATCCGCAGTAAAAGGGAGGCAAAGCGGCTGAATGTAACGCCTGGATCCTAAATCTATTCCTGGGGCTCATAATTCACCGGTCTCTCCCCGTGTTCACCTGGAGCTGGCAATTACAAAAAAAAAGAAGCAAAAAACAGCTCTCTGCATTGCATTTCTGACGTTTAGAAAACGCGCTTATCCAGGGAGACTTGTGTGTGATTTTTTTTTTCCTTGAAATTTATGCAGCTGGATGTTTACTGAAGCAATTCAAGGTTTAAAAACCTTGCTCAAGGGTTGCTCAATGGCTGTGCCCCACCTGGGAATCAAACCCGCAACCCATACCCCAACCATTAGACTATACCTTCCACATTTAGTATTGCATGAGACTATGTCAAAGCCATGCTTACAAGTGATCATGATTTTCAGGGGGGGAAAAAATACCAATAAAAAAAGTCTATTGACATCGTGTTACAAAAGCCAATGGGCCTGTAACCCAAAGGTTGCAAGTCTGTTTCCCATATAAGACACTGTCGTAGTCCCCTCGAGCAAGGTGCTTAACCGGAATTGCTTCACTATATATCCAGCTGTAAAAATGGATACTGTGTAAAACTGTTAACAAAAAAAAATGTGGTGTAAGTTGCTCTGGATAACAGCCTCTGCTAAATGGCAGTAATGTAATATAATTCACACTAATTGGACTTTTAATTGGGTCCCTTGACACGGTGGGAATAGCGTGCTCTCCGAGCAGGTCTGAACTGCTGTTTCGTTACGGGTTTCCACATTCGACATTCCCCAGACCAAAGGCTGACACGCCACCGCTGAGGAGCGAGCCAGTCGCGCGCTCAGGGACGCCGCGAACTGAGACGCGCTTCACCTCATATTCCGCTCTGGGGTACAGGCGAACCTCACATTCCGCTCTGGGGTACAGACGAACCTCACATTCCGCTCTGGGGTACAGACGAACCTCACATTCCGCTCTGGGGTACAGGCGAACCTCACATTCCGCTCTGGGGTACAGGCGAACCTCATATTCCGCTCTGGGGTACAGGCGAACCTCACATTCCGCTCTGGGGTACAGACGAACCTCACATTCCGCTCTGGGGTACAGGCGAGCTGAGACGTGCTTCACCTCATATTCCGCTCTGGGGTACAGGCGAACCTCACATTCCGCTCTGGGGTACAGGCGAACCTCACATTCCGCTCTGGGGTACAGGCGAACTGAGACGCGCTTCACCTCATATTCCGCTCTGGGGTACAGGCGAACCTCATATTTCGCTCTGGGGTACAGGCGAACCTCACATTCCGCTCTGGGGTACAGCCAAACCTCAAATTCCGCTCTGGGGTACAGGCGAACCTCACATTCCGCTCTGGGGTACAGGCGAACCTCACATTCCGCTCTGGGGTACAGCCAAACCTCAAATTCCGCTCTGGGGTACAGGCGAACCTCATATTTCGCTCTGGGGTACAGGCGAACCTCACATTCCGCTCTGGGGTACAGCCAAACCTCAAATTCCGCTCTGGGGTACAGGCGAACCTCACATTCCGCTCTGGGGTACAGGCGAACCTCACATTCCGCTCTGGGGTACAGGCGAGCTGAGACCGCCGCTGATGCCACTGCCACACTGGAGAACCCAGGAAAAGAACCCAAAATGGTGGTAAAGTAACCCCAACGACGTCGAGATTAGCCTGACCTGACCTGACCTGACCAGGGAAACTGGTACTTAGCGTCAGGTTACGCTGGCGAATCCACCGGCCAGCGTAACCCCCCCACGCCACCCCCCCCCCCCACCACCCCCCTCCGAAGGGTCGCTCTGAGAGGTTTAGGCCCGCACTGGCCCTCCCACTGAGAGTCTTATTCCTCCTTGCGTTCTCTGGCCACCCTCCAAACCCGTTTATTTGGGTTAATTTGGAGTATAAATGAGCCGCCCCCTTTTTTTGGTGTTTTGTTCTGCTTTCTCTTTTTTTGAGATTGCGGGCGGAATTGCATGTGGGAATTTTACTTAGGGTTTATTTATTAGCCCGTGGCAGTGTGAGCGGGAGGACTGAGACACGCGCTGAATGCAATCATTAGAACTTAAGTGCGCATTAGAACTCTGACCAGCCCCACTTAATGAACACTGAGGAGAACGCTGAGGAGGGGAAACGGAGAGAGAGAGAAAGGGAGAGGGGGAGAGAGAGATGGCGGAGAGAGAGAGAGAGAGAGAGAGAGAGAGAGAGAGAGAGAGAGAGAGAGAGGGAGAGAGGGGGAGAAAGAGAGAGGGAGAGAGAGAGATGGGGAGAGAGAGAAGGAGAGAGAGAGGGAGAGAGAGAGGGAGAGAGGGGGAGAAAGAGAGAGGGAGAGAGAGAGAGATGGGGGAGAGAGAGAAGGAGAGAGAGGGGAGAAAGAGAGAGAGAGAGAAAGATGGGGAGAGAGAGAGGGGGAGAAAGAGGGAGAGAGAGGGGGAGAGAGAGAGAAAGAGAGAGGGAAAGAGAGAGAGGGAGAGAGAGAGGGAGAGAGGGGGAGAAAGAGAGAGGGAGAGAGAGATGGGGAGAGAGAGAAGGAGAGAGAGAGGGAGAGAGAGAGGGAGAGAGGGGGAGAAAGAGAGAGGGAGAGAGAGAGAGAGGGAAAGAGAGAGAGGGGGAGAAAAAAGAAAGGGAGAGAGAGAGAGGGGGGTGGGGTCGGTGGGAGAGAGAAAGAGAGGGGGGTGGGGTGGGGGGGAGAGAGAAAGAGAGAGAGGGGGAGAGAGAGAGGGAGAGGGGGAGAAAGAGAGAGGGAGAGAGAGATGGGGAGAGAGAAGGAGAGAGAGGGGAGAGAGAGATGGAAAGAGAGAGAGGGGGGAGGGGGGAGAAAAGAGAGAGGGAGAGAGGGAGAGAGGGGGGTGGGGTGGGGGGAGACAGAAAGAGAGAGAGGGGGTGGGGTGGGGGGGAGAGAGAAAGAGAGAGAGGGGGTGGGGTGGGGGGAGAGAGAAAGAGAGAGAGGGGGTGGGGTGGGGGGGAGAGAAGAGAGAGAGGGGGTGGGGTGGGGTGGGGGGGGAGAGAGAAAGAGAGAGAGGGGGTGAGGTGGGGGGGGGGGAGAGACCTTGGGGGAGCTGGGGAGGGAAATGATGGTCAGGATTTTCACTTTTCACATTCCCCAAACTCGGAAAGAGATGCTACATTAAGATCTATCACTCGGCGAGGCGTGTGGCACAGCCCGTGGGGAGGCTGACTGTCGAGCAAAATACCGACAGCCCCCCCCCCCCACACCCCCCCTCACCCCACCCCACTCCACCCCTCCAATGACACCTTCCCAGCTGCGATTCTTCTCTCTTACCGTCTCTGCTTTCTACCTGTCTGAAAAAAGCAGCAAATAAATAAAAACGCTAATAATAAAATACGAAAAGGGAGGGAGGACTGTCCTCCCACACAACAAAAAAAAACACAAATAAAAACAAAAATTCTACCACTTGATGTGTTCTGTAATGTGTGTTTAACATTCTAGAATGTTCCAGAGAGCTCCTGAACCTCATGAGGCTGTGAACTCAGATTCTTCCCGCCAAAAATGCATGTGCCAAGGAAATGAAGGGACTCGAGAATTTAAGAACTCTCAGCATTCTGCTCTTCCCTGGCACTGTTCCCATCAACAAACATGCATAACCAGAATTCAATCAACATCCGTCCCTAACACTGGCGAGAACGTAAACGAAAGCATTTCTTTTATTCCGACAAACAGTTTGATGATCTTGTTTAATTCATTCCTAAATTCTACAAACTGCGGGTCTAGCCAAACCTTGAAATTACTTGACAAATTTTGGTCAAAAACATTGATTGAACAGAGGCCAAAATTCTTTCTGAAGATGTTCTACAACCTAAGATGTGCTTTCAAGTGAAATCTGAAGAAAAAAAAACTGTTTTCCAAAAACCAATTTTTCATTAAATTGAATGGTAAAATGAGCAATTTCATTTAGCAGATGTATCACTTTTTTCCATCCGGTCATGTACCTGCATGTGGGGCACTATCCCACCCAGCAGGGCAGAGAGAAGGATATTCAAAGTCCCATCAATCCTTGCCACACATGCAGTGTTCCTGACGTTCCAGTAATGGAAGGTAATTGGCATTTAACCCTTTCAGGCTGCCTGGGGTGGGTGTGTGTCCACTGTTGTCTCCCAGTTGTTAATGAGCATTGACCAAAGCTCTGTGTCATCACTTATGTGTCAGAGAGAGCACCGTGTGGCCGTAGGGACTGCCTCCCTGCTGTCTCTCTCTCTCTCTCTCTCTCTCTCTCTCTCTCCCTCACACACACACGCACATGCAGACACACGCATGCACGCGCGTGCACACACACATGTACATACACACACACCACTCTATGTTTCTTCTCTCCCCTGCCCCCCCCCCCCAGTTCAATTTTATTTATTTCAGCTTTACTGGCATGACCACACATCAGCATGGTTTTTCCAAAGTGAGTGTTAGCATAAAACAACAATAGCAACAACAACTATATGAACAAAAATACAACGTGGTACAGTAATAATAACATGGTCATGGGTGCCAAAGAATGAAAGGCTGTATAGTCACTGTGAGACTGGTGACGTGGAAACAAGACTTACACTTCCTCCTATATTGTGAAAAATATGCAAAATTGTAAGATTTTTTTAAATTCATAGAAATGACTGATATAAAAAGATGAAGGAGGAACCCATAGCACAGCTGGCAGCACAAATATGTAACAATCCTGTCAAAGAGTTTGGACCAGATTGTGGCAGGAATATGCATTTAGTAAAGTTACCTCTAAAGTGCATGAAGTTCTCTATGTGCTTTTTCTTTTAATGCATTCACTATCATGTTAAAGTTCCCCGATGCCCTGATTTTCAGGCAGAGGTGGGTATAATTTAAGGTGTGTTCTAGCACAGTGCTGCCTAAAGTAAAGTGGTACAATATGTTCCTGACATCTGGCCTTTTTATAGAAAGGCCTTATTTTAGGCCTCTTTAAGCTGACTGCCAGGGCCCAGGTCGGGCAGTACTCCTGCAGCAGAGTCAGGTAGCCCTCGTTCTGCGGGAGACAGCAGAACCAGGTCATCAGCACAGAGAAGAAATTTCACTTCTGTGTCGCGTCGTGCGAGGCCAGGGGCTGCGGACTGTTCCAGCTGCACTGCTAGCGTGAACGGTGCTGGACTCAGACTGCAGCGCTGTCTCACAGCACGACCCTGCTTGAACTACGCTGTATCCAGTTTTCGCTGCACACTTGCTTTCTGTGGACATGCATTTAATTATATCGTATACTTTACCTCCTACACCACTTTCAAGAAGTTAGTAATATAATCCTTCATGCCAAAGAGAATCAAACGCCTTTTTAAAATCAATGAGGCAGACAAAGATTTTTTCCATTTCTGGTTTGGTGGACATGTTTATTTATCAGGGTGTCTAGGGTGTAAATATGATCGGTACTGCAATGATTAGAAAGAAAACCAATTTAACGCTTACTCAGGACACTGTGCACATGAAGGAAGGTCAATATTCTGCTGTAAAGGATACCATAGAATACCTTCCCTAAATTACTGCTTACACAGATGCCTCTGTAATTATCGAGGTCCAATTTATCTCCATTTTTATAGATTGGGGATATCAGGCCTTGCTTCCAGGTGTCAGTCCTAGGCTGAATAATTTAGGCACAGCCTTTTCCATTTGAGGGATGCTGTTTTTGAGCATCTCATAAGCTGGTCCACAAGCTTTTCTAGTTTTTAGAGACTGTAATTTGATGTTAATTCTTGCATTGTGGCTGGACTATCTAGTGGGTTTTGGTTGTTTTTAACCGCAGGTTCTAGAATGTTCAGTTTATCTAGAATCAAAACTGATGTTTATCAATTGATTCTTCAATGTCATTTAGTGTTTTGTTCATGTGCTTTAGTTTTTTTCTCTTTTTCTCTCTCCCTGTTTTTCTGTCTCTCTTTCTCTCTCTCCTCTGTCTGTCAGTCCCCCTTCCTTCATCCATCCTTCTCTGTCTCTTCTCCCCCTTGCTATCTTTCTCTATCTCTATCTCTCTATCTCTGTCTTTACATCACAGTATTTCAATTATCAAACGCATTCTGATAAGCAAAGTCCTATTATTGATATCCACATTGCCACCACACCCACTTTTTGGGGGGGGGGGGGGGGGTACATACAGGGCCACTGCAGGGGGGGGGGGGGAGGTGGGATACGGCTCCAAGGCCGATGAATAAGATGCACAGTGAGTCACATCTCCACTGGCAGCATTACCGGCAGCTGCATAAAGAGTGGCCTTCCCTGCAGTATAACACCTCCTGCCTCTCTGCAGCTCTCTGATACTGTACCCCCACCACGCCCCCCCCCCCTCCCACCCGGCCCCCAGCCCCCGGCCCCCAGCCCCCCCACCACAAGGTGACCTTCCCTCCCACAGGAAGTCAATTGATTAATCCCCCACCGAGGCTCTTGATACTCTTAATTACGGTGTCAAATGAGCCGCTAACGGCCCCCCAATAAAACTCCCGAGCGAGCGCGCGCGGCTGTGCTTCCGATGCGCCGCGCCGCGGAGGTGGCGGGTGGCTGGCCCTTCCCGCCGGCCGCGGCTCCGGTTACCGCCGGTTCCAGGCAGGCGGGGGGGGGGGCGGCGCGCTCGATAAAAAACGAGCCGCGCGGATATTCCCCCCCCACCCCCCACCCCCCTGCCTGACGCCCCGCCCCCGTCATAACGCGACCGTCCTGGGGGGTAATTAGCAGCGACGGGCTTTATTTATTTTTAGGCGCGTGTTTTTTTTTAATATCCGGGCTCTGCCGACTGCTGCTGACTCATCGCGTCGCCGTGGGAGCAGCGAGCAGAGCTCTGGCACGTATGAAGAAGCTGCACAGATGAATAAAACATATGGGGGAAAATGTGCTAATAAAATGATTAGCAGGAGCGTGTGTGACTGACAGGCTGAAGTCAAATATAGCCGAGCATCATATGACACATTACGGCAAGGCCCGCTGTATTTATTACCTTATTACAGATACCGGATATTATATCAGATATAAGATATTGCAGATGCAAGACTGCCTGTCAAGCACCACATAGGCAAATGGTTGAAAAATATTACACCTTCAGCTGTATAGCACAACAGGCCTTGCATTACAGGCTGTTAAAATTAATACGCAGGGTCGTCAACGACAGAAACGGACACTGAGAAAAAAGTAATTGTACAGTGAATGCAAACACACGCTCAAGCGTGGATCTATGATGTCATCAAAGAACTGAAGACAAAGGCCTAGATACCTCACTGAAAACAACCTGCGCACAAGGTAAGCACTACGTCCAAACTTTTGTCAGCTGAAGTCCTAGGCTTTAATCCATTGAGTGTGCAGCACGACACTTTGGTATTATAATTAAACTGCATTTTGTGTCATAAACGCTGAGTGGAAAAATAACTGCACACTTATTATCATCCCCCGTTTGGTAACAACTTTATTACCGCCGATTATTTCTCCCCAATGTGGAATATTTATTCCCTGTTATGACAGAATCCTGCAGCATCCTCCTTCAGCTGAATTAGGACGCGCTAGCCTGGCTAAGGTTGCGCTCCAGCGGAGCTGCGGGCTAGCGCTAACTGGCTGTGGGACTCGTCACCGCACAGATGTTTCCTGGGCTGGAAACGTCATCTTTTCTTGCCTCCTGCGCGTTATTTTGACAGCGCACGGTCAGAGCGTGCGGCCGATCTGACTGCGGGGTGATTTTCACATCCTGGCGTTCAGGGGAAAGGAAAGAGAGAGAGAGAGAGAGAGAGAGAGCGCTCGCGGAGTTTGCGTTCACAGGAAAGGAACGAGAGAGAGCGCTTGCGGAGTTCTGACATCACCTCTCCTTCCGTCCCGCGCCCACGCGCGGTCGCCTCGGAAACAAATCCGATGATAAACAGCGCCCGTCTGCTCGCGCCGCCTGCGGCTGCATTAATGAGAGAAGAAGACATCAACACAGCGGCCCGCGCAGACCGCCACAACCCCGGGGAAATTCTCAAACTTAAAACCCCTCCCAGGTGCCTGCAACCCCCCCCCCCCTTCCCCCACACTGCGTTCCTGAAGAAAGTTTGACGGAGTCGTCCAGATAAACAGAAACTGGAGACAGGTGCTGCGCATTTGCCTCCCAGTCTCAAACCTGAGCACGTTCTCCATGGACACACCTAACGCTGCGCGGTGAGTACGCTCTGTGTGTGCGCGGTCAGACACACCTAACACCGCGCGGTGAGTACGCTCTGTGTGTGCGCGCAATGGGACACACCTAACACTGCGCGGTGAGTACGCTCTGTGTGTGCGCACGCGATCGGACACACCTAACGCCGCGCGGTGAGTACGCTGTGTGTGCGCACGCGATCGGACACACCTAACACCGCGCGGTGAGTACGCTGTGTGTGCTCGCGATCAGACACACCTAACACCGCGCGGTGAGTACGCTGTGTGTGTGTGTGCGCGATCAGACACACCTAACACCGCGCGGTGAGTACGCTGTGTGTGCCGCGCGATCGGACACACATAACACCGCGCGGTGAGTACACTCTGTGTGTGCGCGATCAGACACACTTAACACCGCGCGGTGAGTACGCTCTGTGTGTGCTCGCAATCGGACACACATAACGCCGCGCGGTGAGTACGCTCTGTGTGTGCGCGGTCGGACACACCTAACACCGCGCGGTGAGTACGCTCTGTGTGTGTGCGGTCGGACACACCTAACGCCGCGCGGTGAGTACGCTCTGTGTGTGCGCGGTCGGACACACCTAACACCGCGCGGTGAGTATGCTCTGTGTGTGCGCGATCGGACACACCTAACACCGCGCGGTGAGTATGCTCTGTGTGCGCGGTCAGACACACCTAACACCGCGCGGTGAGTACGCTCTGTGTGCGCGGTCAGACACACCTAACACCGCGCGGTGAGTACGCTCTGTGTGTGCGCGCGATCGGACGTGATGAGGCGGAACTCACCAGAAACCTCGCGCTGCTGGTCCTGAAGCAGAGACGTTCTGCGTTTCCTCTCTTCAGTCTGCATTCTATTTCCACACACAGCACCCTGCATGCATTCCAGGGAAGAGGTTTTCTCCCTTTTTCTGTTTAACATGCTTCACGGGGGGGGGGGCACAGAAATAACCAGATGATCATCTTTGCGAGACTAAGAGTGACGTTTTGGAAAACAATGAATCTCGCCTTGGGAAATGAGCAGAATGGGACAGTGGTGGTTCCTCGTTTTTGGGAAAATGGCTTCCCCCTCTGTGAGGTTTCCAGCCCAAAGCCCCGTGGAAGTCCCAAAGGCACAAAGCATTTTAAGTACCGCGAGAAAACCACCTCCGGCCAATCAGAAAATGCCTCCAGCCGAGCAAATCAAAACTCCCAGAAACTATTTTCCACTCACAAAGGAAGCCATGAAGTGGCAGGCAGACGTGTATGTCAGAAAACTTGCACGTACCTGAATTTATTTTAGAGAATATTACAAGTGCAGTCAAATCCTCCAGCTGACCGCAGTACTCCAGCCCACTCCGGCGCTCCTGCCACATTTAATAGGATAAATACCCGCTAATTCCTCATTAAAATAAATAAATCTGCCGTGAAGTTTCAGTGGGACGGTCCCGGTCAGGGCCAATCGCACGCTTCGCTAACCCGCCTCGCCGCGTACCGCCATGCGACCGTCATGTGACCCTCGGATGGCACATCCCACCTGCCCCGGGACGTCCCGCCGGGCGTGGGCCGTCGTGCTAAAAAGGATCCCGGTTTCATCCCCTCCGGCTCTGCCTTAAAAACCGGCTTCGGTCTGGGCCTGCTGAGGGGGGGGGGGGGGGCGCTCAGAGACCGAATAAAACTGCCAAATCCGATGGGGGAGCTCCAGAGGGCTGCTCCATTACCCATAATTCCTGTAATCAGCGCTTCCCAAAGCAGGGAGGGAATTAGGCCCACAGACCCACCCCCCCCCCCCCGAGGCCGGCCGTTCCGCTCGCCCCGTTTTAAACGTGACGCTCTGTGAGGGGCGGGATTAGAGGCAGCTCGCGGGACACAGGCGGGACGCAGGCGGGATACAGGAGGGACACAGGCGGGACACAGGAGGGACACAGGGGAGACACAGGCGGGACGCAGGCGGGACACAGGGGAGACACAGGCGAGACACAGGAGGGACACAGGAGGGACACAGGAGGGACACAGGAGGGACACAGGCAGGACACAGGGGAGACACAGGAGGGACACAGGCGGGACACAGGAGGGACACAGGCGGGACGGGCACTTTGGGGAACCGGTCTGATTAGCCTGACAGACTGGGGTCCCGCCAGGACTGGATTGGGACATTTTGGTAGTTCACAGAAAAGCCGACTGCAGGAGCAGGTTCTGGTACGGTCTGGTTAGTCTTATTCTGGGGCAGCAGGGGAACGGGGTAAAGAAAAGGGTGCAGAACAAACGCGCCAAAAACAGCTCAGTCAGGGACAATGATGAGGAGGAGCATTATTATTATTATTATTATTATTAGAGTGACCATATACTGGCTTTCAAAAAGGGACAGGGGTGGGGTGGCATTATGAAGGTAATACAAGACTATGTGTTAGTTTATATACAGTCTATGGAACGAACAAAAACAAATTTCTTAAGAAATTTTTTAAGAATTTAGAAATCCCACCTGGGCGAATATTTTTGCTCCCAAGAGGAAAAAATTGTCCCATGAAATGAGGAAGTCCGGTCAGCCTAATAGTAGTAATAGTATAAGTAGATGTAGTAGCAGTAGCAGTAGTAGTAGTAGTCATACTTGTGGTAGCTGTTGTAGTAAAAGTAGTCGTAGCAATACTAGTAGTAGCAGTGGTCATAGTCGTAGTAGTGGCAGTAGTAGGAATTATAGTCGTATGTTGTAGCAGTAGTAGTAGTAGCTGTTGAAGTAGTAGTCATAGTAGTAGTAGTAGTTGTAGTAGTAATAATAGTAGTAGTAGTAATAGTAGTAGTAGCAGCAGTAGAAGTAGTAGTAGCAGTAGTAGTTGTTGTAGTAGCAGAAGCAGCAGTAGTAGTAGTCATACTTGCGTTAGTTGTAGTAGTTAAAGTAGTAGTAGTAGCAGTACTAGTAATTATAGTCGTATGTTATAGTAGTAGTTGTAGTAGTAATAGTAGTGATCATAGTAGTAGTAGTAGCAGTACTAGTGGCAGTAGTAGTAATTATAGTCGTATAGCAGTAGTAGTAGTAGCTGTTGAAGTAGTAGTCATAGTTGTTGTAGTAGTAATAGTAGTAATCATAGTAGTAGTATTAGTAACAGTAGTAGTAGTAGCAGTAACAGTAGTAGTAGTCATATTAGTAGTAGCATTTTGCTATATGAACCGTGGAGGCTAGTAAATCCAACATGCGGCTAGTCACACACAGCCCTTAAACTGGCTGCAGTGTGGATTAGTGGTAAGGGAACTTCACCAGCCCAGAAAGGCTGCTGATTATTACTGTGCTTATGGGACAGAGTCGTTGCCTTGAGAACGGTTTCCATAGCTGAATATTCATTTTTAAGCAAATTAAGAAACTCATGCATTGTTATATTAATGTATTGGTAAATATGAGCTAAGCTAGGAATGTGCATCTTTATTTCATTTTATATTCAAATATACCTTCGGTCCCAAGATACACTGCAGGGCCAAAAGTATGTGGACACCTGACATCCAACATCGCATCCACAATTATGGGCATTAATATGGAGTGGGTCCACCCTTTGCTGCTATAACAACCTCCACTCTTCTGGGAAGGCTTTATACTAGATGGTGGAGCATTGCTGCAGGGGTTTGCTTCCATTCAGCCAGAAGAGCATTAGTGAGGTTGGGCACTGATTGGGCCTGGCTTGCAGTTGGCTTTCCAATTGATCCCAAAGGTGTTTGATGGGTTTGATGAGGTCAAGGCTCTTTGCAATCCAGTCAAGTTCTTCCATCTCAACAAAACCATTTTCTATATCCATTTCTATACGCTGTGCGCCTGGGGGCATTGTCATGCTGAAACAGAAAAAGGCCTTCCCCCAAACTGTTTCCACAAAGTTAGCAGCACAGAATCGTCAAGAATGTCACTGAATTAAGATTTTCCTTCACTGGAACTAAGGGGCTTAGCCCAAACCATGAAAGGCAGCCCCAGACCAAGGGGTGCTCAGATACTTTCGGTCACACAGTGCAGCATATTCAAACAGTCACACACTGACATTTCCCTGAAGCACTGTATGAATCTCTACTTCTCTGCAAACACTGACTCACTCTGAAGAGATCTGTGTACACTTACATTTTTAGGCAAGAAAATTCAACAATATGATATTGGCCAAAAATAAATGTCTGGATTTCTCCATCTGGCTGTCAGTGTATCTATCATCTACACATCTATCCACGTATATATTATCTATTGGTTGATTGACTCATTTATTCAGATTTTCTGTTTAACAAGCGTTTGATTAGCATTTGATTAGCAACATTTGATTACGATCTGATCAGAGTATCAACCAATGCATTTTGGGGGGTGCAGTGTCCAAGTTGTTTAAAAACATTCAAAAACAACCAGTATTATGTACATTTTGTACATTTTTGTCAGCATCACTGAGACATCATTGAGAGAGACACTGTGTCACTTTTAACTGAAACGCTTTGCTCATTATTTGTGGAGAATAATGGAAAAACAGGCAAAATATATGAATAAGTGCTAGCTTTTCACCACAAGGCAAACTTTAGGACAAATGTTGATTGATTCCAAGCCGTAATGCAACATAAGCCTGTTAAAGGCTGCTAATGAAAAGAAAATAAACACAGTAGATCGGGGTCCCGGCTAGGGACTGGGATAATGCAGTCAACTTATTCCTAATTTGATTTCCAGCGTGATTTGCAATATGGCGCCGCGGAAGAAATCCGAGCGCTAACTTTTAATTAGTTCTGCGTGTCTCGCTGCGCACCAGGTACCAAAAACTCCCACGTGCCGGGATTCGGCAATATGAACGCAATATGAAATGGGCTGCCGGGAAGCGTTGTATTTCAGTCAAATTTATTCCAAAGGTGAAAAGAGAAAGAAAGGGTGGGAGGTTACTGTACACCTGTTTAGTGCTTGGTTTAGCACATTAATCTAGAAAATCAGATTAGGATGAGGTGTAACATGACGGATGACACGAATATTATTTATATATATAATATATAATATATTTTTTGCCGCAAAACCATAAATAATCTCCCCATGAGACACCAAAAAATGCTTCTCGTGAATAAATGTGTGAAAGCACTCTCAAACAATGCCGGCTGGCTCCCCCACAAACTGTTAAATGACATCTGCCCCTTCGAAGTAAGAAGTGCAACTATGTTTTTGACATTGACAGCAGGGAATCTGGTTCATTACCAGGGAAACCACCTTCAGACTATCGACAGAAAGCCATAACAGACCATAATTGGCATTAGCACAGAAGCCACGTGAATATTCTGCTGTTTTAATGCTACTTCAGACTTGGAAAGAATGAACAGAAAGGCCCTATTTGAGAATGTACTGTAATAAAACCATTTAAAATCAGTTATAGAACAATAATATAGCACTGCCTACTTTTGACTCATGCGCTAGAATCACCTTTTTTAATCTCCCCCTATTTTTCTTTTCTGTGGGAAGACTGTTCACCTGCCAAGCCTCTTATTGGCCTTATTCCATCCGCCAAAAAAGGCTGACACAGTGGAAACGAACCCATTTCTTCTGCTTCGAAAACAGGCCGTTCCATCTTACACCGAGAGAGCCGGTCCACGGACTTTAAACGCCGTACTTTTCCCTCCGAAATAAAACTGCCGCAACCATCCGTTTCACGAACGGCTTATTTTCATACAGAATTTCCGTTCACAACCAGAACACCCCAAGACCGCGACAACGCCGTAGAACGCGATGCGCAGTTCCTGTCTGACGCGTTCCTGTCGTTCGTCAGGCCCTTTTCTAGCCAAAGCAAACTTACAAAAGTGCCCTTGTGTGGCTGGACCGCAACAGCGGGGCCAGCCCTACAAACGCGAATGTCTGTGACTGAGTGAGTGACTGAGTGAGTGACGAAGTTACGCCATTGGTCGGCCGAGTTATGAAGTCACACCATTGGTCAGCCGGAGAGGTCCAGCCGTATACTAGGTTTTGACCTGGTCTTGTTTATGCACGGGAAGCAAACACCGCTAGTGCTAGAGGTAGGCAAGGCTACGGTCTGAGCAGTGGGATCAGGGAGCGCGCATCCACGCCTGTCTGTGCTCTGAGATCCATTTTCAGCACTGCAAGCCGCAGAGCAGGTGCCTGCTCTCTTATCAATTACCGCAAGACACCTTGCTGAAAAGAAATAAGCTTCGATTCTCTTTATTTTTTGTTGTAGCAGAACTGACAGATAAGCAGGGGGTGGTGGGGATGGGTGGTGGTGGTGGTGGTGATGGTTGTGGGGGGGGGTGTTGTGGTGGGGGGGTTGAGGGGGAACAAATGCATGACTGACCTTTCAGCTTCCCCCCCACCCATGTCCTCTATTTACCAAAAGACAAAGCGTGAAAACAACACATTCAAAATAAATTTTTCAAAAATTTTACGTGGGAGAATTTTCAAATCCGCGCCAGGGGTTCCTTCGAGAAGAGCAGCTCCATCGCTCTCTCTCGCTCTCTCTCTCTCTCTCTCTCTCTCTCTCTCTCTCTCTCTCTCTCTATCTCTCTCTCTCTCTCTCTCTCTCTCTCTCTATCTCTCTCTCTCTCTCTATCTCTCGCTCTCTCTCTCGCTCTCTCTCTCTATCTCTCTCTCTCTCTCTATCTCTCTCTCTCTCTCTCTCTCTCTCTCTCCCAGTTTGTTGGAAAATGTTAACGTTCGAACCCGTCGAGGGCGAGGAGATGGGATTAAGCCGGGGACTGAAGCGCAGTCTGGGACTCGCGCCTCGCCGTGGTGCCCTGACGCGATCGGACGCGCCTCTCCCGTTTCGTTTACCGTTATTACCTCAGCAGAATATCGGGGCGACGTAGCTCAGGAGGTAAGAGCGGTTGTCTGGCAGTCGGAGGGTTGCCGGTTCGAACCCAGCCCTGTGCGTGTCGAAGTGTCCCTGAGCAAGACACCTAACCCCTAACTGCTCTGGTGAATGGAGAGGCATCAATTGTAAAGCGCTTTGGATAGAAGCGCTATATAAATGCAGTCCATTTACCATTTTCCAATGTCAGACTCCAAAAACGAACGGAATCAGAACGAGGCGCGAGCCGCATGAGTATCCGCGGCTTTCTCTGCATGGGGGGGTTCCTATCCAAAAGCCCCAAGCGTGACATCTAAACCTTTTTTTCTCATTTTGGAGGCCCTGCGAAAGTGCATTAATTAACATGGAAAGTGAATCCCGTCCCGCCCCCCCCCCCTTCATTTTAGGTCCTATTCCCTTTAAATCACTCACGGAACTGCTCATCCGACCCCCCTTTCTCACGATGATGAAATGAAGATTGACGGATGTGCTGATGAGCCACTTCTGACATATAATGGCATCATAATGTATAATATTATGCGCCCGGTGCATTACTGTTATAACAGAGGTACATGTCATGAAATGAATGAGTGACATTCAATGGCACTAAATCAAGGTCCCTTTTATAAGATCTGCCCAGGGGAAAGCACTCAGAGGTCAGCACAAAAGCAGAACGTAGCGGTACAACGCACTAGCCTTGTGTGTCAGTCCGTGACTTCCGTAGGTCAATTCACTGAATTCCTACAATGTTCTGGGAAATAGGAATGCAATATCTGCAATGTTCAAAGGACTCAGGTGTTGGCTTGCTCAAGGTTAATCGCTCGCGAACCTGTGTGGTATCTGGGGGATTTGCTTTCCCAACAAACATTTATTATTTACAGAGAAGGTGGCTGTATTAGAATGTAAAACCCAACATACAGAGCATCTGTTTCAAAATTAATCAGTTATTGTGCTTTCATGTATGTATATATTGTGTAATTTATTTTAAAATTGCAAACTGATATATATTGTAGACCATGTATTCAATGTTATTGTCCGTCCATCTATACCTGCTTATCCTGGGCTGGATGACAGGGGTGCTGGAGCCTATCCCAGCATGCATTGGGCAAAAGGCAGGAATACACTCTGGACAGGCCGCCAATCTATCACAGGGCACACACACCATTCACTCACACACTCACACCTATGGGCAATTTAGAGTCTCCACTTAGCCTAGCCTGCATGTCTTTTGACTGTGGGAGGAAACCCACATGGATACTGGGAGAACACGCAAACCCCACACAGAAAGGCCCACAGAAAAGCCCAATATTTTAAACGCTGATAGCACATATATAATATATATTTTATTCCAATTGAAAATAACCATATGCTGTCAATCCAGGAGCGACCTCTCTTTCAAAGTGCCTGGGCAGGAGAGTTCATGCACAGCTGGTTTTCTGGGCGCACAATGGCTTCACGACTGTGCAGAGAAAACTCCGGCAAGCCAAGCGGGCCGGGGCCTGATTTTAATGAGGCCTGCGGCAGACTGGCTGCGATGGCCGCGAGCAGGGGCTGCTGGGTAATGCCGAAATAGAGCGGATGAGCTGTCGAGTTGCCGCCAGAGCGAGGTTGAAATCATGCGAGCGGCAAGGTGTGGCCATTTCTCCCAATTTAGAAGGGAAAGCGGCAAAACTGTCTGACGCCGCTCTGACACCGGGTTCCTCGCCCAGCTGCTTCATTAACTGGGCCGGAGAGCGGCTCTCCAGCGTGGCTCCAGAACCACCCCCCAGCCCCTTTCCCAAACACACACACACACACACACACACACATACATACATACACACACACACACACGCTTTTACCTTCCATTGCGTTATACTGCAGCAGTGGCTGCTTAAACTAGTTAGCCTTCTGGTGGCTAGCTAGCTAAGTGTGTTCTATGTCATGTTGTTTGACTACGATTGTGACGTCACAATAATGCTGCCCATTGTGATGTCACAGCAATGCTGCCTACAAGGCTGTGTGTGTGGAGGGGAAAGGTGAGCTCTTTGTTCAGCCCAGAGAACGACCTTTCGGGCATTCTCCACCGTTTGGGCAGCTTGCTCTGGGCCCATGCCTTGCTCTGGTGCTCAGTAAAGAGTGTTATCCCAGATCTGCCTGGCCTCGATCGCTACGATATTTGCATTATTTCCGCTGGTTTTGCCCCCGTGGTCATTGTTTTTAGCCGTGCAGTGCAGATTTGAACTGCCTGAAAACATCCAACGATGGTCGGAAATGCGGTTTGTGTATTTATTTTTATTTTTTGTTGAGAGTGCAACCCGGGGGTGAATCCTGCCCATCTGTTTCTCTTTGTCATCCAGGAGCCGTGTGTGTGTAGGCAGACACTTTTTCAAGGGTACAGCAAAAAACTGGCGGAAAACCAGCACAATATGGCCAAAAGCTGAGGATTTGTGTGACCTCTTTAAGGCCTTGATTGGGTATCAGACGCTGTGAAAGGGCCAATGCGGTGCGGGGTGGGGGGGTGTGGGGCGGGGGGGTTGAGAGAATGCGGTGCGGGGCGGGGGGATTGAGAGAGCCCCCCCAGCCCGCTGTTTTCAGGGCATCAAAACACACGCCGAACCACACACACATCTGCTCTCACGTTCTAAAAACTCTAAAAGTCTAGCATGGTTATCTTCAGAATGCTGATGTAAGAGGTGGTAAAAATGTCAGAGCAAGCCCTGTGGCCTCATTTTATAAGTAAATAGGTCAAATTTAAAACTGTTTAAAAAAGAAGTTTTTAAAACAATTTTTATTTCCTTCCAGCTGAAAAGCAGTATCTAAAAATACTATTCAAATATCACACAATGTCTGCCACAAATCAATACAGCCACATCTCAACAAAGACAACAGAAGACTGCTCTGTAAATCCAAAAATGTTTTTTATGAATTTCATCTATTTTAACCCATGGGGGGACATCTTAAGATGTGAGGATGCAGCTCTTAACTGCAGTGGGGCGCTCCTGAAATGAATCCTGACAGAACTGACAACTTGGAGATTCTTGGTTCCCTGTGGAGGCCCTGCAAAAGGACAGCACTCAGGTCATCACTTTCCAAAAGCTCTCAGAGCTTCAAGGTATAACCAAATACACACGCCCTGTCAATCTCTACTGAGCTGTGAACTGAGTTATCATTACAGAGCTGTGTATCAGATCACTCCTGTTCTTTCTGTGTGTGTGTGTGTGTGTGTGTGTATTTGCATCTGTGTGTGTGTGCGTGTGTGTGCGTGTGTGTGCGTGTGTGTGCACGTGCATGTGCGCGCTCATCTGTGTGTGTGCATGGGTGTGTGTGTGTGTGTGTGTGTGTGTGTACATGTGTATGTGTGTGTGTGCGTGTTTGCATGTGTGTGTGTGTGTGTGTGCCCGTGTGCATGTGTGTGTGTATGTGTGTGTGTGTGTGCATATGTGTGTGTTTGTGTGTGTGCGTATGTGTGAGTACGAGTGTGTGTGCATGTGTGTGTGTGCGCTCATCTGTGTGTGTGCATGGGTGTGTGTGTGTGTGTTTGTGTGTGTGCATGTGCGCGCTCATTTGTGTGTGTGTGTGTGTGTGTGCGTGTGCGTGTGTGTGTGTGCGTGTGGAAAGGCATCAGTTGAGCTGTAATTATCCCAAACTCCTGCTGATTGGTTCACAGTGACTGACTGAAGCTGTGCAGTCTCTCCCCATCGGTGGCGCTGATTATAGCACAGGGGCTAATTCCACACGCGCAGAGCGTGGTGGGGGCCGGCGAGCAGCTCCGGAATAATAAACATCTGATTAGGCCTAATTACACGGGGAATGCCATCTTACACACTGCACTGAGAGGGGGGTGTCTCAGAATACCACACAAGACTTCCCCCCCCCCCCAAACTCTTACACACTGCACTGAGAGGAGGGGGTGTCTCAGAATACCACACAAAACTTACCCCCCCCACCCCCCCCAAACTCTTACACACTGCACTGAGAGGAGGGTGTCTCAGAATACCACACAAGACTTCCCCCCCCCCCAAACTCTTACACACTGCACTGAGAGGGGGGGGGTGTCTCAGAATACGACACAAGATTTACCACCACCCCCCCCCCCCCAAACTCTTACACACTGCACTGAGAGGAGGGTGTCTCAGAATACCACACAAGATTTACCCCCCCCCCCCCCAAAACTCTTACACACTGCACTGAGAGGGGGGTGTCTCAGAATACCACACAAAACTAACCCCCCCCCCACCCCCCCCACCCCAAAATCTTACACACTGCACTGAGAGGGGGGGGTGTCTCAGAATACGACACAAGATTTACCACCACCCCCCCCCCCCAAACTCTTACACACTGCACTGAGAGGAGGGGGTGTCTCAGAATACCACACAAGATTTACCACCACCCCCCCAAAACGAGCCTTTCCATAACAAGCAGGTAAGCATCTGTCAGTAGCTCATCCATTACATCAGACAGAGGCAGTACACCAGTAATGGGCCAATCTGACCCTAATGCATTTGTGATAAAGATGCCTTTTTTTATTTGAAGCCCGGGTAATGTATATGAAAACATCAATATCCATATATAATGAGTCAATATTTTCACTGGGATCATGATATTCTAGATAATTCTCATGGATAAGAAGGAAAACAGTTCGATTTTGTTCCAGGGCACATTCGGACATCCATTCCCAGTGTTGGAACAGGAAACGTATGGGCAGAAAATGCTTTGATAATCATTTTTTCCACACCATGTTCACAGTATAACTGTGCCTCTCAAATGCCTGACTCAGCCTCAAATCAGATAGAAAACATCAAACCATTCCTATCAGATTAAACTTGATCACTGTGGAATTAATATCCCCGTAATTCATATTTCATCAAATCATATAATGTGAATATTCATAACTCGACCTGGATTCAATCAACACTTGTCATTAAGTTTGACTCTCACTTAAATACAAGCTAATTGAATTCAGTTTATGTTCATTTTTTTGTTTGTTTCTGTTTTGAGATAGTATTTACACTCTCTGTTCTGGGAATGTGGATAGGTAGGTCTGGGAATATTATTAGCTAGGTCTGGGAATGATGTTAGCTAGGTCTGGGAATATTGTTAGCTAGGTCTGGGAATGTTGATAGCTAGGTCTGAGAATATTGTTAGCTAGGTCTGGGAATATTGTTCGCTAGATCTAGGAATGTTGTTAGCTAGGTCTGGGAATGTCGTTAGCTACGTCCGGGAATGTTGTTAGTTAGGTCTGGGAATGTTGTTGGTTATGTCTGGGAATGTTGTTAGCTAGGTCTGGGAATGATGTTAGCTAGGTCTGGGAATATTGTTGGTTATGTCTGGGACTGTTGTTAGCTAGGTCTGGGAATGTTGTTAGCTAGGTCTGGGAATGATGTTAGCTAGGTCTGGGAATATTGTTAGCTAGGTCTGGGAATGTTGATAGCTAGGTCTGGGGATATGATAGCTAGGTCTGGCAGCATGAGTGATCTCTCAATGTGTGTTAGGAGCACAACACACAGCATTCACTAGATCTGAATCCTGTTTTTACATTCTGATACTGGGAGTGGAATGGTGGCTTGAAGATCACTCTCCACTACCATCAACTGTGTTGATTGGCTTCAACCTTCACCTAAATTAATATCCTCTACGGTTTCCCTCTGGAGTAAAAGCTAAGTAGATTTCAAGGACAACAGTTCATTGAATATTAAAGTAAAATGGAAGACCTAACTAATACATTCAGGCCCCTTTTCAAACTTAATCATATTAATACTGCACCTGAACTTTTGAGTTTTTCATTTTCAATCAGTGAACTCATAAGGTCTTAAGTGAAATGATTTCTCATTTTTATTCTATTAATGAGCCTGACCTTATAAAAGTGTGACCACAAAAAAAGACACACCACAGTAAAAAATAAATAAATAAATAAATAAATAAATAAATAAATAAATAAATAAAACATTTTAAGTAGAGTTCATTTGGGTTTGGTATTGAGAGCCGGTTCCAAATTGAAACCAGTTCCAAGTTTCCCAGTACCAGCAATTAGTTACAAAATGCACGTTTCAAATCCACTTGTCGAATCCAGAAAGTGTATTTTCAATGGCATCGGCGATGAGTGAAATGCAAAGAATTTTAATCAACTGCCAGGACCTGCTGCGTTTACGTCTGTGTCGCTGATTACCTAATGCATATGCATCAATGTGCCTGTAATGGGGTACGCCCCCACGATGGGGGAAAACAATCAGTTGCGCTCCATATAGTTAGCATTAGCAATCAGGGAATTATCAAGATTATCAAAATTCCGAAACGCTGTTGCATGGTGGGCTGTACAAATAACAAAGCCAAGAACCCCAATTTGAAGTTTTACATTCTTTCGTGCAAGAAGACCGAGCCAATGAGAAGAAACACGTGGATTCAGACCTTCAGACGCAAGGGGAAAGCTCGGACCCAGGATACTGGTTTTGGGAAAGCCAGAAAACTCTGGGATTCTGAATCAAGCAACATTTATATTTGTAGTAAATTAGCCGTTTTGACCCTGGTAAATATGTACAACTTTCCTTAACTGTGGGTAAGATGTTGTGTTGTTTTCCCCCCACCGTAAGCATGGCCTTCATCAAATACAAGTGACCCTGATCTTCAAAAACCAAAACCTTAGGCAATGCGCTCTCCTCAGAATTCTACAGTTCTCGAAATTCCCATAATCTGGAGCCTTTAGACTCCAGTGGTCCTCCACCCAGGTCCTGGAGAGCCACGGGGTCTGCTGCCGTTTACTGTGACACAACACTTCAGGAGCACAGAAACTGATCAGTCAAAGCAGCTGACCGCGAGACTAACTGAGGTCACCTGGTTTCCTGGGTCTGAAGCGACTGCTGACCATCAGGCAAAAGCAAAAACCAGCAGGCTCTGCGGCTCTCCAGGACCGGGACCGACGGACGACCGCTTTAGACAAAATGGCCGCCTGCCTGATGACGTTCACTGCAGGCCCTGACCATGGCAGCACGTGAACAGGCCAGGGACGCTCCTTCAGTCTGCCTCCGCTCAAGCTCCAGACTGCAGGAAGGCGAGCAGTTATGTTCTCAGCTTCTCCACAAATCTCAGTTCTGATCTAAAATTACTTTCATTTAACCGACGCTCTTATCCAGAGTGACTTACCACAACTTTCACACAGTAGCCCATTTGATGTATACAGCTAGCTGAAGCAGCTCAGGCTAAGAACCTCGCTCGAGGGTACAACAGCAGTGACCTCCCTGGGAATCACAACTGCTTGTTGCAACGATGTTTGTCAGTTCTTACTACGCTGCTGCTAACCTTGTCTGGTCTCTCTCGCAAAAAAAAAAGAGAGTTTAATCTCACTGAGACGATCCTGCTTAAATAAAGGTTAAATGACAGAAACATCTAATGTGATAACAAAAGGAGTGAAACTTCAGAGACGTGCGGATTCATTGTACTTCAGACTTTGCACATGTAATTGCGCTATAGGCGTCAAAGTTCTGGAAGGGATTATTGCAAGTCACAAGCTAACAGAAATTACTGACTGAGGTACGGCATGACTGCACTTAAACTGTGTGTGAGATGAAGGAGGTAAAAAAAGAGGCAAATCTGACAAATCTGAAAGATGTTTGATACCGGAATTTGTTTGACATGCCTGAGGCACCAATTAACCTTTTGAAGACTAGGTTTTTTGGAATGTTTTTTCAAAATTCTATAATTTGTTTTTAGAACTCCATTGCTTTCAGTTACCAGTATAGTGCTTGTTACATCAGCATTAGAATGTTATGTTAACAACAGTCTGATCACATACTTGTGACCGTACACCTTAAATAAAAGTCAATGATCCTTTTGTCCAAATTATTGATTAAATCAACTGATGGATGAATATGGGGTAGTGCAGGCAAAAATGTGTCTGTAGCCTTGTTTTTTGTAATTCTCTTAATCCCTTTATTAAGAGAATCTCAGATTGTTATCTCGCATGCAATTCAGTCCTCCATTTCCAGGGGGCAGTGTCACATCAAGTTAAGCTATGTGTCAAACAATCAATCAATTACTGCTGGCAGTCATCTCAGTTAATCACTCAATTAACAATTAACCAGACACATGAGAACTATGTTTATTTCTGCTGACACTTATCAAACTGAGTGCAGTGTGTAGGGTAATGTGACAATTAATTAAAATGTTGACATACAAAGAAACACTTTTTCTTCTGAGGAGGTGGGGAAAGATGATTTAAATGCTTATGTAAATGTTGATTTAAATGCTGATTTAAAATGAGCGCCATGCTATCCAGAGTTTATAAAAGGTAAAACCTGGAACGGAATTAAGCTGGAGCTTAATGTAAACTATAAATTTGTCTGGGGTAAAGTCTGTAAGCTTTAAGTAATTGTACGCCATTTCATCACATTATCTTTTTTAAACTGATCAGTGTGATCACATGTTTGTGTGTGTATGTGTGTCTTTGCGCATTTATATGTGTGTGTCTGTTTGTCTGTGTTTACGTGTTTGTGTGCATATGTGCGTGTGTGCATTTGTGTGTGTGTGTGTGTGTGTGTGTGTGTATTCTGTCTGTGCAGTGAATCTGTTGTGTCAATGTTCAGTACACAGTCCTCAGCTGCTTGAGTTCATCGCAGGTCACCTGACTTTCCAGCTCTTAAACCAGAGGAGAGAAAAAAGGCACGCGATTTTGGGCCCCTCGCCTTCTCCATTAGGACGTTAGCGCTGCCCAATGCCTCCGTGAAATCCTAAATTTAACCGAAACATCTCACACAGCTCTCTGCGCCTTTCATTTTAGGACGGCTATTTCACCCTCCCTGTGTCTTTCTAGGGCTGCTGCTTTTGTGTTTGTGTCTTCAAATGGTGGCATATTGTACTATGTGTCCCTGTGCTGTAGAGATACGCTGTAAAATGTGCAAAATAAATTAATTTTGTCAGTATGAAGCATGCCAGTAGGATACTGTTTTACTCTGTCGTTGATCTTGATGTTTATTTTTTTTTTTATCTGTTTCATTTTCTCCCCAGTTATCTGAGTCATTTTATTATTTTGCAGTGAGGAACACCTTATAATTAGTCCTTAATTACATAGTCAGAGGTCGGTGCTGACTGCCAAACGACTGCTGTGAAATTGGAGTGCCAAACAGTGACACCTAGAGGATGACTGCTGAACTTCAGGTTGATGGCCAGATGGTCACATGCTCAAGACTTTCTCCAGGCCCTAATTTTTAGTCATTGCAATTAAGTATTTATTACATGCCTGATTTATACATTACTGAATCCAATATCTTCCTCTGAAACAATATATTCTGGGTTGACAACTATGTTTACTGGATATTGTTGTGTATGTTCACCTTTCCCTTAAGCAAAAAAAGGTTATGAATTAAAAGAAAAAAAGAAAGGTTTGAAATTTCTGCCAGTTTCCCAACAGTACTTCTTAGCTTGCATCTAAGGGTCGCTGGTTCCTGATTCACTTGTTCAACTAACAGCAAACGCAGTGAATACACAACGACAGACAAAACGATTTGCGATAAGCAGCGGTCAAAGCGATCGTTAAACTCGTTTAAACCCGTGGATTCCTGCTGTTTTCCAAGCGAAGCCACACGTAATCCCCGGGTCGTGATGCTGAATCTGAACGCAGCCCCGAGCAGGAGACAGCGCAGACAAAACGGCAGGCTGTTCTTCGTCTTCATCAGCCACTTCTTTACACCCTTCAGCAGCTCGTGTCAGTCAGAGGCTCGCCCGCCATTTTGAGCGTGCAAGGCGTGTGTTTGCCTGTGCTCTCCCGAACGAACACCACAGCAATTACATCACATTACAGACATGTAGCAGACACTCTCAGCCAAAGCAGCTTACACAACTCTTACACTGCAGGTAAACTGAATTCCATTTATACAGCTGGATATATACTGAAGCAGTGCAGGTTAAGTAGGTTAAGTACTAAGCAATGCAGGTTAAGTGCCTTGCTCAAGGGTACAATGGCAGTGTGGTTGTGCGCTGCCCAGGAATCGAACCTGTGACCTTCGGGTTACAAGGCCAGCTCCTTATCCATTACACTACACTGCCTCCCCAGCGAGCCGGTCCGACGGACACCGCGGGACATTTCCAGATCGGAGGAAAAATGAGGCGTAGGTTTAATACTTCGTGAAATTGGTCATAATGACAAATGGGGCAAATCTGCAGATTAGACACAGTCTGGGAGCCCCGGTGCGAACGGTGCGAGGACGTCAGCGCATACTGAGAAAGGCCAACGACGCCACTCACAGGGAAAATCTTTATCTTAGGAGGTCATGGAGCGGCCCTCATTTGGCCCCGCACTTGGCGAGGAATTGACACCGAACTCAGTGAACATCTCGTTTTCTAATTATATTTAATAGGAAAACAGGGTCCCCGAGACTCCGGCCCGCTGCGCGAGCCCGATTATCCGAACGAGCGTACATTAATTTCCCGCCCAATCTGATGCGAGAGAGGGGACCTTCCCCCCACATATCAGCGCGAAGGTCGTTGAAATAATGTGATTAGCGGGGGGAAAAAAACGCGCCATTATAAAAAACGCTCGTTTGAGATAAGGCCGGCTCAAAGAGGCGCCGGGACAGGAACGCATCACATCCCTCAGCGCTCGCTTATCTCCCCGGCTAACGGGCGAGCGGAACGAGAGCCCGGCGCCAGGACACCGAGCCGCCGACCTTCACACAACGTCCTTAAAATAACAAACCGCCACCATGTCACGCATCGCACGGGGTGTCTTCAGAGAAAGAGCACCTTCCTTTTTTTATTATTACAGATTTTATTACTCTCGCAGTATCACACCTTCCTGTGAGCCAGTAGAAAAAAATGCATTTACTTTTTTTTTTTTACCACAGTAAAAATTGTCTTGGATGCCAGAAACATGATGCAGTGAAAATATTATTCAAAAATATTATTTATTTTATTTTTTACTGAATTTCACTTGCAGTGAATGTTTCAGCACGGTAGAATATGTGGTTCTGAGACTCATGTCCCCTACAGGGGACAAAAACAAATTGGCGTGTCTTGGGAGGCTTAAAACAATGGTGTTTCACTCCAGGATTTGAACCTGCAACCCTGGCTGGTACAGACAGAGTTCTCTCACCGCTACAATAGCACCCAATCCACGCTGTACCTCTGCAAAGACTCGCCCCCGAGTCTTAAAAATATCAAGCCGCACAGGCAGCTGTGGCGCACTTCTCCCAAAAATTAGTGGTGAAAAAAGCTCGTGTTGGCTCCGTGCTGGTGGAGCGGGGCCCAGCGGTAATGAGAGAAATCAGTCCTCGGACCTCGTTAATCAGGAGACCGGCCAGGACGGAGAGGAGCAGCAGACACCCACAGCGGCTCCCTCTCTCCACCGCGGCCATTTACCGCTCTCCTCTCTGCTTCATATGTTTATTTTCTGTGCGCTCGGCTCTCCCAGCAGTCGGTTTGTCAGCCCGTAAAAATAATTGGCTGTGTGTTTCCAGGATTGAGTCCCAGAATGCAGTTTCCCGATCGGCGGGTTTTTTCTGTGTCTGCTGCGCCCCGCCCCGTCCCGCCCCTCCCCTCCCGCCGATGCAGGTTCAGCCCTCGTCCCAGAGAAGCACCGACGGCTTTATAAATGAACACCGGCTGCCCCCTCCCCTCGGCGTTCGGGCTACAAAGGAAAAGGAATTGTGGGTAATTGCTCTCTGATAGACAACACCTGTCCGCGGTGTGAGTTTGCACATCTGTCTCTTTATCAGAGCCACGAACCACAGCTCGGGATGAGTCACCTGATTCGAACCCGTGTTCCCTTCCTGTTTCGAGCGTGCCGATTGCTCTCGCCTACCGAACTGTCGGCGTCAAATCAAATCCCCCAGCTCCTAACGTTGCCCCCCCTCCCCCCCCCCCCCCCCCCCCCACCACCCTGAGAAGGAAAAGGAGTCGGCGTATCGCGGTGCAGAGCTGTTTGTCGGCCGAGAGGCCCGCTTGCTATCGACGTAGCCCAACGTACCTGCATCTCTCCCTCAGATCAATACTTTAACAGGACCTTTCCTGAGCTGCCTCTGTGATAAGTTTATAGATAGAGCTGACAACAGTAATCAATGTTGCAGTAACTGCATAAATAAATTAGGCCCGTGCGCACGGAAAGCCCTGTCAGTGTGAGCGCGCTGATAACACACACACATCAGCCTCTCAGCTCATCCCTTTACACAGACACACTGATAACACACACACATCAGCCTCTCACCTCATCCCTTTACACAGACGCACTGATAACACACACACAGTAGCCTCTCAGCTCATCCCTACACAGACGCACTGATAACACACACACAGTAGCCTCTCAGCTCATCCCTTTACACAGACGCACTGATAACACACACACAGTAGCCTCTCAACTCCTCCCTTTACACAGACGCACTGATAACACACACACAGTAGCCACTCAGCACATCCCTTTACACAGACGCACTGATAACACACACACAGTAGCCACTCAGCACATCCCTTTACACAGACGCACTGATAACACACACACAGTAGCCTCTCAACTCCTCCCTTTACACAGACGCACTGATAACACACACACATCAGCCTCTCAACTCCTCCCTTTACACAGACGCACTGATAACACACACACATCAGCCTCTCAACTCATCCCTTTACACAGACGCACTGATAACACACACACATCAGCCTCTCAACTCATCCCTTTACACAGACGCACTGATAACACCTTGTGCAGTGTTTGTACACCTAACCCAGGAAGTGTTTTCTGAAGGTGCTGACGCTCACACAGGTGTGTGTCCCGCCCGTGGCCTTGGGCCAGCGTTTGGCTCACCTCACCGAGCACCTCTCAGGTTTACACTCCGCAGAAAACAACTCTGCCCGCCGTCTAATTCACAAGATGGAGCCCTGAAAAGAGCCATTTGTACGGAGAGCTGAATGTAGGGCCAGGATGAAGGGAGCAGGAGAGAGAGAGAGAGAGAGAGAGAGAGAGAAAGTGAGAGAGAGAGCAGGTGACTGAACGGATGAATGGATGGAACAGATGACTGAAAATGAGCGCCATCTGCGCTGTTCTCCCCCTCAAACGTGATCCTGCACCTAGAAAAATAACACCGCTCCTCCACCCCCGGACCCGCTCCCAAACCCCTCGATTTCTCCACTCTGAAAAACACTGCTGCTCCTTAAACCCAGATCCGATCCCACACCCTTCCGGTTTCTCCAATCTGAAAAACACTGCCGCTCCTTCTCCCCCAGATCCGATCCCACACCCTTCCGGTTTCTCCAATCTGAAAATCACGCCGCTCCTTCTCCCCCGGATCCCCCTTCACACAGCGAGCCTCACACCAGCGGTGCTCCCTGGGGAAGGACTGAAACAGACTCTGCGGCACAGCTGGGTACCCCGCCGTCTGGAGCGACGCCGCCTACCAGCCGCCATTCGGCCGCTGGGACAGAGATACTCTGAAGGGCTGGAGCTGTGTGAGAGCGTGAGGCAGGAGGGGGAGAATGTGTGAGGTCTCGTGCAGATTCATGGGCTGCAGCACCGAGATGTGAAGGACTAAAGGAAAGACTGGGCACTCTTTCTCCTGGGTGCAATGGTCTCTCTTTCTCTCTCTCCCTCCTTCTCTCTCTCTTTCCCTCTTTCTCTCTCTCACTCTCTGTCTCTTCCTCTCTCTATTCTCTCTCTCAGGGTCTCTCCCTCTCTGTCTCCCACAGTGGGTCTCTCACACACGCACACACACACACATGCACACACACATGCACACACACACACACACACACACACACGCATACACGCGCACACACACACACACACACACACACACACACACACACACTGGGTTCGGCGGTCAACAGTAAAGGACGTTAACAACCGATCCCGGCCTTTAAAAAAAAACTTCAAAAGAATGAGGAAGGGAGAGGTTTAAGAGATGCAGGGAACCTGGGGGTGCAAAATATCTCAACAGCAACAAACCCCCTACATATATATTCTACCGGCAGCACCTTGCACATCACAAATCAAAAATGCCTCACACTTCCAGAATCCGGAGGACCAGCGAAGACAGATAGAGTTGCGCCCGCACACGGAGGAGGGAGATTGGTCGATTGCACTTCTACCCACTCGATCTGAGGCCCCAGCCACTCAGAGGAATGTTCTGAATATAGCAGAGGCACAGACCTTCCCCTGGGGGGTTCCCGCAGGTACCTTTTGTCTACCTCCCGAGTCTAAAGGTCAACATCACAGCCGCGGCGACTGGCGGCAGTATTGACAGGCCGGAGGGAGACAAAAAAACAACCCAATCAAAGGCCGGCGAGCTTCAGGTCCGCCCAACGTGACATTCAAGTGAAATAGCAGAGGCGAATTAAATCTCTCTCTCACTGTAACACACACAACCACGATACCTTACCGAGGTTGAGAATTTCAATTAATTAGAAGATAGTTTTAATCATTGTAATAAAGCTATATGATGCACAAAAGTATACGTACATTTAGAAATATTTAGTAACATTTAGCATGCATCTCCACCAACGTGTGTAACGTTGGTGCAGCACAGACACCGCACACTGCAAGAAAAAGTACGTAATGTTTCCCGTGAAAAAAGGGTGCGATGTTTCTCTCTGTCTGCTAGCAGCCACCAGTACGCTTCATGCAGAACAGCCCTGGGGGGGGCTAGCGAAATAGGATATTAGCATT
Organism: Anguilla pacifica; assembly: GCA_039654925.1. Lineage (NCBI taxonomy): Eukaryota > Metazoa > Chordata > Actinopteri > Anguilliformes > Anguillidae > Anguilla > Anguilla pacifica. The sequence goes on from CM077296.1 coordinate 53,590,422, forward strand.
AGAGCTGTTAGATCACTCATAAGCTGATTAATACAGCGATAAATCTTCTTTACTGCAATTACAAAAAAAGGGAGCGGCTGTGATCATGGCTCAATCCCCGGGTCTTCACTCTGAGGGGCCGGCCGCCAGCCGCCCGCCTAGCCACGCCCCTCCCCTCCGATAAAGGTCGCGACCTTGAGTTTAATGCGCTCCGCACAGTCATTACCCCGCGGCTTTCATCAGCCGCCGCCGCCGCAGTGCGCCGGGCCGGCCGCGCCCGGGCGAGAGGGGGGGGGAATTGGTTCCGCCTCACCTCCGAACGCGAGGGAAAAACCTCCGAAATTGAATGTGCCAGTTTCAATTTCAAGGTTTCTCTTTCTTTCAAAAATTGTAAAAATGAAAGACAGAAAAACATATCCGTCCAGGATATGCGCCACACACGTGTACGATAAAGCTACGCATTTAAGTATTTTATTAACTTAACTGATTTACTTTATTTTTGGGATGTGCTGATTATACTAGTGCCCCATGCATTTGAAAATGATGCTTGCACACATTCACCAAAGCACCCAGAAAAGCCACTGGATAGCCTATAACATTATGTGCATACACAAGCCATTTCTAAAACATACATACTGCCCATTACCATGCCATCACTGCCTTGCACTCACTAAAGAGCAAAGCCTGCTTACACAGTTTTGGCACATGAAATGCACCGAATGGTAAATACAATTATACTATTATGAGATAATAAGGTTGTGACCTGTGGAACTGAAAACAAGTTGTTCTCCTCATTCGGCTTGCAGATCAAAGAAGTAAACATCCCGTAATGCACTTGTGATTGCTATTTCACTGCACCCAAAGCTGAAAGGGGGGGGGGGGGGGGGGAGAGATTGCGATTCTGGAATCAAAAAAGTGCTGGTAGAAGTCTCCGTGCGGCTTACCAGTCTATTCCAAGTTCCAACCCACTTCAAGCATTGACTGCACCTACGTACTCAGTTCTGCCATTTGTCCTATATTACAGGACTGCTAGATGGATGTTATATAGCCAATGTAATGAGTCACTTGTGATGAATAGTCCATTTTTGTAATGGGCGAGTGCTTTCTGAAAGCAAGCCAGACTGAAGGGTCATCGAGGAGAACTGAAGCACTGCTAAAAAAGAAATATTCGGGGCATTTTGCAGACGTATAAAAGGAGAGATCGCCCAGCTGGAAGACAATCACCAGGCCCCAGTGGGGCAGAGCGGCAGACATCATCGACCACAACAGAGCGCAGTTAATGTCAGTCTTGAACTTTACTCCGGGCAGGCTAAACAAAGACACTTCGCCAAACCTTAGGGGCAAACTACAACTCCCATGAAAGCGTAACACTGCAGTTTAACACTGCATGTGCGGCCCTGTCTCCATAACTGGTTATTGATTTTTCCAACGTTTGAACAAAAAAAGCAATTAGCAGTTTAGCCCGTAGCCAGAGGGTTGCAGGTTTGAATCTCCCGTGCGGTTTTCGACCAGCGAACGAGGCACAGCCGGTGATTTAAATAGGAAATAATCACGGGTTCTAGTCCGTAATGAAACGCTCTAAATCCCGCCATGGACTCCTGCCCGCGTCAGCGCAGGGCTCCTAAGGGGTCGATGTACAAACGGTCGTGGCGTCGCACGAGGCAGGGCGGCCTCTCAGCAGCCAGGGGTTCGCCCCAGCTCACTGCCCCACAACACCTCCCGTCAATCAACCGCCTGTGGTTTTCACACACCAGCTGTGCCGGAGCTGGAGTCCGTCTATCCCAGGCCTGCATGGGGAGACCCGCGCCGAACACAGGCAGCCTCACAGGGGGACCCCGACAGACACGGCAGCCGTCACGCTCCCCCAAACTGACAGGAGGGCAAATGTTCCAGTTCGGGTGAAGCTGACGGGTTCACTTGGGGACTCCAGCTCGGGACGAAAAAAAATGAGAGAAACGAAGGATGTGAGAGGACGAAAACAAACACGCTAACGTTAGCGGACAGCCGGCTTCTGTCTCAGCTAGCAAGCGTCTCCGGGCCAGATCTGCACCGAGTCTGGCCCGGCAGTGCCAACCTTGGACCAGAACTGGCCCAGATCCGACCCGGAGGCGCTTTAAGCTCTGGGCTTGGCTTAGAACCCTAAAACCCACAAAACTACTGGAGTTATTCAATCAATCAATCAATCAAACTTTATTTATATAGCACAAGTCAGGCATCAAATGCAACTCCAAGTGCCGAACATAAAAAGTGGAAAAAGAGCAAGTTAAAAGGACATGAGTTTACATAAAAAGCTATATTAAATAAAAACATTTATTAAACAAAGAACGGGGATGGAAATTTTCAGACAACCCCTAGTGCAGTCACCTCATCGTGTCACAACGGTTTTCCCTACGGGTATAAATGGCCACATGTTGTATCTCTTCTCCCCCCGGCCAGCTGTTTCCACATACCACCCCCCCCACCCCGCCCCCTCCTCACCCCCCAACCTCATTGAGCAGCCAGGGGGTCCCATCTGCAGACTCTAAGCCCAAAGATTTTAATACAGATAGTGTGCTGGCAGAATTCACAGAATGTTCAAATAAAATTCCTGTACATCTACATTCCCGTGTATATCTGCGGTGTGGAACTTTAGTCCACTGAAAATAGATACTGTCGCAAGAGCAGGTCAAAGCCTGGCATTTCATGCAGTCAAGTTTTTCCGCATTTGACCACGGAAAACTTTCACTTGGACCTCAAACTCTAAACCGCTTTTCAAGACAATTAAAAACCGCTTTATTTAGCCTTCTCCCTTAGTTATAAGTCTCAATGCTTTTTTCTTCCTGTTTTCTACCAGCAGTGAAATTCTGTCTTAAAGGCCTATAATTAGGATTGATTTTCAAGCACAGAACACACAGTAATGACTACATGGGTGATGTGGAGCTCGCCAACAACAATAAAATTAATTAATTAATTAATTAAGCCGCTAATTAGAAACCAGAAAGGTGCGAAAAAAGAAACTTTTTTTCACTGCACTTAATGTCAGAAAATCGTCTTCACGCACGGCACAAATGCACAGAATCCTGCACAACATTTACTCAAAAAAACAAACAAACAATAAAAACGAATTACCAAAAAAGATTAAATCCATTACGATTATCATGAGCTGAAAGTGAAAATGGCTGCAGTACTTAAGTATTCCATAACAAATTCTGGGGCCCATAGGAGTCATTGATATTTATATGGCCATATTGGCTGATCCCAGAAACACAAACTGGAACCAAGTTTCCACAGTCATGGGGAAAGTAGATGAGCACAGATGTCATCTTATGAAGGAAAAAGGTAACAATTCAATTGTATAACAAAATATTTCCACTTGCATATTATAAAGCACCTGTTCCTGGAGATCTACCGGCCTGTAGATTTTCACTCTTATCCTAACAAAGCGCACCTCATTCAGCAGCTAGAATGTGCCAAATCAGGGTTAAAATAAAAACCTACAGGACGGCAGATCTCCAGCAACAGGGTTGGGCAGCCTTGGTCAAGAGAGCTACCAAGTCTCTGTATAGCTCTGCTTGTAAATTTGCCAGGTAAAAATTAATAATTTAAAATAAGTAATAAACAGAGTTAAAGAGGTTCAGGTGATGATGACTGGGATTCCTTTTGACATTTTCACTTACTTTACAGCGTCAGTGTGGCCAATCTGGCGAATGTATGCTGCGTCATCCAATCGGCCCAATATAACTGCCATAATCTCAGTTTACGGGCCCAAACCGACAAATTTGGATTAAGCTATTACTGGACAATACCGATAAACATACTAAAATATGGCCCTGAAAATATTGTGCATCTCCAGTGATCAAAACTACCTGATGTGATGTCTCATGGGGGATTTTTGTTCCCCTTCCTTATTCAGAGATAAGCCCTTACTTTCCATTTGTAAGGAAATTATTTTGAGCGTTACCAGACATAACAGATGCTAACGGACGCAAAATAACAGTTCAACTGAATGACAATGGTCACACTACCGGCCTTGATCCTAATTAAACGAACCCCGCTCCCTTCCTGAGTAAACGAACCCCGCTCCCTTCCTGTTTAACGTGTTTTAAAAAGGCCTCCCTCGAAGCAACGAACCCCGCTCCCTTCCTCCGTAAATGAACCCCGCTCCCATCCTGGGTAAACGAACCCCACTCCCTTCCTCCGTAAATGAACCCCGCTCCCATCCTGGGTAAACGAACCCCGTTCCCTTCCTCCGTAAATGAACCCCGCTCCCTTCCTGGGTAAACGAACCCCGCTCCCTTCCTGCGTAATGGTGTTTTAAAAAGGCCTCCCTCAAAACAACGAACCCCGCTCCCTTCCTGCGTAATGGTGTTTTAAAAAGGCCTCCCTCAAAACAACGAACCCCGCTCCCTTCCTCCGTAAACAAACCCCGCTCCCTTCCTGCGTAAACGAACCCCGCTCCCTTCCTGCGTAAACGAACCCCGCTCCCTTCCTGCGTAAACGAACCCCGCTCCCTTCCTGCGTAAACGAACCCCGCTCCCATCCTGGGTAGACGAACCCCGCTCCCTTCCTGCGTAGCGCTGCTTTAAGCAGGCCTCCCCGGAGCCTGGATCTGCGACCGCTTGGCGGGGATAAGGGAGCAGGCCGGGGACGCTTCTCCCCGCCCCAGTGAGCAAGACCACCGGGCCGTGGAATAGAGGAAGAACACGGCGCCAAAAAAACCCGACACACCCCAACGCGCAGAGCCGACAAAGAGCAGGGAGGGAGAGAGAGAGAGAGATGGAGGGATGGGGAGATAGAGGAGGGGGGGGTGAGGGGGGGGGTGGAGGAGGAGGGAGTGGGAAAGCAAAGGAATAATTCTAGGGATGGAGATGGAGAAAGAGATGTACAGGCAGTGGAGAGGAGGGAGAGAGAGAGAGGGGGAGAGGAAGAGAAAGAGACAGAGAGATAGAGGCAGTGGAGAGGAGGGAGGGAAGGAGAGAGGGGAGAGGAAGAGAAAGAGACAGAGACTGCAGGCAGTGGAGAGGAGGGAGAGAGAGAGGGGGAGAGGAAGAGAAAGAGACAGAGATTGCAGGCAGTGGAGAAGAGGGAGGGAAGGAGAGGGGGAGAGGAAGACACAGAGAGCTACAGGCAGTGGAGTGGAGGGAGGGAAGGAAGGAAGGAGAGGGGGAGAGGAAGAGAAAATGACAGAGAGATAGAGGCACTGGAGAGGAGGGAGGGAGAGAAGGAGAGCGGAGCAGAGGGAGAGAAAGAGACAGAGAGAGGAGGGAGAGGGGGAACTTGCTCTCGGGCGGTGGCACTGTGAATTCATGAGCTGTTCCAGAAGACTGGGTCTCTGTTGTGTTCTGTTGGAAGCGGAGATTTTACGGATCTGCTCGGCTATCCCTGAGGCCACTCTCCAGGCCCCTTAAACAACTCTACACATCTGGACTGACACGGTTCAGCTGGATGGTGTGTGTGTGGATTGTGTGTGTGTGTGTGTGTGTGTGTGTGTGTGTGTGTGTGTGTGTGTGTGTGAGCGTGTGTGGGTGTGTGTGAGTGTGTGTGTGTGTGTGTGTGTGTGTGAGCGTGTGTGGGTGTGCGTGAGTGAGTGTGTGTGTGTGTGTGTGGAGTGTGTGTATGCGCATGTGTGTGTACAGTGTGTGTGTGTGTGTAGATTGTGTGTAGATTGTGTGTGTGTGTGCGTGTGTGTGGATTGTAGATAATGTGTGTGTGTGTGTATGTGTGTGTGCGTGTGTGTGTGTGTGTTTGTGTCTGTGGGTTACAGGGGGAGTTCTATTCTCTGCTTGTATTTATTCCCATTACCCCGCTAACCTGCTGGAAGTGTTTGTGCAGGAGGCTGTTAGTCTGGGTGCAAGAGGCTGTTAGTCTGGGTGCAGGAGGCTGTTAGTCTGGGTGCAGGAGGCTGTTAGTCTGGGTGCAGGAGGCTGTTAGTCTGGGTGCAGCACTGATTAGTACCCTGAGCACCGGCTGCCCTCCGCACTGCACTGCAGCAACCTGCTGGGTCTCCAGCCCAACACCACTCCTGCTCGAGCTCCTGCTGCTCCTGCTCCGGCTCCTACTGCTGCTACTCCTGTGCCTGCTCCTACTGCTTCTGCTCCTGCTCTGCTCCTACTGCTGCTGCTGCTCCTGCTGCTGCTGCTACAGCTCCTGCTACTCCTGCTCCTATTCCCACTGCTGCTCCTGCTCCGGCTCCTACTGCTGCTACTCCTGTGCCTGCTCCTACTGCTTCTGCTCCTGCTCTGCTCCTACTGCTGCTGCTGCTCCTGCTGCTGCTGCTACAGCTCCTGCTACTCCTGCTCCTATTCCCACTGCTGCTCCTTCTCTGCTCCTACTGCTGCTGCTGCTCCTGCTGCTGCTGCTACAGCTCCTGCTACTCCTGCTCCTATTCCCACTGCTGCTCCTGCTCTGCTCCTACTGCTGCTTATGCTCCTGCTCCTGCTCCTACTGCTGCAGCTCCTGCGCCTGCTCCTGCTGCTACTGCTGCTGATCCTGCTCCTGTTCCTGTCACAGCTCCTACTGCTGCTGCTCCTGCTCTGCTCCCACTGCTGCTGTTCCTGCTCCTGCGCCTGTTCTAGCTCCTACTGCTGCTGCTCCTGTTCCAGCTCCTACTGCTGCTGTTCCTGCTCTGCTCCTACTGCTGCTGCTACTATTCCCACTGCTGCTCCTCCTCTGCTCCTGCTCCTGCTGCTCCTACTGCTGCTCCTGCTCCTGCTTATACCCGACAATGGAACCAAGGGTAGAGCACACACACACACACATGCTCACACAGGGTGCAGTTTAAATGCAGTGCCCCTCTCCTGCACCCCCTGGCCCAGTGTCCTCTCCCCACTCTCCTGATCTTCAGAAAGGCAGAGCAAGTGAATCTGTGCAGCCCACAGCTAGCATCCCCCGAGGCTACGCTAACACGCACCGGGGGATTTAAGCACACCCTCTGTAGCTAACGGTTACATAAGTGCTGTAAACCTGGGCTTTCAGCAGTTCATGCCGTTCTGATCCCCTTTCAGCGATGCTCATTCCCTCCTGGCGGCGCCCTCTCTCCCAGAACACACTGCAGGTGTGTGTGTGACGTGGAGCCAGCTGTGCATACACGCGCGTGTGCACGTGCACGTGAAGGAGGAACAAAGCTTCCCCGCCTTCCTAAACAATTCAGAACAAAATCTCCATTCAGCTTGAACTGGCATTAAAGCACCGCGGCCAACAGAGGGCGCTGTTTCAAAGGAAACCAAGAGAGAATGCTCTCTGCCCGACAACAGCGCTATCTTACCTGGCAGCAGGTTCGTTGCTTTTGAAAGAACATTAGGGTTTAACTCCAACCCAGGAATAGCAGGAGACCGGTACCGAAAACAACACAAATCTCTCCAACATTCCGGCACAATACGCACACCGGCGCTTGGGAGGGGGAGATAACATTGAGCCCAGGAAACGATCGCGGCACGTCGGCTGCAGGTTTCAAATGAGGAGCCGCTCAGGGGCGACCGGGCATATTGGGAATATGCTGACAAGGGCCAATCAAATGTCAGCGCCGGCCTCGTTATCTCCCTCTCTGGGCCGCTACGCCCGCCGTAACAATGGGGCCTATTTATGAGCGCGTAAAAGTCACTTGTCGCCGCGGCGACGCTGATGAATTGCCAATTGGCCGGTCATTACTGGGCCGCTGAGCAGTCGCTCCTCTTCTAAAGGGCATGACAACAGCCTAATTGAAAGCGGGGGCCGCGTGGGGGGGGGTCGTGGGGGCGGTGGGAAGTGACACGTGTTATTAATAGCTCTGTCACAGGCGCGCGGCGCTCTGGGACGTCTGATAGGCGGATTAATTTCGCCTGCCGGGCCGTCTTGGGGAGTCCCCTCGGAATCGAGAAAGGCGGGAACCCGAACGCGGGAGTTTGTCTGGAAAAGGCGGTTTGCGCGGATTAAAATGCCTCCGTCCGTCTTTCTCAAAACCCAGTTATCAATAGCGTTTTCTTTTTTTTTGGTTTGTTTGTTTTTTGTTTTTATGCTATTTGCTGTCTGCTTTCTCCACGCAGCGTCTGTTGATTCATTTTTACTACAACGCAATGGCTAAGGTCCACCTTGAGTGAACGCGCGGTGGAACGAGCTCATTGCTTAAATAACCCTCTCTGACACCGGAGCTCAGGTCCTGTGGCCGTCGCCCTGAATTATGCATCCGGCGTGTTCACGGGCACACGCGATCCTTCCTGGGACCTGCTCCGCTGTTGACACGCGGATCGCTGTTGTGTTAAACCGTTTCGCCGATACCATCGACGCTGTGCGTGTCATCACCGCCACAACACGGGCTCCCCGACACACCGCTTCAGCCAGTCACTACCACTGACACGGCACACGCTAGCCTTAACGGTTAATTCACTGATTAAGCGTCGTCCAAAAATGTACTTTCCTTAACAGCACTGTATATTCCCCTAATGGATTTATTAACTGCTAATCTGTAGTAATAGAAATGTGATTTAGAAATCTCCAAATGCAATTTCAGTCATTTTATTTCATAATGTAATTTATGTAAATTGTTTACTCAATTTATTGTATGCTGGCTGCTTCACCTGAAGTTCCCCCTGGGAAAAATCAAGTTATTCTATTCTATTCTATTCTATTCTATTCTATTATATTATATTGTACAACCTACAGGCCACAGGTCCAACAGGAGACAGGAAAAATCGAGCATTTCTCACCGGCCTGACTTTTTAGCCTGAGGTCCCCTCACAGGGAGGAAGTGATGTCGTGGGGCTCCCTGAGGCCCCCTCACGGGGAGGAAGTGATGTCATGGGGATCCCTGAGTTCCCCTCATGGGGAGGAAGTGATGTCGCGGGGATCCCTGAGGACCCCTCACGGGGAGGAAGTGATGTCGCGGGGATCCCTGAGTTCCCCTCACGGGGAGGAAGTGATGTCGCGGGGATCCCTGAGGACCCCTCACGGGGAGGAAGTGATGTCGCGGGGATCCCTGAGAACCCCTCACTGGGAGGAAGTGATGTCGCGGGGAAACCAGTACAATCCTGGCCAAATGAACTGGCCAACTGAATCCCAACCCACCGAGGACAAGACACCCCCTGTTGTCCTTCCTGGCCAAGTCTCAAGCTACTCACTATAATGAACTCTTCGCCCTCTCAGAAGTAAATAGTGTATTTTGCACAAAAGCTGTTCTCTGTACACATTAATTCACATGAAATTTACATCTGCTTAGAATTCCATGAACGACACATGACCACTATTCCCATAAAGTCATTTACATTTTAGGCAGTAAGCAGACGCTCTCACCCCAAGAGACTTCCCCAGCTTACATTCTTAGCATCTAATCCATTTATACAGCCGGATATTTACAGAAGCAGTTCAGGTGAAGTTGCTCAAGGGTACAACAGCTGTTAGGAATCAAACCTGCAACCTCGTTGCAAGCCCAGCTCCTGATACATTATGCTACATTGCTGATCCCAAAGTTGGGAAGCTGAGAGATATTGCACAAAATTAGGGAGATGCGTACTGCAGTTAAGGAAGATTACATCCTTATTACATTGTTATAACATTGTAATTACTCATTATAAATAGTGAGACATGCCATGTGCTGCTGACAGGTACACGTATGTAAACCTGCTCTGGTGATGGAGTCTCCTTACAATGCCGAACCTCACTACCTTAGCATCAAACATTGTGTCAGCACAACATGTGAAGGAAATAAATACATTCATCCTAAGGGGGGGTGGGGAGGTGCTTTCATCATGACATATGCCTCCCCAAAAAGTGAGTCAACAGCTTCTCAGAAAACAGGGCTGAACATGCACCCGAGCATCATTTTAAATACGATTAAACCAATTTCTGTTTTTTTTGCTTGTGACTGAATTTTTTTTTCTTATAATGCCACCTGTTCCGCAAAAATCCCAGCAGCCAACGGAATTTAGAAGCAGAGATCCAAGGAAAAAAGCCGCCGCCCCCCCCCCCCCTCAATCTGCGCTGTCCATCACCCATTTCCACAAACGAGCCGGCAGGACAAACCCCCGGCAGCTCGGCCCATCGATATGACGGCGTAATGGGCCAGAGGTCGGGGGCGTCAGCGAGGAGATCTACGGCTGGCGCTCCGGCGCTCCGGCGCTCCGGCGCTCCCGATTGTCCGATTAATCACGGCGGCGGCGTTCCCGCGCCGAGCCGGAGCGGAACGCTGCATATGGGGGGGGGGGGGGGCCCGCCCGTTTGGGAATGAGACAAATAAGCCCTCATCACAAAAACAGGGCCTGGGACAGGCGACACCCACCCGGCCAGCCTGGCGTCCGGCTACACGTCAAACTACAGACGTGAGGGGGCGTGGCAGCGAGCCGCTCTCTCTGGTTGCTGACCACACTCACATGCTACAGAGCAAAACGTCCAGTGTTGATTCAACTCTGAACAGTGTTAGTTCAACCCTTAACAGATAACATTCGGCTCCCACACTCTGGAACGTGGGACCAACTGTTATCTATTAAGAGTTGAATTAACACTGGACATTTTACCCGCCCAAACTCAACTTTGAGGACTGTCAATTGGACCTTAAACAGTAACACTACAGGCATTAAAGTTCTTGGCCAGAAGAGCTTACACAGCTTTTGCATTTTTTTACACAGTATCCATTCATACAGCTGGATTTACTGAAGCACAGGGTTAGGTGCCTTACTCAAGGGTACAACAGCAGTGTCCTACCTGGAAATCGCACCTGTAAACGTCAGTATACCAGCCCAGTTTCCTAACCACTATACTGCCGGCAACTTCAGAAGCTTATCATGAGCCTGGTCCCATGCCCTCCATTTTGAAACGTTGAAACCAGTCTAAGAGGGCAACACTGGCGAGATGAATGGGGAAAGCGTCATGTGACTGCTGGGCGGAGCCTATGCTCTCTGTGTGCACCTGGCACTACGGCTGACTATTGGCACTGTGTTTACCTCCTTCACAATGGGGGCAAAAAAGTCATTTTAGGACTATTGTCACTTTTACCCTCTCGGGGGTAGGGGGGAAAATAACTGAATTTGTAGCAGTGGTTCCAAGCCCTGTTCTGGGAGGTCTACCATCCTGGAGGTTTTCATTTTAACCATAATTTGACACACCTGATTCTACTAATTAGCAGCTCTGCAAGTTCTCTAGCTGTTGAATGAGGTGTGCTTTGTTAGGGTTGGAGTGAAAACCTACAGGATGGTAGATCTCTAGCTGTTGAATGAGGTGTGCTTTGTTAGGGTTGGAGTGAAAACCTACAGGACGGTAGATCTCCAGCTGCTGAACGAGGTGTACTTTGTTAGGGTTGGAGTGAAAAGCTACAGAATAGTCTTGCAGCTCTAAGGCCCTCTGAACTCAACGGTCAGGGTTTGGCGGCCTACAGCCAGAAGCTTCATATCCGCCCACACAGCAAAGACTACCGGCAAGAGATCAGAGAGGAGGAAGGAGAGCGGACGCAGAGAGAGAAGAGCGATGATGAAGTGTCAGCTGAGAAGGTAAGTGTCTGGACAGGTTCCCGTTTAAAGGAACCTCATTATTCACGGGTTCCAAACGGAATTACTGTCCACCGGCATGGTCCCACCAGACCGCTCCTTCCATCAGAGAAATACTGTGACGGAGCACCGAAGTCATTCGTCAGAAAGAAATTAAATTACAGACCGTCTCTGAGAGGGGAAAAAATTACACAGTCCATCACAGTCCCCAACGCGCAACTCCACACAGGCGCCCACGGACCAACCCACCCACACCTCCAGACAATCTGCGAGAGAAGTCCGCCAATAAACTTTTTCTTTTCATTTCTGCTTTTCTTATTATTAACATTATTGATTGCGTTCCGTCCCCATGCCGTGACTCATTTCGGCACGGCATCAATAATAGATCAGCGTTCACAGAAACCCGCGGACGACCCCGGGACTTCTAAACCAATACCGTGCGTGCGCTGACAGGCTTTCTGTTAGCGGGCTTGACACCGCTAACGATCTTTACGAATAAAGAACACGACACAAGGACCTCATACTGGCCCGGAGCACTTCTGAAAACTCCCCTTGATTATGACATATTGTGTGCTACTTTTGAATGGCAACATAAATAGCTCTCAGCTGCACAATACATCTCATCAATGCCTACTTCTACTGGGTAATATTCTTCTTTTATTTTCGGAGAAAAAGAATAATGCCCCTTTGGAAATTTCTTTCCGCACGCCCTAAATCAGAGCCAGCCCAGCACACACATAAGCTGCGTTTAAACTGGAAGTCAGCTGAGTTCACTGGGAATTATTTGCCTTGAAACAAAAAAAAAGCAGATTGCAGGGTTGTACTCTGGGGTTGCCAGATGCAGTTGCACCCCCACATAGATCTCCACTAAGGTACAGTATTTATCATGAATGTCTTCAGTAAACATCTCCTGCTGAATAAACAAAGATCAAGGATGGGGGGGGGGGGGGGGGGCAGTATGTGGACGTGACCTTGGATGAGGCCATCAGTTGGAGAAGCAAGCACGTGGAGATGTACATGTCACGTGTTACACGCTGCACGCAGAGCTGCGGGTTTGAGTCTGCGTGTAGGAACAGCAATGCCTCTTCTCCTTCCCCAGCCTCCTCGTTAGGCCAAAGACCAGGGCCCTGTGATACAGTGACAGGGCGGTTAGGGCTCAGCCTCCCTGCTCAAAGTGCTGGCACGGCACAAGGAACCAGAAAGGCGACAGGCTCCCGGACGGCCTTGATTGGCCACAGCTAATGGCAGAACCTCCAGGACCGGTGGACACCATATCCAGCTTTCTGACTAGATCAGCTGTGACCTCTTTAGGCCATTTGAGTAACCCCACTCGTCTTGCTAATGAAATAAATGTAATTGCACACTTCCTTATACAAGAGCTGTGCCCACTCTCTCTCCAATCTCTCTGTTTCTCTCCCCCATTCTCTCTCCCCTTTTCTCTCTCTCTCTCTCTCCCCCATTTTCTCTCTCTCTCTCCTCTTTTCTCTCTCTCTCACTCTCTCTCTCTCACACACACACACATACTGCCTGAATTACTGCTGTCTAAACTGGTTGTTACATCATAATGTTCATAAGACTGATGATACCTACCACCCATCAGTTATATAACAAGACCTATAGACATGTGCTTTATAATATATCCAGGTACATCAAAATTTCTAAAATCAAATTGCAACCTTAGACTGAATGTGAAGGAAGTCAAACATTTCTGAAGCAATAAGGGAGCCTAAGATTGATTAATGGACATGGTATTAAAATGAGAAGAAATAATTGTTCTTAATCACAGTTTTTCTTTTATCTACTGAGAACGTCAGCACAATTTTAAAATGTTATTTATTTACAGATATGATACATTTGATGTCCAGTATTTCGTGCATATAGTCTTTCCGTTAGAAATACGTTTAATGACACGTCATATCAAGGACAATAAATAACCACCCAACCAGTCCTACGGACTCCTTGGCCTTACCTATGATTAAACATTATTATTATTATTAATAATAATAATAATAATAATAATAATAATAATAATAATAATAATAATATTATTATTATTACTTATTTTGTCATTTGCATTAGTAATACGTGTAGAGAAACACCAAAGTATCGAGCAGAATGGTTTGTGGAATTTTAAGGGAGGGTCTCGCGCACAGAGGTTCAGCTGTGGCGAGAAACTTACTCCATTCGAACGCGATATAATTGAATACGGCATTCCCGCGCGCTTTGCTCACGATAATTCAAAAGATGAATAGCCTACAATCTGACCGCGTCGAGTCTTCAACTTTAGAAACGGCATTAAAATCCCCCCCCCCCCCCCCCCCCCCAAATTCCCACCCCCCCACCCCCCCACCCCCCCACCCCAGCGATAACGCACAGAATATAACAGCAGAGCACAATTAATGCATAATTAATAGCGTTGTTCACACTCGTGGCCTCCAACCCCATGTACATGCAGAGGCAGAAAGAGAGAGAGAGAGAGAGAGAGAGAGAGAGAGAGAGAGAGAGAGAGAGAGAGAGAGAGAGAGAGAGAGAGAGAGAGAGAGAGAGAGAGAGAGAGGAGGGGGGGCATGGTGGGGTGCGCTCACACTTCGACAGAGTTAATATGTTTCTGGCCAATGCATCGCTGGAGATGTTTTTTTTTTTTTTTTTAAAGGTGTTTCTAAACATACAAATAGACGTCTCCTATGCAAATATTTAATAAGATATTGGAAATGCTTCTCCATTCCGAACAACTTAAATGTAGTAAGATTATGACCTTTCTGCACCTTCCTACCCCAATGAATATAAAACGCAGCGCACGAGACTGGATATGGATAGCGGCGGAACCCCGTATAAAATAAATCACAGCATCCTGAAATGTAGCCTATTTTGTGCCACGTTCACAGTTTTACCACTAATGCCATGCAGTGTTTTAACAAGCTAAATTGACAGCTACGTGGAGTAATCCTGTGAGATGGCAAACAGTGTAATATGTGCATGATAACATCTACAACAAAACCGACTCGATCAAAAACATTTTCTAGGAAGTATGTCTTTTATGACCTTGTTTAAACCAATGTTGTATTAAACTCGTTTGTTGCAGTTTCATGCACGTATCCATTCAAACATCTGGTTGTGATAAACTCACCCACTTGTATTTACCAGAAACCACCCAACAGCCAGGGGTGTTCAGTTGAGTCTGAATACTGGGCTATGTATGATGGGGTCTGTCTGCCAAGGTAAACGGGGTTTAAAGAGAAAACATCTGGTGTAGGTGGAAAAGCATACCTGTTTGGTGTGCAGCTTAATCCAGCGAAAAATACCACTCTCATTTGCTCTCCATTGTCAAAAATAAAGCGACTGGAATATTAGCGGCGAAATGTAATTTCCTTTATTCGAAAAGACTCCCAAACCACACATTCCCCGGTGATTCGCTCGAGAATGTTCACTTCAGATGTGTTTTAGTTTTTTCCAATTAAAAAAACGCACGGCCAGAGTCTTGAGCAGTGTCAGATTAATTGTGCAGTTTTTCCGCCCCGCTCAAACGAAGTCGTACTGGGGCCTCGCGCAAAGTTCCTTCTTTTCTGCCGCTAACGCTTCCCCACGGCAAAACGGACGAGAACTTCAAATCCGGAATCCATCAGCACGCCGTTTTTAAACGAAGTGCCTAGCATGACCGCAAAATAATATCCTCGCCATAATCCTCCTATGTTCAGGCTAGTTTTTGGATTTCCCTTTAGAGACTGTTGCTGGAGACACCGTGTTGAGGGTGTCTCGTCTGCTGCACTGTGGTTGGGACGGAAGGTAAGGGCTGAACCACAGATATGTTTAATTTCGAGCGTCGCTTCACTTCTCAAGAGACGGGCGAATGGACCCGAAACTGTACGGTGACTTAGTGCCACCTAGCGGCAAAATATTTCATTTTTCCCCCTTTTTTTTAAATCAATGCACATTTGACTGGGCGCCGTCGGCTGAAACAAATTGCTAATTAAGTGGACAAAAGAAAGTACGGGTGTAATAAACATGTATTTAATTACATGCGAACACAATGTGACAATGCACGAACAAGGATGGCCAATTTGCTTTGTGTTGTGTATGGTCTTCGCCGAAAACCTTCAGTAATTAGGACGCTTAAAGCAGTCGTCGCTTTGATGTTGAAGACATAGAAGCATTGAACCCGGAGGATTCTGAAATCTTTGTTTTAATTCGCGTTTTAGCTGGAGCAACGAAGGACTTCAAAGTGAACAGCGGTCACTTCCTTGACCGTGAAGCGAGCATTCCTGTGGGTAGCAATCTAAAAACATGTAAATCTTAAGGAACCATACATTACAAAATGTATTTATTCTTATTAGTAATGTATGCTAAGTCAATATCAAACATTAAATAGAGAATACGCTACTCTACACTTTTTAATTAGAATTCCAATTCGTTCTGCCGAGTTTGAGACATTTTTCCGTTTATGCTAAAACGTCATTCTGAAAATGATGCGGCCACAGGTGCTGAAATGTGTTCATTTATTTTGTATTTAAAGTACATGTTCAGTCGACCAAAGAACCAGTAGCTTATTGGCAGTGCGTTCGTACAGTTTTGTATTACTGTAAAATATTGTTATGGAATGCTGCAATCGTGGTAGTGATGTCATGAATCCTAACTAACCACAGACAGTGGAACTTGCTTTCATAATCCTGCAGAGAATCTCTCTCTCTCTCTCTCTGTCTCTCTCTCCCTCCCTCCCTCTCCTGTAAACATTGGCTGTGTACATTTTTTTATTTGTAATTAGATAAAGGCACTTGAAGCTGTATTCAGAGGCCATAAATCAAGAAGGTGAGGCTGCAGCACCATTTTCCCGAGTGGCTTTGAGAGGTATATATTACCTTAATGGAAAATAGAAAATACAAAATAGATTCAATAAATGTTCTTTGAGCTGCTTCAGAGCTGTTTTTCCTGTTGGGTAATTAATTTTGCATGTCTATCAATGCGAGTAGGCGGAGGGGAGTGCTATTGATGGAGGCAGTGTCGTGACGTTGGGAGAGGTATTGGATATGAGAGCTATTTTGCCTTTGAGAGCTCTCAAATATTATTTGACAGCATTGCAAATGTTTGCTTAGAATGGGCAATGTCTGAGGATAAGAAATGTCATGGGGCACACCTTTGTTTCTCTCTCTCTCTCACTCTCTCGTTCACACACACAAACACACACATGCACACACACGCACACACACGTATGCGCACACACACACACACACACACACATACACATACAGCACTATTTCAGTCTTTCCACACAGCTCTGCTGCAGATGTGAAGGAGAGGCCATTCATGGCAACACAACAGTCACCCTCACAGCGATGCGTGTGTCACAGCATGTTCATGTGTTCACCCACAGTACAGCACACTAACAAGCAGTGAAGTTATGAAACAATGAATAACTGAAACAGTGAAGCAATGAATCAAAGAAACGGTGAAGCAGTGAAACAATGAAACAGTGAAGCACTGAAACAGTGAAACAATGAAACAGTGAAGCAGTGAAACAATGAAACAGTGAAGCAGTGAAACAGTGAAACACTGAAACAGTGAAATAGTTAATTAGTGAAGCAGTGAAACAATGAAACAGTGAAGCACTGAAACGGTGAAGCAGTGAAACAATGAAACAGTGAAGCACTGAAACGGTGAAGCAGTGAAACAGTGAAACAGTGATGCTGTGAAACAGTGAAGCAGCGAAGCAGTGAAACAGTGAAGCAGTGAAGCAGTGAAACAATGAAACAGTGAAACAGTGAAGCAGTGAAGCAGTGAAACACTAAAACAGTGAAGCAGTGAAGCAGCAGTTGTCCCATATAGGTACAGTATGTTACCATGGCTCTGCTAAGGGGAGGAGAGGATGCAGCAGACATCATTTTTCATCATTATTCTTTTCTTCCATTTACTCGTTCTTGCTTTAGCCATTCTTTCATTTGGAAAGCTCTTTGAACATCATGTGAGAAAAGCATCTGATGATGGATCTCGCTCTCTCTGGAAGATCGGCGCCATTATCCCATGGGATAAATTGCCGGTTTTATTTGTAAGACGCAGGAAAGTGTTGACAGATGGTCTGCTTGTAGGAGGTGGAGGCCGACCCCCAGACATCGGGTCAGTGAAAGAGAGTGGTGAGTCGGCCATTTTGCACTGCCAATGACTTCACCCTGTCTCCATTCATCCCCTCATGACCTTTACCCTCCTGAGGAGAAAACACCAGCGACTGTTCACAGTAACAAAAGCTATTTTGGTCATCCAGTGCAGCACCACTACAACTATTAGTACTACTGCTACTACTACTAAAACTACTACTACTGGTGCTGCTGCTACAACCACTGCTATCACTACTACTACTACAACTACTACTACTACTGCTGCTGCTGCTACTACTACTGCTATCACTACTACTACTATTACTACTGCTACTACTACTGCTGCTGCTGCTACTACTAATAATGCTTCTACAGCTGGCTAATATTAAAACAGGAGAACTGGCTGGAACTATGCTCTCTGCAGCTTTTGCTACCCCCTTCATGAGTTTTATAATTTAACAGTGTATCACTTCAGCTTCTGTACAAACATAAACCTTTTCTGCTAATTTGCTTTGAACAGAACTGTGTGTGTGCATACTGAATCATTTTCTGTGAAAGGAGAGTTGAGTTCACCGTGATGGTTTTCCCGGTGAATGTACGAATGCCATTGTTTTCTGGCAATTCCCAAAGCTCACTGTTCATTGGTCTGTGGGTTTACTTACCTACAGGTGTGCTCTCACTGAACAGACAGGTGAGAACTCAACTCACTAAGAAGCCTGCAGATACCTAATGTCCTGGTTAAGCCACTGTCCACCACTCTCTGCATCTACACGATCCACCTGGTTACACTTGGATATTGTGTGAACTTGAATATTTTCCATCCGTTCAATTCCAACGATTTTTACTGCGGTGTCCCTCAAAAGGTAAAAAATAAAAATAATAAATCCCACTTCAAAATCTAGGCTTTGCAATAGTTAAAATTCAGTGGTTCGAGGGGAAGTATATCAAGGGGGGAAATGTGTAGAAGTGCTGTAAATTTCCGTGACTTTTCCTTTCCGATATTAATTGTAATGGTTATTGATTCTTTTCTTCTTGTCCAAAGTGAAGTCGTGACTCGGTGTTGAATCAAGGTTCAAACTGTCCGACTCCAGGCAGAGGACTGCTGGTCCCTGGGGTAAGATCAATCCCCCTGCCTTACAGGAAGCCAAGGCCTTCGTGCGAGAGGAGCAGAGCAGAGCCTGTTGTTTTGAGAGCTATGATTCATGGGCTTTTTCAAAGGTCCTCTCCCACCCTTCTCTGGATAAGCCATTTGGGCTAAATAACCACGTCGTCCGGGTGTCTGAGGTTTGAGGAGCGGAGGTCAAGCGGTGAAATCGCCTCAGACGGACGGATTCGCCGCTTTTAATTACAAGTCTGCAGGTCATCTGTTGCTGGATTAATTTTTTTTTTTTTTTTTTAAACAGAGACATTTCAGCCTCCTTAAAAGAGTGATATATCAAAAGTTTTTTGTTTTTTTTTCTGGACGACAAAGTGCTCTGGAATGAACAGAAGCCCTGGAGAGAGGCGAACACTCTGCCGTTTGATACACGGTCCCATACTTGGACGTCAACGTGAGCAATCCACCCTGGTATCACACGTGCGGTCCAAGGGCTGCCACGCATTTCAATGGAAGCACAAGGAAGGACGGGTGAATTTCCTTCCCTTGATAAAGACCGGAGATATCAGGAAGCTCTCCAGTGGCTTAAATTAATTGTATTAGATGGTAAGTGGACTGCATTTATATAGCGCTTTTATCCAAAGCGCTTTACAATTGATGCCTCTCATTCACCCATTCACACACACACACACACACACACTCACACACCAACGGTGAAAGGCTGCCATGCAAGGTACCAATCAGCTCGTTGGGAGCAATTAGGGGTTAGATGTCTTGCTCAGGGACACTTCGACACGCCCAGGGCAGGGGATCGAACCGGCAACCCTCCGACTGCCAGACAACTGCTCTTACCTCCTGAGCTATGTCTCTACATTATTAAAGTTTTATGAATAAAAACTCTAACAACGTCACATGTTAATAACAGGACTGCTTTAATTAAGAACAATAGGAACATTAACATTCTGAATATGATTTTTTTATAATCATATAAATCTATCATCTACAATAACTTGAGAAAGCATATTAATGTAATCAATTCACTGCGTCCTCCGTACCTGCAACTCTTTTATCAAGAGGTTATGAGAAGTGCGCCAGCGTTTTAAACCTGTTAAATGTGGCTCAACACACCTCCTCAGCGGGGAGGCTGTTTTTCTGAGTTTTACACGGCTGTGGCCACAATCAATTAAAAACGGAGCAACCGTTGGCAAATGCTGAATTACTATGCAGAGGCAGGCATCGAGTGCGTTCTTCAATTTCGCAGTTCTGCTGAAAACGGTTTGAAAAACATGCTTTGAAATCTTTGCAAATTAATGCCAGGGCACGATGGCATCACAGATGAATTTTAAATGATCTCGGAGAAGCCTTTCAGTCATCTGCTTCATTAATTATCTCCGCTCCTTCGCGGTAAAAATACGCACAGCCCGTGTATCTTATCTTCTGCAGAGGCGGCTGATATTTTAAAAATACATTTTAAACAGCTTGCTCCTCAACACGGGGATCAACTAACAAAATGTGTTTACTGGAGTAATAAACCTCATTAACATTCAGTCTCATCAGATGTGTGTGTGTTGTGTTTGTGTGTATGTAAAATTGGACAAATTGGAGCTCTTGGTGAGCCAAATGCCTTTGCTGACGGTTTCCTACACTAGAAATGGAATCACATTTAATCAGGCATCTATTTATCCACCCCATTGAGAACGGAGTTCTAAGTAGACCTACCCTACCTCGTACAATAAAAAAATCTAAATTTGATAGAAATGTTTAATCGCTCATACTGTAGAAGCAGGCGTAACTGCAAGTAATTTCAACATTTTCTTAAATCCCATAAAGCACTTCACTTTATGATTCCATTCAAATACTTTCCATGATACGCTGTACTACACATAGGATCTAAATCAAGAGAAATTCTGACTTTCACCAAAGAGCATATAAGGAGTACCAGACTGATCAAAACATGTTTTTTTTTTTTTTTTTTTTTTTTGCAGGGAGAGATAACCAAAACCATCTGGATAGCTTTGAAGCAGCTGAATCAGGATTATGACATTATGTATTTGGACTTCCAAAAAGTATAAAGGACCACATAAGAGACTCAGTGCAATTAAGAGTCATTTCAAAGTGGGGGGGGGGGGCTGTAACTTCCCAGTGTCCAGTGTTAATTCAACTCTAACAGAGTATATATGAGTCCAATTGGGAAAAGAGTAGGATCATATGTCCTTTGTAGCACTTGATTTAACACAGGACATTTTACTGTGTGTAGAAGGGATCACATCTCATAGCAAGATATTGTGAGAACTGGGGTCCCTCAAGGGTCAATGTCCGGGCCTCTGCTTAATCTGCAGAATTTCAGCGTTTAGGAAATAGTTTTTAACCCACTAAAGTGATCCAAGAGGACTTAGACAGAATTCAGAAGTGGGAGGAAAGCTGGCAAATTACAGCCAAAACAGCTCAATGTAAAATCATGCAAGTGGGAAATAAAACATAAGACAGGATTATTGAAGCAAAATTAGAATGTGAAAAAGATCGGAGAGTAATATCATACTGAATTCCATCGGGATCTTGCCATTTTTCTGAGACAATAAAAAAGGCCAACAGGATGTGGGGATGCATAGCAAAAACGTATGAAAAATAAATCAAAGGTGTTTACATTGATGTATATGATGTCACTGTCAAACCAAATTGCAGTTATCATAAATACATAGAAGCTCTTGGGGAAAAAATACAAAGAGGTGCAACTAAATAGGTTCCAGGAATGATGAAATGCAAATGTTAAGAGGAAAGACTTAAGACCCTTAATCTATTGAGCCTTCGCAGCAGAACACTGGTTTCCAAACTCGGCTCTGGTGGGGCCTGTGTGTGCTGGTCTTCATTCCAACCACAGCTGCAATCCCAGGATTTTAACAAGCTGTTCATTTTTCCTAATTAGATGCTTTTCATGTTTTGTGGGGGTTATTTACCCTCATAAGCCACATTATGCCGGAAATAACTGTGCATGCCACAAAGAATAAAAGTCCCATATTCACATTGTGCTTATTATGCTATATTGCAAATGACTCCATAAAAAGGGGGTAAAACATTTTAACTGATCACATTAAAGAATACTGAGGTGAATCAAAAGGCTCCTAATTGGTGAACGTGTGGACAACAGGCCAATAAAAACTAGCAATTTGGTAGATAATGAAGAATTCAAAGACAGTGCAAATTATGACGAGCCAAACTGGCATTCTGTTAATACGTGTAATGAAATGAAGTGCTATGGAAAAAAAACTCAAAACACAGGTGTTCAACAACCTTAGTTAAGCAACAGATTGGCCATAAGCATATACAGGGGTCCCCAGAACCAAGTTAGAGAACCACTGCGATAGGAGATTGGGGGGGGGGGGGGGGGGATCTGAAGGGAGTCTGTGAGAAGCCTCCCACAGTTGTACTAAACCAGTATAACCCCATATCAGAAGAGAACCTAGCCTTGCACATTAGCTTATATTATATGTCGTACACTGAAATTATGTGAATAAATGACAGTAGCCAAGCAATTCACCAGCTGAAACAACTTAGCAATTGCAGTTGAGCACCTTTTAAATGATTGCACACGTTTACGAAGCAACAACGGATACATTCAACAAACAAAAAAACATTACTTCCTTGTTGATTGTTAATTTCATATTAATCCACGCGAGATTCCCTTATGACGGGCGTTCATATGCTTTGCACGAACATTTTAAATCTAGAGCTTCGCTGACTCTGAAAATGTCATTCAGGAATACATGATTACCTGTGTTGCCCCTCTTGTTCCCTCCCAGTGGAATTCCGCGTGCCATTTTTATATGATTCGTGCTCTGCTGTGGTCACGGACTCAGATGTTCTGAATTCTAAATATGTTCGGTGATGGGGGGTGGGCGGTGTTGGGCTGCCTTTTATTGCATCCGCCTGGGACATCGATTAAACTCGGAAGAGTGAGCAGGCACGACCGCGAGCTGACTCCGACGTTCTCCGTGGGTTATGGTGGAAAACGCGAATCGGGATGGCTGCCCGCCGAACGCGGGGAAGTTCAGTTGCGAAAACGGATTATGACAAGAACACGAAAATGCAGGAGGAAAAGCTATGGTTTTATATGTGACGTCAGAAATGAATTTTTATCATGCTCGCATGCCAGATGCCGAGCCTGAGTCCTGATAAGTTATTCATAAGCTCCAAACCTGAATGGATGATGTGGAAATGTATGCATTCCAATTACAATTAGGTGATGATATGTGCTGCCGCTTAGTGGCGAGACTGACGAATAGCAGTCAGGTGCCCTGGGAAAAGTGACAGTTATTTTAAATTATCCGTCATTACTGTGTCTTTTTGTGGTGGTAGACAACCGTTCATCATGATACATTGGCAATGAAAATTCTATCTTCATCTCTGTGAAAACGACAGACAATTGCACGATAAATATACAACTAAGGAACTAATAATAATACAAAAAATAAGGTGTTGTTGATGGGGAAAAAAACTTTTTAAGCAGTTTCAGATTTCATTTTGGTAACAGAATGTCTAAAGCCAACTGTTTTAATAGTTAATATTGGCCCGAGGAAGAATAGGCTGCTTAACAACTGAATTAAATGAATCATAATTTTGAAATATTAAATGATTCTGCAATTATGCCCAAATAAAATATTAATACTAATCGTGCTTTAGTGTAATTATGAGATTTATATTCTGTCAGTTGTTTAATGATTCAAGGTCAGGAAATGAGCGGCTTCAGGATACCGTACAGGTATATACCATTTTACTGGTACAGGAAAGTATAACCGCTGCAATTTTCAGAAGACCTGATTCTGAATGTGACGGCAAGAGTTAAGTTTTGGAGGTGACGTGAATAAAATCAATCATGAAATTCTGAAATCTGTCTGTCTAAATAGAACGCTATGCACCATATAGCATTAATAGCCTACAGTTAGAGAGTAAGAATTTCTACAAAACTAAAAAATGAAAATAAAATGCCTTTCGGCAATGGTCGAAATGAATGAAACAGTGCCTTCTCAACTGTGTTATTCAAAGTAATGTATTAAATGTCCTTCCATTCAACTGAACTGAATAAGTCTAAACAAAATTGGACATGGACTTTTTTTATTGATTCCTTTAGGGCAAATGCAATTGCAATCCACAGTAATAAAATCTAAAAACGTTTAAACATGAAATAATTGGCAGCAATTAAATAACCCAAGCCTTTCTGCCCATTTTCACAGAATAAACTGAATTCAAGGCACAACAATAATTTCATTAAAATATGGGTGATGGATGGGGGCGCTGATCAGATGAAATATTTGTTTTATGTTTTTTTTCTGAGAGAAATAGCTATCCATTTCCTTTGGCTGCACCTCCTGTGGTGAATTTATGAAAATACTTTATTAAAAATGAATTCTTTATATATGTGCCCCAGATACAACGATTGTGTCAGGTTACTGATGGATTTTATGTTTTCCATTAATAAGTAGTTCATCAACAAACTGTACGACACAAGTGAGACTATCTATCTATTTATCTACAGGATTATACATAGAGTTAAATGCAAAAGTATTGGGACAGTGACACATTTTTTGTTGTTTTGGCTCTGTACAACAGCACAATAAATCAGAAATAGAACAATGAATATGGTGATCCCCCCCCCCCCCCCCCCCCCATTATTTCAGGGCATAATAATATTTGGAACTTATTAGTTAATAAGTACTAAGTAGTTATCTTTAGAACTTTTTGGCCTATCATTTGCGTGCATGGACTGCTTGAAGTCTGTGACCCATGGGCATCACCAGGTGCAGAGTATCTTCGCTGGTGATGCTCTGCCAGGCCTGCCATTGATCTGCATACGCATACTTGATCTTTGTCTTCAGCTCACGTTTGTTTCAGGGGCTAGTTGCTCCAGTTTTTCTCTTCAGCATATGAAACCCATGTTCAATTGTATTCAGATCAGGAATCTGGAATCTGGAATTTTTCTGTTTTTGGCTTTGAAAACCTACTTACGTTGCTTTTGGCAGTATGTTTGGGATCATTGTCTTGCGGTAGGATGATGCACCATCCAATGAGTTTGGAGCCATTTGCTTGAACAAGAGCAGATAAAACGCGTCTGGATAAAAGCGTCTGCCAAATGAATGAAATGTAATGTAATGTAATAAGATGCGTCTGTACACTTCAGAATTAATTACGCTGCTGTTATTAGCCGTTACATCATCAATGATCAATCCCCTATGTGATTGGCTACACAATTCCTTGCATTTCAACCCACTTTGATTCCTGTGTTTTCACTGCATACAGTTCAGTTCAGAATTTTCAGCTGACACATACCTAGTTGAATGATGGCTAAATAAATAAATAAATAAATAAATATTCACTAGATGCTGTATTTTGAATGTACCAAGGCACAAAAGTGAAAGCTGGGCGTAAAGTGAATTACAAGATGTCTACATGAACTGTTTTTAATGCCTTCTTAAAAAACCCACCCATTGCCTGTCAATGTGCGACAGAGCCTGCACCCGCCAAATCCTGTTTTTCTCTTATTAAATCAATACATCAGAGAAGGAGGGGTCACCCTGTCGTCAGGGGATCATCTGGACTTGTCCTACTGTCTGGTTCAAGCGCACTTTACATTTCATTTGCCTGCATGAATTTTTTTTTTTTTTCTAGCATGAATAATTCATAGAAGCTGAAAGGTATGAGACACATGTAATCTCAAAAGTAATAAATGTTCATAAATATTAATGTGTGTGCTGAGCAACAGTTTTGAGAGGATTCCGCTGTTTAATACAACAAATAGGTGGGATTACAATAATGTTGATTGACCCGTAGCCAGAAGACATATTGAATTAGATTTTTGCAGTCTATGACATCTTCAGAAACCTTCAAGAAATATTACGCTTGAAAATATTTTATAGAGAATCTGGTACATTTAATCCGTTACCATTTCAACTACTAAATAACATTTTGAAGCATTAACTCAACCTTACTACCTTCATTTCAAATTTAACTCTTCATTATTTTTCATATGAAACACAAAATCTTTCTTTAAAAAATCAGTGTATTGTATAGCACAATGTTTCCCAACCCAGGTCCAGGGGACCCACTGCGTTCGCTGTTTCTTGTTATAGCCAATCTCTTGACAACCTCAATTAAAGTTGTTGAGAATGTGTTGTACTATAATTGTGCGGTTAAACTTATTTTAACACAATGGAGGTGTGGCTTGTCGCCGTTTGTTGTCCGTAAACTCCATTCGTTGCACACAAATGGGTTCAGGTTTCCACACCCTGAGCAAATGGGCCCAACTGATTTCACTTGTCAGTTTGTAATCGAACCAATTAAAAATGGAACCTTTTGAAATTATTTTCCATATAGTACACGCAGTACAGAAAATGAAAGCATAAGTTGGTCTGACCGATTGGATTTCCTGGGATATGAATATGGGACACTTATTATAAAAGACATACGTGCTTATTTCTGGCATAAGGCAGCTTTAAGAGGGTAATTTGTCCTTCAAAGCTGTAAAAAGTCTAATTAAGAACAATTAGTGTCTAATTAAGAACTCTCAGCAGCTTGTTACAATACAGAGCGTGTTACTGTGGTCGGAACAAAAACCAGCATACACAGTGGGTCCCCAGGACCAGGGCTGAGAAAGCCTGAGTGTTGGGAAAGATGATGCGATAAGGTCTGCTCCTGTTGAAATATAATATCTCCATTGAGTATTAATGTGTCATTTCAATTTCTAAAACTAAAAACTATTAGCTTTACAAATATGACTCAGGAACATCAACAAAGCAAAATACAATCCCAGCTAGATTATTTATCACCTGTTTATCACCTGTTATTGTCGAGTCAGCTTTGCAGACGATTGTCGAATGAAATAAAAGTGAAATAATTTCATTGTTGATGTACAAACATAGAAAAAGAACGTTCACATTAAAAAACAACAATTAATTATACTACTTTACATGATAGGTAACATTTAAGCTTGGTGTCATGCTTCCAACACGACGCACATTTACATTAAGAAACTACCTGCTGAGATCACTACATTTTATAAATTCTTTACTTCTTGTGCTACATTTATCTTCATAACATATAAAGCCTTCAAGTGCATTTCAAATTTTAGATATTTGGCAGTGGACAGTAAAGTACCTTAAAAACTGAAATACCCAACTTCATTCCCAGTTTTGGAAAAATTACATCAAATGTAACTAAACTACTCACCTGAATACATGTTTAAAACGTTCCAGGGTCTTTGTTCTAATCAACATTCAATAAATAAAAAGCAATAAATAAGTGAATATCTAAGAATCATAGCATATTCATATGTGATTTTTCCATCAGTAGTTATTATAAGCATTCCATCCATGTATGGAGTCAAATGTCTTCCTGCAGAATTTAGGTTATTTTCTGTGTTCAATGGTGCATGCCCCAGTGCCCCAGATGGGAATAAAACCCACGAAAATTTTGTTTAGTTTTAGTTTTAAACCCAGTTTTCTACCCATTATACTACACTACCACCGTTATGCTCCCATGTAGAAGAATATAATGTAATTGTTCAGCAGTAGCGCATGCATATTATTATTTACTCATTGATAAATATTATATTGCAGTTCTTAAAACATGACACTAGAGGGCAGGGTTCAACTTTAAATCAAAGATTCACCCTCTGAATCATCTGCAATCATCTGCGTGCGCTTTTTACCTTCCGTTCATTTTATTAATAACGATTAATAAAAAAGGCCGCTGTGTTGACTAATATGTTTGCTTATTTTTCATTTAAAATGATATCAGCACCAAGCACCATGTGACTTCCTTATGACCATAAGTAAGAAATTATGCTGTGTAATGTTTCATAGAGTTATTACTGGCATTCTGCAAATATAAAAAGCAATAATGAGTGGTTCGTAACTCTATCACTGTACCAAGGTATAACTCATAGGCCGACTGACGTCATGTTCATTCCCTTTTGTCAGGGCTGTTCCTTTATTCCTAAATATACTAATCAACCGTCAATTTAAATTTGAATTGATATCATCATGAAGTTTTATTCATGAGTAATATTAACTGTGCCTGTGCGTGCGTGTGCGCGCGCGCACGCGCACGTGTGCTTTGGGTGTGTGTGCGTGCATCTTTTTTTTCCTAATCTTTTTTTTTTTCAAATACGGTCATAAGTGTATAAGGCTTCGAATAGGTCTGTACATTTGTTTAGTCGTCATATTTATTATTTTAAATGTAGAGCCTGATTTACCCGGAGAAGAAACATGACAATGTATAAAAACTGTTATTACATAGGCTGACGATAGAGCATCGACGCACATTTTATCATCGACACTACGGTTGGGGAGGGAAAACGCCTTCGCGAAAGGCAGTCGGACGACACATCCGTACAGTGGTGGGAAAGATTTTTTTAGAGGAAAGCGTTGTCTGTCAAACGTCACATGGGGTCAGGAGCGATCGCTTCCTGCATTGCCTTTTGTCTGCTGTAGTTTATTTAGTTCACGCCGAAGTATTCATATATGAATATCGCAGGCAGCGTCCGAATCGCGCGATTGTAGCAGAATGATAAGCAAGGTAAAAAACGCTATGTCCACTCTGGTCGGCGGCATGATACCGCACGGCCATCACCAGCACGGGTCAGGCGGCAACGCACAGAACTGCGGTCCGGATGGTCTCCCACCGCGGTTCGCGTACACCCGACCCGAGTTCTTGGACCTTACCCCGGAGCTACTGCAGTACTCCACGGAACACGCATCGCGGCCGGTGCTCACGCTGAAACGGGACAGCAGGCTGCCCTGGCGGACGGGATACGCAGAGTGAGTTGCGGTGTAAACGCAAAATCTACCAACATAGAAATTTACAGGATTTCTCAAGTCTCTGCTGTATTTGCATCATGGTAGCGTCTGTTGCATTCATTATCCTTGAATGGCACCAGTGGATTGTCGTTTGGTCAGCGCCTTCGTTCTGTAATACGGATGCACTGCGACGCAGTAAAGCTGAGGTCTCCAGCGCAGAGTGTCTCATTAGCCTACTGCTTGTGCCGTGGACATAAACGTCCGTGTTTTATGTCATTAAAGCGTATACTACGAAACGAGCTTACAGAAACCGGGCAGCTGTGTATACCGCACTCGTATACGTCGCTTTGTGTTTGAAAGTTTAACGCAGAATCATGAATGATGCAGGTATCTATCGTGGGGCTGCATTAATCTGGAGTCCTTGAATGTATATACCCCCGGTGCTAGGACGATGACGTCCGTGTTCACAGATCAAACGCAAAGACAGCCATGCCGCTCGCTAATTGAGTCCGAACACGCTGTATGTATCACTGTAGTTTTAACTGCAGCACAAAATAAACGAGGATGGCTATTCAGTCTGAAGTGTCGTTCATGTATCACCTGTACTGGTCTTGCCAATGTCCACTATCACTATGAATAAACAGTTGCACACCGTAACTTCAGTATTATTACCTTTTGCACCAGTTGATGATAGGCTAGGCCTATATAGCCTACTGAACAGCATATAATTTTGCGTGACAATGACACTATACAATGAAAGCTCCGCTTCAACATATACGAATTGTGGATTTACGTCCATTCATGAGGAGATTATTAAAATTGTAACATAATCGACATATTTATTTCATACGTCACTTTGTATTTTGTTATTTGTGCTGGGATATAGCCTATGGAACCTCGTCACATTAGGCTCTATAATAACGAAACATCCTGTTATATCATTTTGTCCACGTGAAATCCGCTCATCAGTCGTGTATGTGTAAAGTTTATTTTAATCCAATATGTGTATGCTGTGAAATCCAGAATATAAACTGCTGTATCTTCAACGTGGAGGCTGACAGCGTTTACAGGTGGTTCAAGTTCCTTTAAAGCAGTTTATTATTAAATATTACAGTCCTTGAATAATTTAGGAGATGGGAATTTCTGGTTGGGAAACTTCACGGGAAATTCCCAGGGGTAAAATGGGAGGGTTGGACACACCGAAGCACGCCCTCGCGTGTTGATTGACGCAGCGGTAGCGTCCGTGTTCTTTGAGGCGCGTTGCTGTCCAGTTAAATGGATTTTTAAAAAAATCAGACTCACTGTATTACATCCCTGGTGTGTAAGTGTGTGGTATCACCTGCTATCTCAGTAACCTAGCTGATGCCACACGCTTCATCAAAACCCCTATATATTTTTTTTTGTTTTTAATGTATTGCAATATAAACTAATGGAGTCGTCGTTTTCTTATTTGCTGAGGCTGCGCGAGGAGTTAGATTT
Organism: Anguilla pacifica; assembly: GCA_039654925.1. Classification (NCBI taxonomy): domain Eukaryota; kingdom Metazoa; phylum Chordata; class Actinopteri; order Anguilliformes; family Anguillidae; genus Anguilla; species Anguilla pacifica. Next base: position 53,620,276 of record CM077296.1, read on the forward strand.
CACAGTTCTGGCGCGGGGGCCTAAAGTCTGTGAATTGTCACTTAGGGTTTCAATAGGGGCGTGAGCACTTGACGTCAGGTCAGCTGCTCGGATAAAACTGCGGGTTTGCAACGGTGTTGTGAAATCGCCTCCTTTAGCTTTCATCAGCACGCATGAGCCACGGGCGGTTCAAACCGCCGGGCCGCGCGCAGGTGACTTGCTCGTGGCCAGTTTCAGATGGTCAGCTCGTGCGCGAACTACGAATTGTAAAGTGGTTGAGCTCATGGCGCAGGAGCCTTGATGCGGGTTGAGGTTTACTTGGATGGAATTTATTTACATTAGAATACACTACAGTCACCTTGCAGTCCACGGCAACATACGGAAGTGTTAAGTTGGTGTCTCAGGATTACGAAAGGGCACTATCACCAAGAAGTTACAGAGGCCAATTTATAATCAATGAGTATCTTAACATTAACCTGACCAACCAACAGCTTGCACTGTGGGTGACAAAAGTAAATACCACTACACAGCTATACATATAACATTGTCCCAAAGGGAAATCCAAAGGAAGGAAATATATCTACCAGGGATCAGTGAAGCCACTTAGCATTCTGAAGAGATGTGTCTTCATTCTGCGTTGGATGGTGGGCAGGGTTTCTGACTGTAATGGGAAGTTCACTCCACCAGTGAGGGGACCAGAACTGACCGGAGACCTGACCTGGAAGTGCAGGCACATATAGGGGACATTTTAATTGTTCTACAACTAAAAGTGCGATTTGCACCTTGAGTCTGGCGCAGTGCACAAGGTGTAGAGCACTGTCTGTAATGTGAGTGGAACTGCACGTGTAGATGAGCACCCCATACACTGGTGAATCACTTCTGTCCTGCACGGGATCCCACAAATTCTTACACTCCACACACCTAGGCACCGAGAGAGCAATCTGAAAGTAGTATGTAGAGTGAGGGAAATTCTCACCAGTTCTGATATCTGGTGATTAGTGCTTGAATAGATCTGCATGGTGAGTTTCTAATATCAGGTGATTAGTGCTGGGGTAGTTCTGATATCTGGAGATTTGAGTTGTGAAAGTTCAGTGTGGTGATTTTCTAATATCTGGTGATTAGTGCTGGGATAGGTCTGCATGGTGAGTTTCTAATATATGGTGATTAGTGCTGGGATAGGTCTGCATGGTGAGTTTCTAATATATGGTGATTAGTGCTGGGATAGGTCTGCATGGTGAGTTTCTAATATATGGTGATTAGTGCTGGGATAGGTCTGCATGGTGAGTTTCTAATATATGGTGATTAGTGCTGGGATAGTTCAGCAGTGGTGGGTCTCTGATTGCCTGTGACTGGTACTTATTAGTCTGCTGGAATGGCTGAAAATGTCGGTTGGCTGCAGCACATAGCTCCTGACATTTTTGGGGAAAGCAGACAGGCAATCGGTCGAGCAAACCAGAGCTGGTACTTTGAAGTAACACGGTCAGGACAGCTCGTGCCGTTTTTTAACTTGCGTAGGATCGTACGTGTCATTTAGAGAGCGGAGAGCTGCAGTGAATCTCTGAGACGCTGCTCATCTTTAATGAGAAAAGAAGTGATCCATGAAAGATGTTGTACCCGCCACCGCTAGGCCTGCATGTCCTAGTATATTTTTTATTGTAAGTGCCTTGTGAAATGACCTTTTTCTTTAAATCAATGAAAGCGTATGAGTGACCCTCCCCAGAGCACAAGGTGGCAGGAACTCTCTTTCCCCTCCATTTCCACACAGGAAATATCATCCCAGAACATCGTGTTGAGGATACACTGTGGAGGTTCCACAGGTTTTCGAGAGCACTGAAAAAATTCAAGGTGGCCCTACTGTAAAATACTTTAAAACGCCTTAAAAATGTTGAGTTTGGAGAACAACAGATTTTCAGTTCTTCATACTCCTTCATACAGTTCATACAGAAGAAGGATGAAGAACTGAAGATTGGCTGTTCACCTAACTCCAGTCAGGTTACTTTTAAAAATGTTTTTATTTTAAGTAAACCGACTTAGAATTTTTTATAGTGAGACTGTGATTGGCCCATCCTTGACTGCACTTAAACATGCTGTAAGTCACCATGGGTTTAGGACAGGTGCTTGGACAGTTTTTTGTTAATCAAATGTCCAAGGTCAAATTGCAAGCCTTGTCAGCCAGGAAGCTGTTCTCTCGTGAAAGGGAGCAGGTGATCCAAACTGTCTAAAAGCATATTATTTTCCATAAAGGCTGTCTTCTGAAACGGTCCAATGAATGTCAGCCGACGAGCAACAGCATAAGTGGAACAAAGAGAAGTTCTTATTCCTTTCATAAGCGCCTCCATTTGAAGCCTGCTGTGTGGATATTGGAACTGACAATATTTTGTTCTACAGAAATTATGCTCAGATGGTGGTGGAGGCCGTGGATTGTGTCAGGGCTGACGTAAAACACTCTGATTAAATGCCGGCCTGTGACTGCTGAATCAGGGCTTCTTCTCCAATCTGTCGCTCTAGATGTCGAAGGAAGGGCAGTGTAACCTGGACTTTGATTGACACAGTCAGGCACCTGTATCCCAGAATTAGAAAAACAGTCAGGGACTTTGAACCTGGGCCTGTATTTGTAGCTCTACCTTGCATATCCTGCATCACCAGGGACTGTAACTTTGCCCTAGTTTAACGTAACCATGGGTATTTAACGTGACCTTGGAGAAACATAACCAGAGACATTTAACCTGACCTTGGAGAAATATAACCAGGGACATTTAACGTGGTGTTTGAGAACTAGCATAGACATGAAGCAATGTTCTTGCAGGACCAGAGACAAAATTATTTAATCACCAAACACCTATTATCTGTTACACTGAGAAAGGTGAAAATGATCATTTCAGCTGTTAAAATGGCACATCCTGTTGGAATAATTTCACAGTTAAAATATTCTAAAAAATAATTGTGCAGAAAATAGATATAACTCAGAGACGGTAGGTGCCTCTTTGGTGCAGCTCAGCAGTGCCTCTCAGAGATTACGATGTTGTAAAAGAAGTTTGAAAAAACAGTCACATCTACGTGGTATTAATGGATTGAATAAAGTAAATAATTACAGGTATAGGTGAGTCTCTGATGGAGGTACAGAGCATCTGTGAGATTAAGCTCAGTACAGTATCAGTGGTTTTGCTTCCCTTATTTCCTTATGCATGTCATTTTACATCCAGCTGAGATCCAGCAGAGAATAAGTTCAAGTATTTACTTTTTTTTGCATTGTACAACTGTCCTGGATGACAAAAACATGTTGTGGTGGTAATATTTTTATTTTTCAGTATAGTAGAATATGCAGTTCCTGAGAGACTTGTGTCCCCTACAGGAAATGGAAATAAATTGCTGGGTCTTGGGAGTATATTTGCATTATATTTGTGAATTATGTTGTTCCCAACAAATCCTGGTCTGGCGCTCTCTCAGTACATGTTTTATCACTTGAAATGGCGACTGGTGGAGACAGGTATTGTCACTTATTTTTGGAACATTCAGACAGTACATTGAATAATTCATGAATGATGCTGTGTGTATATCAGACTGAAAGTGTTGTCCAAAGCCGTGCATTTCCATTAGTACGGACCATTTAAGGGTAATTTAGCTTTTCGAATTTGAGTTTTGGCTTCTTTCACCTGGCATGCGGGCTTCTTTTTATTGACAAGACTGAAAAACAGAATTATAAATTTGCCGAAACGTCTGGCACTGAGAAACGAACACCGTAGTTTAGCGGCCAACGTTCTCGGGCTTCGCCCAAACGCGCGTAACTCACAGTCCCAGCCCTGGTGCTTCCAGGCTGGCCTTTTAAGACCTTGCAGTCTGCGGCCTGACAGGCAGCATAGGCTGCCCGCTGCCCCCGGAGGTAATTAAATTTGTGCGGCGGGGGCAGTTTCTGCTGCCTGGCTGATCCTGTAAAAACGAGTGGAGCCTTGCGGCCCTGCCTGTGCTGACCGTTTGTCTCCCTCGCCAGGGGGAGGGGGGAGCGGGAGGGGGGGCGGGCGGGCGGGGCACAGGGGGAGGGGGGGAGGGTGGGTGGGGAGGGGGGTGTGTCGAGGCTGCGTTCTGAGAGGCGAAGCGTGTAGGCCGAAGGCTCAGTGAGAAAATCGATAGCTGAAGTCATCGTTGGGTCCAACCATTATTACAAGCCTCCTGAGCCAGTTGGTAAAAGTGCTGAGTCATGCAGTGAGGCGTGAAGGGTGACTGAGGAGATTGGTGCTTTTGGGGGGGGTAGGATGACACCAAGGGTCGGCAGGGACACTTAAACATATGAGAGTCCATTTCCTCAGCTTTTCAAACTGATGCCTTCATCAAGGGCAGGGTGGGGGGGGGGGAAAGGGTGGGGGGTTGACAGGTCAACGTTGATATGCCCCAGCTAAAAGCTATTGATTATAAAAAGAAAAAAGTCCTCCCTGTATTGAGGGAGGTCATAACGTTTCAGATGACTTGGGTGGCCATATTACACGGTCTGTAGAGCAGCTGACTTTTGACCCGTCTACAAATCCCCCCTGTTCCCATTGGGGGGGGGGCTCAATTTTTCAAATTGAGTTCAATTTTCAGGGTACTTCTTGTACTGTGATCCCATCCTCGGCTTCCTTCCCCCGTCTGAATAAAATGTGAAAAAAACTGGATGTACTGGCAGTCGGTCTATTCAAAAATAAAAATAAAAACACTTCAGAAAGAAAGGCCTGTAACAGAACCTTTCACACCATAAATGAGTCACTCTCGTTCTGCAGAGCGGAGACCAAACTCAGGTTAGCTGCGGTATATGTGCCCTAAGCGCGAAGCAGGTGAAGCGGTATTTTTGACTAATGTATTCATCGCTGTTTGAGTTCCCTGCAAGGTGAAGAACGTGTGACTGCAAAGATATCTGGAAGTCTTTTTTTTTTCAGGTATTGATCGGGTGGTGCTCAAAGCAGGTGGAGAGCACTGTGAGGTTGTGGAGCTGGGAAATGTATTATTCTTAGTTATTCGTCTTGTGCGTGATCTAAGATGGACGCCAAGCGTGGCTCGCCTGCTGATCTGGCCCCTTGGACTTGGTTCCTGATTTCCCCGGTGTCTGCCTGCTCGCTGATATTACATCAATATTTCAGCAGCAGATAGTCTTAAAGGTTCCTCTTTTCTTTTCTTTTTTTTTGTTCTCGACTTATAATTGCAAGTGACTCCCACACAAGGAGCACACTGCAGGTGAAACGCGCGTGTTCTTGCGAAAACGTTATCCGCTAAGCCACAGGCTATTACAGGAGAGAGCCAGCGGCAACTACAGAAGAGCTACACGTTTCGTTCAGGACAGCCAGTAACCTGTGTGCGTCTGGTACATCCTGGGCATTGCATTACATTACAGGCACTTAGCAGGCACTCTTGTCCTGAAACGGATTACATTACGGGAGAAACATACGTGCATTCGACTGATTAACATGATCAATGTGGCTAACAGCATTGCCAGACCAGAGAGTGAAGCGCTTTCTCCTCGCCCAGTGATCCTTGACTGTTGTTGTTGATGCTCTGTGTGTGTGTGTGTGTGTGTGTGTGTGCGCGTACGTGTGCGTGTCTTTGTACTGTAGACATTTTTAAATGTAGAGATCCAGATTTTGGTATATTTGTTGTATATTTAGTTATTTTAATAGTACAGTCTCGGACCCCATTGAAAATGAGCCAGCCATTGCTGGCTTAATGGGTAATCCTTGCACTCAATACCCTACAAATTGTTTCTCATTTTAGCTTCTCACTTTTTACAACAGCCCTCTTTGTACTGTCATAAGTAAGTGTATTTGATCTATTTTGTAATTTTTTTATGATGAGTGCAACTAAATAAATCAGAATCAAAATCAGTCTCTCCACAGCGCTAGCGAAAGTTAACTGTGCCGACCAATAACCAAATTCAAATTCTACATCCAAGAATAAAAATACTAAATACACACGGAGAGGAGATTACCCTAAAGCCACGGCCTGGGCCATGTCTGCTGGCTGCCATTGTTGGAGCGTTCTTTCTGGACCCTTTGGGTTGCTGTACTTCAACATTGGCCTCCTCGCAAGAAATGTTAGACAGACTTTTGTCTAAGTGGGTCATGTTTACTTCCTCCTCCTGGAGCCCTTCGTTTTGTTCAACTGCAAAAACGGTGTTTGTGGCTTTTTTTTTTTTTTTTTTTGAAAAGGCCGTTGTTTTCCACTTCAGTTGTTTTGCAGGACCCTGTGGTGTGGGTTGCGCTTGCGGTCGCTTTGTTCCGTCCTGTACCAGAGATAGTTTGGTTGCGTGCGCGCGCCCTCCTCGCCGAGAGCTCTGTCGGTCCCCTCTTTGTTTCTGCTGTTTGCGCAGCTGCTGGTCTGCTGCTGCAGTTTGGAAGAGTCGGGCTTTTTGAGCTTTTCGCGAGTGAAGCGTCTGACGAGGCGAGCAGGACGTGAACCAGTGCCACCTGGGCACAGTCCAGGCCCTGGCGCTGGGGTCCCAGGGTTACCCGGCTTTGCTGTGCCACCTGGCGTCGAGACCCTGGGCAATTCTCTGTTGTGTCTTTCTCTTTATTATTTCTCTTCATTAGCTCCACTGCCAGTGCTGTGCACAACTGAAACAAGCCCAGGCATGGATAATGCCAGCCATTTTGTTTTTTTGCAAAGGCTGTTACAGTTTTTTCTTGCAATAGTTTACGGAGAAAAAAAAAAATAGATCAGTATTTCAACACAACTGATTTTTTTTCAATCCAGGGATTTTTCTGCTTTGTGTACTAACACAAAATGGCTGCCCTTCCCCTCAAGCAGGAATGACAGCATTTTTATTTTTTTTTAAACCGTCGAATCCAGTCTGCATAAACACGTAAAAATAGCAAGGCTGGCACATTCCGAAACGTGCAACACAATCATTTTAAGCGCGTGAAACTGAACTGACCAGTGTGAGTGAGATCTTGTCTGTGACTGAGCTTGTTTACTTTGATGCTGGTGGCATTGGGTATGGCGCTTCGACTTTCAAAGACTGCAGTTTTCCTGGTTTATACTGTCTGACGGGTTTAGCTGCTCCGTAGAGTGGTGGAACCAGACCGTCCCCTGTGCTTGTCACCGTGGAATTAGTTTTCACATTCATGAGTTTAAAAAAAGTATGCAGAACACTTTGCAATGCATACATTACAAAAAGGCAACAGAACAAAAAAAATATATCACAGCCATTCATACCTTCCCACTTGTGATAACTGCTCTGTGTTAAAACCAGATGTCATATCAGTGACCGCTGGGTTTGAGGCTCCTGATTGGTCAGCGTGTCTCCCTGGAGTCTCCACACCCTCTGTGCTTGAGCACTGATACCAGCACTGATACCATTCAGCAAAGCAGAGGCTCATTTGCTGTCCTCTTCCTTGGTCTCAGTCAGTGATATCAGTCTTCCATTGCAATCTGCCCCTCTGTAGTTTAACACAGACTTTGGCTTTGGGCATGTTGAGCATTGAGTCTTAGTCCACATTCAGTGCAATGAGCACCGGATTCTGGACCTGTTGATTATGAATTTGAGACCCAGGTGCTCTTGTATCCACAAATAAGCGCTCTCATGTTCCTGCGTATGTTCCTGCTCGTTATCTCAGTATGTATTGGGCATGATGTGTAGCCTGTCTGCTGTGAAACTTGATGTTCCTAATAGAAGAAGGAAGGAGGATTGCAGTTATTTCAAAGTGGCTAAATGCCGGTAGTTTGAGACTTTCATCTCAGCAATGTAAGGGAGTGTCTCTGAAGAGTGAACCTGGAATGGATTTGCTGTCACAGCGAGATACCATTAAGGCTTTCCAGGCACACTGTAAAGAGTCTGCCTTCAGTAAATGTGTGCAGTTTAAAGACAGACCCTGGCAGGAAACCTCGAGGTGCATCTGAAATAGGAAGTGACATCACAGTGACTGTTTTTAGGCGCTGGTGCGTGTGGGGATTAGGCCGTTACAGTGTGAATTCTTGCCGCGACGCGTCTGTGCTTTCTGATAACACCAGCAAGCGCTCAAAGATGAGATTTCACAATAATGCGCACACACATTCACACACACACACACACACAAGCACGCACATGCACACAGACACACAGGCACACACACGTAAACACACAAGCACGCACATGCACATGTACACACACACACACACACACACACAAACACACACATTCACACACACACACACACTAGCACAAACACACCCATGCACACTCAGGCACACAAGCACAGACACCACACATTCACACACACACACACACACAAGCACGCACATGCACACACACACACATTCACACACACACACACACACTAGCACAAACACACCCATGCACACTCAGGCACACAAGCACAGACACCACACATTCACACACACACACACACACACACACACAAACACGCACATACACACACACACACACACACACACACGCTCCCTTGGGTCATTGGCACAGGAATGATACGTTTTCTGCTTCTCCTGAAGATCCAGATTTACCCATAATGCTTCCCTGCAGTTTTTTCAAACAGTCTGATCCATCAGTTTTCAGTTAGAGGTAGGCTTGAAAAAAAAGAGGAGGCCAAACAGTTAAAGTGTTGTTCATAGTCTGGATTTCAGATCGTTTGTTATTTTGGTTATCTTAATGTCATTTTCCCATAAGATGCACTGTAATGGTTCCAGAATAATTCAGCCGTATCCATCTTCCTGTTGTTCGATGAGCCTCTCGACTATGCTAAAGAGGAAGTGGAGACCTTAATACTTCCTCTTTTGAAACCCCCTCACACAGGCTGACAGGCACTCTCAGACAATTGTATTCCTGTTAAATGTAAGATTTCTTTCGGTCACATGCCATCGCAGGCCTTCCACTGTTGCCCCGAGAAACAGGTGCGTCACAACACATCGCCGCTGTTTCGCTTTCTCAGTTTCCTGTTGCGTGTAAAAACACTCGAGCTTGAACAGGGGTTCATTGTAGCCGTCAGCTTGTATTCAGCGTTGTCCAACTCCAAGGCCTCTTCATTGAATAGGACCTGTTCGAATGATGAACATTCCGTTGGTTGTGATAGGTTAGTTTTACTCTTGCGTAATCAACAGCAGTATACAGAGTCAAAGAAAGGCATACGGTTCTGCTTTGCATGAATATTTGGAGTTCCATGTGTGTATCTTTGTCTAAAGTAATTCAAAGTCAAAATGCTTTATTTATCAAGTGCACAGTATAACACAGGGTCATTCTGAACAATGAAATTCTTAGGTCATGGTGAGCAACATCTATGAAGTAAGTAATTAAAGGGAAATGCACGCTGTAATTTTGTATTTTGTATTTATAACAATAAAGAAAGAATGACAGATATTACTCTATTTTCAAACGCGGTGAAAACGCAGAGACAGTGTGGCTGGCCTGTGCCAAGACTGCCCTGTGATTTTCCACCTTGGGGATTTGAGACTCACTCCCAAATCACATTGCGCTGTTTTTCTGTGGTTTGTGGCGTGTAGTCAGAGTACAGCCGGTCGACTTGGTGCGTACATATTTTGGGGTACGGCGAGGGAAGTTTAGAGGTGGTCACTTGGGTAAATGTCACTGTAAAAAATATAATAAAAGGCATCTAGTAACCAAAAGGAGGTTATTTAGCAAAATAAGGAAGATACATTTTTTAATGTGTGTATTTTAAAAGTGCATAAATGCAAACATTGATGCTTAGCAGCGTTGCAGCCATTTTGATGTGCTGTAGGCACCTTGCTGTTCTTACATCTCACATTGAAGTTGGCATTCCTGGCGGTTCATGCCATAGCAGGCGAGGCCCCATAACATTCCCACAACAATAGCAGACTGGAAAGTTGATCGTCAGATGCTTGTGGGACATATCTTTGGCCGTTACAGACAGATACTTTTAATTCCTCCATTAATTCCATCAGCCCTAATGCAGCTCCGCCCTCCATTCTGCTGACACATTGATCTTCTCAGAAACGAGACGGGATTTTTTCTTCCTCACGTGTAGAAATCCAGATTTGGGGCACCACAGTCTTTTATCCAATTGCTGCGGCAGTTATCGCCACCTGCTGGTCAGGCGAAGTAGGTGGTTCAAAGTCTGGCTTGCTGTTGTTTCATTGGAGGAGCCGCCCTCGGTCAGTGAGAGAGAAAGGCTGCTTTCGGTCGGTCTTGACACCCGATTCTGCTAATCAGGGTGTTTATTGAAGACCGTGATTTAGTTCATTAGTTGAATCAGGTGTCGTAGTGCTGGGCTAAAACAAAACTCACTCACACTGGCCATATTCAGATAAGATCTCTCCACCACACTCTGATATAGAGTGCTTCTGCATCCTGACTAAAATGTAGCTCTGTCACAAAGCCTCATCTTGCATAACTTCCCAGTCAGTTTTGTCAGACTTGGGTGGCAGTGTAGCGTATGGGTTAGGGAGTTAAGCTTGCGACACTGCGAGGATAATGTGTTTTTTTTTTTATTACAAGGGTAACGATTTAAAGAGCCAAGATGGCGGCCACGGTCTGTTATTAGTGGGGAAATAAGCCCGAAATAGGCAGAGATCCAGCTCTTGTGATGCGTGGAAACTCCTCCCCCCCCCCCCCCCCCCCCCCCCCCCGTTCTCCTCTCCTCGACAGTAAAGGCGAGAGTTAGAATGGCTCCTCCCGTATGTCTCAGCTGCTGTAGCTAGCCTCCGTACGCGATCCCTCTGTACGTCTTTCCCCTGCAGGGCTTTGTTTCCTAAGCGCGTGTGTTAACTCCCAGCTCCCTGGCTCCTCTGCTGTTGCTCGACGTCGTCACGCCATTCCGTGCCCTGTGCTCCTCGGCAGAGGCCATTACCGCCTGTGATAATGTCTGTTTCACTGCCGAGGGCACTTACAGGCGTCAGCGGAGCTCCCCGAGGGAATTCACACTCCGGATGGCGCTTTAAAAAAAAGCCTAATTGTTTTTTTTGTTTTGTTTTTTGGGGCTGTTCCGCAGGGTCATCAACGCGGGGAAGAGCATGCTGAACGAGGACCAGGCCAGCTGCGAGCTGCTGTTCGTCAAGAAGCCCAGCGGCAAACAGCGCAACTCCACCCTGCTGGACGACACCGCCGGGGTGAGACGGGAGGGCGCTGCCCAAAAAAACGCCCGCTTCTCCCCGGGGCCCTATCGGCTGGCCCGAGCTAGCGCTTCCGTTAGAGGGAGCTCCTTCACAAACCCTCAGGAGCAGCACCAGCTCATAAGTAACATACTGTAGGCCCGTGTTCGGGATCGCAGTGATCTTTCACCAGCCAGTATTCGGTTGTAGCAGAGCAGAGAACTTTGAGGTAGTCTGCAGGGATGCAACTACCCTTGAGGACACAGAGGTCATGTCCTCTGTATTTTTTTTCCATGTCTATTTCCAAAGCCTAACATTTAATGTCATTCTTTAGTGAGAGCACCAGTTGCAATTCATTTAGGAAGGGAATGAATGGTGTTTAATATTTTCTGAAGTTTATGCCTAATCTAGAGGCCTATGTGCCACATTTTCACCCTAAAATGCATCCTCAATTAAATGACTAAATTAAAGGGAAAAAATAGCAAACCTTGGCCTAATACCCCACCCCCACCCCACCTTACCTCACCCCCAACCCACCTCACCCCAGCCAGGTCTATTTTTAGGCCCTGGTTACAGTCCTGTTGGTCAGTATTTTCTGGTTTAGTTAGCATGTGATTTTGAGTGAGCGGCCTGTCATTTATGTGAAACGTGTTGGTTTCTAACATGCAGTCCAGGGTGAACGTACCTCACCGTAACGCTCTCAGAACCAATCAGAGTCCATCCTGGAAAGAGTTAATTAAGCGTTGAAGTTGCATAGGAGCTAGGCTCAGGTATGTCAGGCTTTCACACAGCACTGCTCGTGTTTGTGTGGAATCGTTCCTGAGCAGATTATCGCAGCAGATTATCATCTTCGTGTCGGTAATCATCTGTCAGATGCGTTGTTATCAGCTTGAGCGGGACGGGGAACTCTGGAGGGAAGGGGAGGGTCTTTCTAATATAGAGCAGAACATGTCCTGATCACTGATTTTATTTATGAATCAGGGCACTGCACTATGAAAAATATTCCCGACATGACTGCAGTGTATCATACCTTAGCCAATAGGATAAGTGTATGCTGGCCATTTGGACAAATCTCATTGGTAGTGAAGGCCACTGGAGTACTGTAGTTTCCGTTAACTGTACCATTGAAGTCCAGGGTACCGCACTGGCCAAAGGAATAACTGCCATGGTATAATACCTGAAATACTGACGGTTGCTGTGGATCAGGGAGTTTGTGAAATAGTGTCCTTTTTTTAAAATTAAAATAAAAATGTGCTGCTCTGTTTTTAGAAACGGCTTTGGGGGTTGCCCTTAGCAACGCGTGCTCACCGCCGCGCGATGCTATCAGCTCGCTCCCCAGCGAAACCTGTAATCCCCGCTGTATTTACGTGACGCAGTGCTGCTGACCTATCCCCCCCCCCACTCCCCCCCCCCCAAATCAATTACATCATCCATTAAGGCACCACCCGGCTCTCAGCCCAGTGTCAGGCAGACAGATGCTCTTCTGCCGTACGAGCTTGACGCTCGCCTCTTGACCGTGTCCCACCCACCCCATCCCCCCCAGCCAGCGGCACAGCTGCGGCCCTGTGTGCTCGTCTGGAAGCCCGCGACTTTTGGGCGTGGCGCTGAACCCTCCGGCAGAACCCTGGCGGTAATGGCGATGCAGAAGCTCCCTCAGCACGCGCCTCTCCGTGCTGAAGACTCCGGTTTTTCTGCGTCGGCTCTCCTGCCGCCAGCAGGCACGGCTGGGCATCTTACTGATGCTGCGGAGCGCCCTCTAGTGACTGGCAAAGGCACTGCAGGCAGGGAAGAGGATGCGTGCCCCTTCACGCTTTTGTTTGTGTGACAGTGAATCCCTCACTGACTCAGTAGATCACAAGTCATGATAGTCATTCCTTTCTTTTATCATATCCATAACAAAGTTACGCAACTTTTACATTATTTGTTTCAGTTTCTGTTCGTTTCAAGTAGTGGTTAAAAAGGAATACTGTTTATTTACTTTCTAGACTGGAGTTAAATGTGCAGGTTCTGTGCCCCTCTGGGACCTGAGTTAAACCTGCAGACACTGCAACCCTCCACAGTTAGGGTTAGAGTTATGGTTAGGGTTAGGGTTATGCTAACGGTTATGGTTAGGCCGGTTAAGGTTAGGGTTATGATTATGATTAGGGTTATGGTTATGGTTAGGGTTAGGGTTATGATTAGGTTTAGGGTTAGGGTTAGGGTTATGGTTATGGTTATGGTTAGGGTTAGGATTAGGGTTAGGGTTATGGTTAGCGTTAGGGCTAGGGTTAGGGTTAGGGTTAGCGTTAGGGTTATGATTAGGGTTAGCGTTAGGGTTATGGTTAGGGTTAGGGTTATGGTTAGGGTTAGGGTTATGGTTAGCGTTAGGGTTAGGGCTAGGGTTATGATTAGGGTTATGGTTAGCATTAGGGTTAGGGTTAGGGTTATGGTTAGCATTAGGGTTATGATTAGGGTTAGGGTTAGGGTTATGATTAGGGTTAGGGTTATGGTTAGGGTTAGGATTATGGTTAGCGTTAGGGTTAGGGTTAGGGTTATGATTAGGGTTAGGGTTAGGGTTATGATTAGGGTTAGGGTTAGGGTTATGATTAGGGTTAGGGTTATGGTTAGCGTTAGGGTTAGGGTTAGGGTTATGATTAGGGTTAGGGTTAGGGTTAGGGTTATGATTAGGGTTAGGGTTAGGGTTATGATTAGGGTTAGGGTTAGGGTTATGATTAGGGTTATGGTTAGCGTTAGGGTTAGGGTTAGGGTTATGATTAGGGTTAGGGTTATGGTTAGCGTTAGGGTTAGGGTTATGGTTAGCGTTAGGGTTAGGGTTAGTGTTATGGTTAGCGTTAGGGTTAGCGTTAGGGTTAGGGTAAGGGTTAGGGTTATGATTAGGGTTAGGGTTAGGGTTAGGGTTATGATTAGGATTAGGGTTAAGCTTAGGGTTAGGGTTAGCGTTAGGGTTAGGATTAGGGTTAGGGTTAGGGTTATGATTAGGGTTAGGGTTATGGTTAGCGTTAGGGTTAGGGTTAGGGTTATGGTTAGGGTTAGGGTTAGGGTTAGTGTTATGGTTAGGGTTAGGGTTAGTGTTATGGTTAGCATTAGGGTTAGGGTTATGGTTAGCGTTAGGGTTAGGGTTAGGGTTAGAGTTATGGTTAGCGTTAGGGTTAGGGTTAGTGTTATGGTTAGCGTTAGGGTTAGGGTTAGCGTTAGGGTTAGGGTTATGATTAGGGTTAGGGTTAGGGTTATGATTAGGATTAGGGTTAAGGTTAGGGTTAGGGTTAGCATTAGGGTTAGGATTAGGGTTAGGGTTAGCGTTAGGGTTAGGGTTATGATTAGGTTTAGGGTTAGGGTTAGGGTTATGGTTAGCGTTAGGGTTAGGGTTAGGATTAGGGTTAGGGTTCGGGTTAGGGTTAGGGTTAGGGTTAGGGTTAAGGTTATGATTAGGATTAGGGTTAGGGTTAGGGTTATGGTTAGGGTTAGGGTTATGATTAGGGTAATGGTTATGGTTATGGTTAGGGTTAGGGTTATGATTAGGGTAATGGTTATGGTTAGGGTTATGGTTATGGTTAGGGTTAGGGTTAGGGTTAGCATTAGGGTTAAGGTTAGGGTTAGGGTTAGCGTTAGGGTTAGGGTTAGGATTAGGGTTAGGGTTCGGGTTAGGGTTAGGGTTAGGGTTAGGGTTAAGGTTATGATTAGGATTAGGGTTAGGGTTAGGGTTATGGTTAGGGTTAGGGTTATGATTAGGGTAATGGTTATGGTTATGGTTAGGGTTAGGGTTATGATTAGGGTAATGGTTATGGTTAGGGTTATGGTTATGGTTAGGGTTAGGGTTAGGGTTAGCATTAGGGTTAAGGTTAGGGTTAGGGTTAGCGTTAGGGTTAGGGTTAGGGTTAGGGTTATGATTAGGGTTAGGGTTAGGATTAGGGTTAGGGTTATGGTTAGCGTTAGGGTTAGGGTTAGGGTTCTGGTCGAGCTCATGTCTCCGTGTTTCAGGACGGCACGGGCATCCCGCTCCACTTCTGGGGCGTGTTTGACGGGCACGCGGGCTCGGGCGCCGCCATCATGGCGTCCAAGCTGCTGCACCGGCTGATCCGCGATCGGCTGTGCGACATCGCCCACCTGCTGGAGAACCCCGACGCGGCGCCCCCTATCTGCCTCACCAAGAACGGCAGCCCCTTCCAGCCGGAGGTGAAGAAGGGGGCCGCGCTGGAGGAGGACCCTGACTCCCCCGGGGACCCCACCGCCCGCTTTCACATGGAGAAGGTGGTCAGCCTGGAGAGCCTGGTGATGGGCACCATCGAGAACGCCTTCAAGCAGATGGTAATCAGCATTTCAGCCAATCAGTGTGTTTGTACCACTCCATAATCCCACCTTAAAACAGATGGTAATCAGAATTTCAACCAATCACAGTGTCTGTAGTGCTCTTAACACATGCCTTCAAACAGATGGTAATCAGCATTTCAGCCAATCAGTGTGTCTGTACCACTCCATAATCCCACCTTAAAACAGATGGTAATCAGCATTTCAGCCAATCACTGTGTCTGTACCACTCCATAATCCCACCTTAAAACAGATGGTAATCAACATTTCAGCTAATCACTGTGTCTGTACCGCTCCATAATCCCACCTTAAAACAGATGGTAATCAGCATTTCAGCCAATCACAGTGTCTGTAGTGCTCTTAACACATGCCTTCAAACAGATGGTAATCAGCATTTCAGCCAATCAGTGTGTCTGTAGCACTCCAGCTCAGCATTAAATGGTGTGTACGACATTGAAAATGTTCATCTTCTCATTGTAAGTCGCTCTGAATAAGAGCGTCTGCCAAATGCCTGTAATGTAATGTAATAGCTTATAAGCACTGATAAATCAAAATATAACTTGGGATTTTGAAGACATGGGTGGAAAATATAGATATCCAATATGCAAACAGACAGCTACCACATTAGTAATGGCTACAAGTCACAGAGCGAAATGGGAAGACTGACCAATCATCTTTTGACGGCTCACTTCCTGCTTGTGTTGTCGGGCAGGATGATCTGATAGAGAAGGAGAAGGCCTCCTTCAACATCTCGGGCGGGTGCTGTGCTCTGGCTGCCGTGCACTTAATGGGGAAACTCTACGTGGCCAACGCTGGTGACAGCAGGTGAGAGAGAACCTGTCACACCTGTCACACCTGTCACACCATTCACACCTTTCACACCTATCACACCTTTCACTCCTTTCACACCTGTCACACCTGTCACACCTTTCACACTCTTTCACACCTGTCACACCTTCCACCTATTTCACACCTTTCACACCTGTCACACCTTTCACCTGTTTCACACCTTTCACGCCTGTCTCACCAGTCACACCTGTCTCACCTTTCACACCTTTCACACCTGTCACACCTGTCACACCTTCCACCTATTTCACACCTTTCACACCTGTCATACCTGTCACACCTTTCACACCTTTCACCTATTTCACACCTTTCACCTATTTCACACCTTTCTCACCTGTCACACCTGTCTCACCTTTCACACCTGTCACACCTGTCTCACCTTTCACACCTTTCACACCTGTCACACCTTCCACCTATTTCACACCTTTCACACCTGTCATACCTGTCACACCTGTCACACCTTTCACACCTGTCTCAACTTTCACACCTTTCACACCTTTCACCTATTTCACACATTTCACGCCTGTCTCAACTTTCACACCTTTCACACCTTTGACACCTGTCACACCTTTCACACTTTTTACTTATTTCACACCTTTCACGCCTGTCTCACCTGTCACACCTGTCTCACCTTTCACACCTTTCACACCTGTCACACCTTTCACTCCTTTCACACCTGTGACACTATGATAGGATTAAAGGACAGCAAGGGCCTTTGTCTCTTTTTTAAATGCAGCGCTTTAACCTTGTTGTTCTGAAATGGGCTTTAAATAACTCTTGAGTTTTTCAGGCTTACAATGTGTGAAATGGACGTTAGAGAGTCAGGTACAGAGGTAAAGGTAGTCGCTGATGTGTCTGGTATAGATGAAGGAACGGGGTTTGCCCTCCCACTGCAAACAGGCTCAGATGACTTCAGTGTATTAAAGTACCAAAGTGTATATTTTAGGTCTTAATGTTTTATTTGCTTGCGCTACATTAACGTCACTGAGCAGAAGCCGTTACCCAGAGCAAATTACGAAAAGCACAAAATAATTGAGCAATTAGTGAAACAGCCGTGGTGTGGAGTGCGGTGTTATGATTAGAGCGTTGAGCTCGAGCGGGGTTCTGAACTGCTGCAGTGAAGGTGCGGCTGTGTAAGTGGATTGTTTGCAAAAAAAAAACCTGTAAAGTGCTCAGAATAAAAGCTTCTGTTAAATGTTGATATATAAAGAAATTCAATCGGGTCCTGTTGTTTGGAGTTAGCGATGCAAATGAATTTTCCTTGGGGTGTTTTTTCTTTTTTTTTCTCTAACAAAAGACAGGAGTTAAGTGTCGTATTATTAGCCTTGTTGCGAGAATATGTAGCAGAGACGCATAGAGTGTGTCGTGTATTTTAACACTTAGCCTCAGGGAAACGTACCAATTAATCTCTCCAAAAAGCCTCTCTTAGGAAACCGAGGTAGTGTTTCTAGGCGATAGCCCACGCGTTGAGCAAATGAGCTCAAATATACAGATGGCGACGACAGAGGGCTGGACAAACTGGAGCACCCTTTCATGCCGTCCGGAGATGATGTTTTTAATTCAGACATCCAGAAGGGCCCTCAGGAGAGGGTACAGGTTCCCCTCATAGCCCCTGCCTTGTGGGAGAACCCTTTCAAAACCAAAACAGCGCTCGGCCACTACGGTGTTTTTGATAGTGCAAGTGCATAAGGGGGAGGGAGGTAAAATAATATCAAATTAAAATCAATTCACTTAAATTTTATTTGTATAGTGCTTTTTACAGGGAGCTGTCACAAAGACACTTTACGGAGCCAAAGAAGAACAGCACGATACTGAGCAAAAATGGAATAAACCAGGCCTGAACCCCCAAAGAGCAAGCACGTGCAGTAAAAACAACTCCCCAGTGGGGAGAGAAACCCTCAAATGGCGGTCGGTCAGAGAGTGCTAAAGAGGGATGTGGGGCAGTTGGGGCAGAAAAGGTTACTCAGCTGTGGCTAATGACCCCTTATTTGGTTTCAGTGGTTTGAAAGTAGACTGAAAATGGTAGGGTGGGAGTGCAGTGTAACCGGTAGGGAACAGGAGCTAAAAGGTTTGAAAGTAGATTTAAATGGTAGGGTGGGCGTGCAGTGTAACCGGTAGGGAACTGGGTTTGATTCCCTCCTGTGGCACTTCCACTGTCCCTTTGCATTGCAGGCCTGAATTGCTTGAGCAAAAATATCCAGCTGTATAAATGGATTGCATGTAAAAATGTAATCAGTGTAAGGGGCTCTGGATTAGAGTGTCTGTTCAAAGCCTGATAGTAGTTGTAGCGTGAACATTTTTAGGGAGTTGTCTGGCTTTTTAAGGTCATTGCATTGTACCATAGAAGACTACAGAATCTTTGAAGTTGACTGCAGGTTGGACTGTTGGCTCATTCCAATCGCTTATTTTATCCGTCCTTGTCTCCTCGGGCCTTGACTGAGCCAGACATTGATCGAGGTCCACCATCTTTAAGGACATTCCAACCTGTTAAATGGTTGGAATGTCCTTCAAGGAGCTAGGAGGCTCCCGAAGGATGCTTGAGTGAGGAAACAGGACTGCATCCTTTGCAGTAATATTTTTCGATCGACCTGTGGATCCACCTCTCCCCATCTGCCACGTCTGTAACTGACGTGGCTTCAAACTGATACTTGACTGAACAAAAATGTTCCATGTGCCTGATGCATGTTTTCTCAGTTCCTCCATTCTCGCTTCCTTTCCTCCTGTCCTCCATTGGGTGCAGCTAAGGAAGCGAGGAAATGATGCAAGGCATTGAAATAAGCGATTGGCAAGTGCCCTGTGTGTCCAGAGCTGCAGATAATATTGATCCTCGCATCACCGCCCTCTGCTGTCCTGCCGTAGTACTGCAGCACCTCCCACAGGCCTGTCAGAGTGATGACATCTCAAGCTGAAGACTGAGACATCTGTCATCACTGTTCCCTCTCCTGTCACCACAGGGCCATCATCATCCGCAACGATGACATCATTCCCATGTCCAACGAGTTCACACCGGAGACGGAGAGGCGGCGGCTGCAGTATCTGGTGAGGATCAGAGAAGGGAAGGGGAGGGGAGGGCGGGGGACGGAGAAAGGGAGGTAGGGAAGAGGAGGGTTGGGGAGGGAAGGGGGGGAAGGGGAGGGCGGCGGGGGCAGGGGGGGGCAGGGGACGGAGAAAGGGAGGGAGGGAAGAGGAGGGCAGGGGAGGGAAGGGGGGGAAGGGAAGGCGAGGGCGGCGGGTGCGGGGGGGGCAGGGGACGGAGAAAGGGAGGGAGGGAGGGAAGGGGAGGGCAGGGGGGCAGGGGATGGAGAAAGGGAGGGAGGGAGGGAAGAGGAGGGCAGGGGAGGGAAGGGGGGCAGAGGATGGGAGGGCGGGGGGCAGGGGACGGAGAAAGGGAGGGAGGGAGGGAAGAGGAGGGCAGGGGAGGGAAGGGGGGCAGAGGATGGGAGGGCGGGGGGCAGGGGACGGAGAAAGGGAGGGAGGGAGGGAAGAGGAGGGCAGGGGAGGGAAGGGGGGTAGGGGAAGGAAGGGGATGGGAGGGCAGGGGGGGCAGGGGATGGAGAAAGGGAGGGAGGGAGGGAAGAGGAGGGCAGGGGAGGGAAGGGGGGCAGGGGATGGGAGGGCGGGGGGCAGGGGATGGAGAAAGGGAGGGAGGGAGGGAAGAGGAGGGCAGGGGAGGGAAGGGGGGGCAGGGGAAGGAAGGGGATGGGAGGGCAGGGGGGGCAGGGGACGGAGAAAGGGAGGGAGGGAGTGAAGAGGAGGGCAGGGGAAGGAAGGGGATGGGAGGGCAGGGGGGCAGGGGATGAAGAAAGGGAGGGAGGGAGGGAAGAGGAGGGCAGGGGAGGGAAGGGGGGGCAGGGGACGGAGGTGAGGGAGGGGAGGGAAGGGGGGGGGCAGGGGACATTTTTAAAAAGCAACACTCTGGTGTCGAATCAAAGGAGTCACTCTCTCTCTCTGGTGCTGCACCTGTTGGGGCGACAAGCAGCACTAGTTGTGTTTGCTTGTTTTGTCTTTTAAGATGTCTGTTGGTTGTGTTCACTACTGTTTGCAAACCAAATTGCCCCTCGGGGACAATAAAGATTATCCAATCCAATTCAATCCAATCCAACCGCAGCTCATCGTCTGCGTGTAGCGACCCGTTAGCACTCGCCTGGCGTCTCCTGAGTGGGGCTTCAGAAGAGCTGTCATAAAGAAACGGCTGCAGCTTTGCTGGCAGTTTGTAAAGTACTCCATTTGCTGCCTAGACATGAACACAGCAGTAATGGCTCAGGAATTCTCATCTGAATGTCAGGATCATATGTGGAGCTTTGGAAGGCTTGTGTGCTCTGTGAAATTTGCTGAAATGTGTTCCACTGCTCTGTGTGTCCCACCAGGGCTTCCTTAGGCCGGAGCTTCTGGGTAATGAGTTCACACACATTGAGTTTCCTCGCAGAATCCAACACAAGGAGCTCGGGAAGAAGATGCTCTTCAGAGACCACACCATGGCTGGCTGGTAAAAAACATACCTGTGTGTGTGTGTGCTTGCATGTGTGTATGCGTGTCTCTACGTGTGTGTGTGTGTGTATGTGCATGTATGTGTGTATGCGTGTCCCTATGTGTGTGTGTGTGTGTGTGTGTGTCTGCAGGTGTGTGTGTGTGTGTGTTTCTTTGAAATGTCAAACTAAATTGTTTGGTATATTTGCCTCTTGGTGTTACAGGGCTTATAAAACGATTGTAGAAGAGGACCTCAAGTTCCCCTTGATATACGGAGAAGGCAAAAAAGTAATTATATATATGTTTCTTTGCCATGCAACACTTTATATATATCTTCATTTTTTATTTTTTTATTTATATAATTAGTAGAATATTGCAGCTAAAGAACAGAGAATAACAATGCAATTGTTGTGCATCAGAACTGTAAAAATATAAAATTTTGCAGTAGTATTATCTTGTTATTGCAGTGGGAAGATTGGATGTTGTGGTCTGTGGCTTCATGTCAAAACTGGCATAAAGCTAATTTTAGCTGTACAGCAAAGGAAGTATTAGGCAGGTTATATTTGAGGCTTCAGTCATAATATTTTTTTTTGGAAATGTGAATAATGTTGCAAAGTGGGTCATTATTTGGGTAATTGAGTAATTAAGGCGAGAAGCTGTGAATCTCAGAATACGCTGCTGTCTGGTTTTGAGAGAGAGAGAAAAGGGAAAGAGCAAGCGAGAGAGAGAGAGAGAAAGAGAGAGAGAGAGGAAGGGAGAGAGAGAGATAGGGATGGATGGAGAGAGAGAGAGAGAGAGAGAGAGAGGGAGTGAGAGAGAGCGACAAGACAAAATGTCTTTGACAGTGATGGACAGTTCCAGTCCCTGGGCTACCTGTCCTATATGTCCTGCTCAGATTATTTGGCTGGATTGTGTGCTGTCATGTAGGACGACAGGCCGTGTTGTGGGTCTGAGTGTGAAGCTCATTTTAAGGTGGCTTTACGACCTGCTGCCAGGGTTGGCCTCCCCTGCTCTTTAAGAATGGGGTTTGTGTGAGGCGGAGATAAACCTTTCATGATGGGGTTTTTTCAGGAATTAAACCAAAAAGATGGCATGTATTCATGTGTCTGTGTGTGTGTGTGTGTGTGTGTGTGTTTCTGTGTGTGTGTGCGTGTGCAGGCTCGGGTGATGGCCACAATCGGAGTGACGCGAGGTCTTGGGGACCACGACCTGAAGGTGTACAACTCCAACATCCACATCAAGCCCTTCCTGTCCTGCTGCCCAGAGGTGAGCCCCCTGCTGGAGGTCCGTGTAAGCGCACCTGCCACCATTAGCGTGCGCAGGAAAGAACACAGTGTACTCTCATATTGTAGCATTCTGGCTCTTATAACCAACTCTTTTTTTGGTGAAACGTCATGAGAATGGTCTTTATGAGCACAGTAGGAATCTAATTAGCAGTGTATAACTGTTCTCAGGTTTGTCTTTGTCCCCTTCTTCTGTGTCTTCAGAGTTTTTATTAAATTTTATTTCTTACGTTTGGATGTGGCAGTAATGTGTCTCACGTTACCCCTGTGCCAGTCACACCAGCACAGGCAGCTGTGTTTGTGCCCTACTCTGATGTATATCCCACTGGTTTTTTCATCCCGTTACCTGTGGGCACCTGGTGTGTTGTTGGAGGCAGTGATATTGCACTGTATAACGGCCTTTAGCATACACAGATTACATTTTTACACAGTCTACTTTTACTGACATTTACTAAAGCAATTAAGATTGGTGAATTCTTCAACAGGCATCATTACTACATCACAAGTGAATGGAGGAAAAAAAATATATAAAATTACAAGGAAATAATTTTTCTGCAAAAAAGGATTAAAAGAAAAACAAATTCAGCACACTGAGGAAGGCTTAGGCCGAAACGTGTGGGCATATTGTCCTTTCATACAGGGATGCAATAAGACAATATTTGATGGTATTCTCTTGGGTGCTGTCCATTTTTCTCATTCAGAAAAAGATTGGCAGCTCTTTGATTGGCAGCTCTTTACCACTCTCCTGTCCCTCCTCTCTCGACAGGTGAAAGTGTACGACGCTGCGGATTACAAGCACGGCCCCGACGATGTCCTGGTCATGGGGACAGATGGATTATGGGATGTCACCACAGACAGGGAGGTTGCCGATGCGGTGATGGGCTTCCTGGCCGGATGCGAACCCAACGACCCCATGAGGTCAGTGCAAGTTACACAAGAACTTCTTTAACTTATGAACATGAAACCTTGAAGATATATGACTAATATTTAATGCATGCTAGCATGCAAACTTTGTTGAACAAGCATTTATGGAAATTTACCAGTGCCAACTGCTTATTTTTCATGTAAAGTATCAATGTCTCCATCTTTATTATGCCTAATGATGCAAATGAGTTATCAAATTGAATAGGATTGTCTATTATGGTACGTTGTAGCATGTGATGATATGGCTATTAGTTTTCAGATCAGCGTATAGCAGGAGGCTTGTGGATAACCTTTTTAATTTATTGGTAAATAATTTTATTCCATACATAAAAGTAATATGGGTCATTATGCACCAAGAGCAGCATTTAATTGGAATTTATTTAAGTTCATTATTAGGGACATTGAGGCACATTTTGTCACTATCCGCCACTAGATGTCACTGTCGACAAAGTTGTTTCCTGGCCAATGCAAAGGTAATCTGAGGACGCAGCAAGAAACATTTCAGAAAGAACATAGGCATTTTGCCACAGCTAAAAATTATGACAGTAGATTCTGAACCTGGAAATGTGTTAACCTGTTCAGCAAAAAGGGCTAAACTGGCAGAAATGTCCTGACTCAGACTTAGTTTTGCACCTGTGTTTCTGCTGTCTCCGCCCCCACAGGTACACCCTGGCGGCCCAGGACCTGCTCATGAGGTCACGGGGGGTTCTGAAGGAGCGGGGGTGGCGTCTGCCGAATGACCGGCTGGGATCGGGTGATGACATCACCGTATTCGTGATTCCCCTGGCGGGAGCCAAGGCGGAGACATGACAAGCCCCTCCCCCCCAGATAAGGGTCTGAGGATCGCCCCGAAACACAAGCCAGGCCCCGCCCCCCTCCCCTGCCTGCCCCGCCCCGTCCCGCCGCCTCGCTCCACCCCGCCCCCATGGCCCCATGCCCCAAACCCACACCCCCACCTGTCATGGGGCGCAGAAGATGCCATTCTCCTATGGACGTCTCAGATGTGAGCGCCGGTCTCGCCATCTCCCAGAGCCCCGCCCCCTCATTGTGACGTTATTCATGTTACAGGCGTTAGACGATGACATCATCGGGCGTTCCTCCATCCGGGCACGTCATTTTTGTGATTCCCACCTACTGCCCACTACCAGAGAACTTGGAGCTCATCAGCACTTGTGTCAGACTTCCAGCCTATTCCCGTGGAATCCCACACAACGGGTGCCGCCTCTGAGCACTTCCCAGCATGCATTGCAGGTTCCCTTACATTAAATCATGGCGAGAGTAGTGTTCATGGCTGGCGAAACTCCCCTCTTGCATTGTGAGTGCGCGGGAAACGGATTGATCACCAGAGGGTTTGGGGTCCATTTCCAAGGTTTGAATTGCACGTGTGATCTGAATGGGGTGACGTTCTTGAAGCAAGGTAGTGAAGCCAGACCCTGGAGATAAACTCCAGTGTATGAATGGGTCTGATGGTTGAGATTACGTAAGCACTTTGAGTCTCCTTGGACAAGCCCATCTGTTATTTTTAAATGAGTATTTTTTTTCCTTTTATGCATTGGGATGTTACTGCAGAATGTTTCTCTTGCTTGGGAAATTTCACTGTTTGTTTCTGAAGGACACTTTACCTTTCAGCATGCTGATCAAACTTAAAGCGACTCATTTTGTTTGAGTCCCGGAAGTGTAAGCAGTGAGCTTGATCCTCTCACTCAAATGCACTGAAAGCCTATTCAGTCGCCTCTAAGCAAATCTAAATAAAGTCCAATAACGCAGATGTCCAAAACGGTATTTACATCAGGTACGTTTGAAAAGTTACATGTAGACTTGACTGTTAACTCGTTAACAGTGCTACAGCGGCTAAATGCACTGAAGATTAGCCAAATAGTAAAGACTGCAAAAGAAAGAGCAGCTGTCTATCCGTGGCCTGGCCGATTGCTTCAAAGAGCAAAGAGCTCGTTCCCATTTAAAAGGCAGATTCTTTTACCCAGACCATGGCAATCATGACTCAAGCCCATTCTGCCAAAGAACTCAGTCAGTTGATAACAGGCACTGCAAAAAAAAACTATGGCAACGGGACTCTCCGTGCAAAAATGGCAGATCTTAATTACCTATTGGAACTGTTGCGATTGCTACGCTACTGGACGGCGAAATAGTTGACCTACCTCCCCTGTCAGACACTTTTATTTGTGTGTGTTGCAAATTAGTTTTGCGGCAGCTTTGGATATTTCGGTCAGCGTGCTTAACGGTGAGGACGTTCTGGTGTCTGCTGCCATGGCGACGTGCAGCGATCAGTATCGCGGACTCGCCGTCTTCTTCGTTTGGGCAGTTTTACTTTACGACGGACTAAAGTCAAAAACGGAATCAATAGAAAAATGCTGCCTTGCTGAGCTTGTCGTGAGATGACGTCGTTGTGTGACGTCATTGTGTGTGGTAAAGTCTGCATCTGTGATCATTTTATTCCTACAGAGAAGAGACCAGGTGTCCCTTTAAACCATTCTTCTGTTTCTCCCCGTTCCTTCTCCAGACTTTTACCGCATTCATCGCGTTGAGGGAGACTAGCTGTTGCATTGAAAACGAACCTGTTTCACGACTGTATCATTTCTTTGACATTGCCTTGTGTATCTGTACAGTGTAAATTTTTAGCAAAATTATAATTTGATATTTAACTATCAAGCCTGTAGCATAAAAAGTGTGTAGCCAAAAAGTACATTAAAAATGAAACTTTTTGACAAAAAAAAATAATACATTTGCAATTTTGTCACCTGTCTTGTGAGCCTGTGAACTGTTTTCTTGTCCAGTCATAACATCCTTGATAATATGCATTGTGGTGGAAATGAAACCTGAAGCATGATCTCTGATGTAGAATGGCTGTTTCCCCATCAGCAGGTGTAAGTTGGTTGCAATAGTATGCGTGCAGGACACAGGAAGTGCATAGCATTAGTCAAACACCACCTACATTAATCAATAGGCTTCCAATACAAGTATTTGCTTGATTTTATCATTATGGATTTTGTGGCTTAGCCAATTAACTGAGTCTTAGATCTAACTCATTTGTTGAATTTTCTATATATGCTCTGGGTGGCTCTTTCATAATAGAAACATAAATCTTTTAAAAATGAGAGAGTGAGAGAATGAGAATAGTCAGCTAGACTCAACATTATAAAAATGCCTGTGGCCTAGATCTAGTTCTGTGCCATTTCAAGGGTATGCGCTTCCATGATGTATTCTTCCTCAGAAGAACATGCTGTTGACCTTATTCCAACCCCTTTTCTTTTCAGGAGGAACATGTTCTGCTTCTCAAACTTTTTTGATCAGGTTTTTCAATTTTCTGACGACAGCTTGATTGACCTTAATTTTGAGTGCGTAATCGCATTCCTACAGTTGAGAATTCTTTAAAAAAGGGCTTGGATTTTGGTGGTATTTTGATGGGAAGAGGTTCTTACGAGCGAACGGTCACTATGACAGCGACTGCTGAGAAAAGGTCAACATTCTCTTAGCTAAGATTTATCACTTGTCAGAGTTCAGAGTCCAGAGTCTTCGTGACAGTCAGATGTAATAAGTGCAAGTACGACCCTTAAAGGAACTCGGAAATGTATGTGCTGTGAACATTGTTATTTATTTTATTAATTTTTTGCATATAATTATGATATGACATGCAATGGGTCTACCTGTTGAAATGGTACATTCTAATAATGAGTATGTCTTTAGTGCTTTAAGGGTATATGGAAAAATTATGCATTTCTTACATCAATGTCATTATTCTGTAGACATTCTGAAAACAAAAAACAACTAATTCAGTCTCTTTCATGGTCCCAGTTGTCTTGTCCAAAATGTAATAATTTTTAACAAGAAATTTCAGCCACTATGAAGGACAAATTTACATTACATCAGAGAACATTCCCCAATAAATTGCTACTGTTATATTCACCAATAAATATGGTTGAAATATGGTTTTAAAAATGCCATGTTTAAAATATGGCATAAAAACACGCATGCTTTGCTGCTTGAGATTGTGACTTCCTATCCGCAAAGACAAAAATGAATGTGGTTAGAATATACCCACACCCCACACCCCGCTGCCGCCCAACGGCTCGACTCCTCTCCCCCACAATCTCTGTCCCAATGATGTCATTATTTTTACCCGTGTATGGGAGGAGATTCGAATTAACTCCAACGGCTGCACCTCCCCCCTTCCGCCAATGGAGTTTGAGCCTAGCGTCGCGAGCGGTCCTTCGCCGGATCCACGGGAGGGGTTTAGGTGTGTCCGCACCGCCCCCCTCCAGCAGAGAGGTTGAGCCTAGCGTCTCGAGCCGGTCTCGAGTGGTCTTTCTCCGGATTCATGGGCGGGGCTTATGCGTGCCCGCTTCGTTCCCTAGCAATACGCTGCTGAGACACACTGCAGCAAGGCTGACGAGAGTAAGGACGGGAGAAGAGAGATAGTCAGGTTAAAAGCACAACAGCGGTCAACGGTAAGACGTTTCTTCTTCCCGAATCTCCCTTTCTTTTTTCTTACGTTGAAGACAGGGTAGCCGAGGTTGGTGCGTTTTAAGAACTGATAACGAATCTTTCCTTGGACATAAAAAGTAGGTGGTGGCTGTTGTGTGGGAGCGTAAGATAGCTAGCTTGCTAGTTTGGTTATTATCAAGCTGACGTTAGCAGTGGACCTTAATCGCTAACGAGTTGACATGTCACAGTATCTCAGTTGACTTGTTTTCAGTAGCTTGCTGTTATATTGTACGTATCTTTTGTTAGGAGTAATTCTCTATATAAGCCGTTCTTAAAGTTTTAAAAATCTTTTTAGCTAATGTTATCTAGCTATTTTCAGTGTATAGCTACCAAACACCTGTTTTCTTGTTAGCTCTGGTAAACTATCACTAGCTTGTCCTGACGGCTGAACTGGAGCTGGTAGCTAGCAAACGATAGCCACATAGTCTAACCGAAATTTGCTTTCATAACTATGGCAGCTAGCAAACTACGATACTTAAAATATTTCCAGTAAAACACTTTGTGTCTTTAAGGATATATATATATAAAATAAGCTAACTTGTAGATATGACGACTGGTTGACAATTACACTAGCTAGTCTAGCGTTAACTTACACTGGAAACTTTGGGCGTTTAACGTTGGCCGGCTAGCTTAGCTATATCAATATAGCACAAGGTTACACGATGGGCTGTCCCGGCGGGCGGGCGTAATAATGACCATTATTGATCGTCAACACGTAACTCAATAGACTTGGTGAGCTAAATATTAAGCGATAGCAACCTTGTCATAACATTTATGACATTTACGTTATGAAGGCTAGCTGTATTCACTAGCATAATGACATAACTGCACTTTCTGTCGGTGTGTGTCGTTTCAGTTTGGGCGTTATGTCACTTGAGAAAAACGCTTCTGTCCTCAAAGCACACCAGTTAGCTACGCGTTTAATGCACCCTTAACCCACAGCCGGACTAATGTAACACTGGTCAGCCAAATTAATATGAATCCATTAACGTTAGCGAACAGTAACGATGGGCAGCCAAGTAAAACAAACATGCTAATATAGAAAGCTGACGCTAGCTAGCATACTGTGGAAGATAAATGGATGTTGGATGTTATGACTAGGAAGTTAGGTGGGACGTGGAGAAAACCTGTCTGACAAGAAGAGGAATGTGTTTGTCCTTCTTGCAGTCGCTCTCAAGCGTAGTTTCCCTCGCCCGAAACTTAAATACAGCTTATCGTTTGAAGTTAACCCTTCACACGTCTTCGGTGGGTGTCCGAAGTTTTCTTTATATCGCATCTAGAGGCTCTTCTGTTATTTAAAAAGAAAAGGGAAACTAGTAACCGCAAACGGGCCTTTATTAATTACCGCGCCTCTTAACGCTGGTGTTCGACTTTCCCCCGTAAGCCGTGGCATGCCTTCAGGTTGCAGTTCCATATTCTTGATGGAATTGCATCACAGCTTGACGTGTTCACGGCTGTTTGTAAGGCTGAAATTTCTGATTCTATGACATTTCTGTAACGTTACATTGCCATGAAGTGTCAATTGAGTTATGCTAATAAGTTAACATAAGCATGTGTTCCTAAACCGTAACCTACAATACATAAAGACACGTTGAAATGTTACCGCGTTGATAAGAAAAACGAAAGACACATAAATTCAGTTAAATATTTCTCTTCGTTACGAATAAACTGTCAGAATGTAGAAGAACACTCTGTTCCTCCTTATTGGGTAGAATCTGTTTATTTCACCAGTGATTGACTCTGCAGTCAATTAAACGAAGGTAGCCTACTTTTCATTGTATTAAACAATGACTGTTGAGGTGTTGAAGGTTTGAGAAGGTAGGTTTGAGGGAATTTTCACAGTGTAGTTGTCACGTGTTCAACATTTAACCGAAACTGGATGTCACGATATGGAAATTATTAGCCGATATGAGAGTAATTGACATTTGTTCGTTGTGTTGTCCCATGCTGATAGCTGCAGTGCTCGACGTGTTGAGTTGATTGTCCTGCCGGCTATTTGCATGAATGGTTAGTTTCATGGCTTGACCATTCCACAGTCCTCTGGCCACGTAACTATGGGAACTCAGCTGGTGCACTGTAGCGTTAAAAAAAAGTGACGCTGTTCCTGTTCCAGTTCATAGATGAGCCCCACGGTGTTGACTCGAATCCGGAGCATGTCGGTGCTCTACAGTGTACAGGATGTCCCAGTGATGGGATAGGTACAATTTGCACAGTCCAAAATGAGGGGTGGGGGATGCAAACTGTGCTGCAAATATTTCTCTGCCAACCACAGAACTCAGGAGTATGAATAGGCTGAGGATTCAATTTCCCAGGGGGCAGTGGGGAACTTGTGTAAGGAGTCTAAAAAGTTGTGACAGTTTAGCATCACAGGAATGCTATGAATGTGTTCTTTGGGAAAGCAGTAGGAAGTGTAGACCCAAGAGCACACAGATGTGACTGCTGTTCTGCTGTGTTCTTATACGTGTGGAGTAGAACTGCGAGTCAGAATGTGGGGCGGGAAGGTTCTTAAGTCTGTAGTGGTACTGCAAACATTTCACTTGCACCCGCAGGACTCAGGAGTATCAATAGGATGAGTACAAAAAGACGTGAGTACTGCTGTTAGTCTCTGTTGGATAAATGGTGTACTTTCCTGTTCACATCTGTCTTTGACACCCATAATAAGGTCTTGGGGACAAGCTTCAAGAGCAATAGCAGATTATTGCACATTTTCCCCAATTTCAGTGTGAATTAGCCTACATCAGACTTAACTGTGATTTATAGCGTTGCCTTACTTGTCATAAGATAATTTATATTGAGTTACAAAAGGCAATGTTCCATGTAGCTTGGAGTTTGGCCCTTTTTCTGAAATTACAGTTCATAGTCCTACTTGATGACATGCAACACAATTGAAAGTAAGAAATGGGTGAAGCTAAGCTTCTGTATGTTATCAGTTGAACTGTAAACCCTTGCTACTGTGTCATGCTGTTCTTGCCAGTTAGCTAAGTAAGGTAACCCTTTTAAACTACAGATATTGTGTGCACAAACTTCTTATCCAAGAGTGTGACTATATACTTGGTCATCTGAGCTAGCTTTCACCATTAGAAACATCGTGTTTTGATTGCTATACTGCATGGGTAACACAAAAAGAAACAGAATTACATTTTCTATTGTTATCCACATGTATCTGCAGTACAATTCTAAAAGTGTCATAATCACTAACATTGAGTGTTTTCAGGGAGTGCTCCAGAGAGCTCTAAATGTTCTCTTTTTTGAGTTCATCTTTTTATAAGCTTTGAAAGCACATCCCCATCTTCACTTGTACGTGTTTGGCACTTTGTGGAAAAGCTTAAAATTACGGTCTTTAGCTGAGAATGTCTCTAAAACTCCATTTCCCAGGGGGCAGTGGGAAACTTGTGTAAGGAGTCTAAAAAGTTGTGACAGTTAAGCATCACAGGAATGCTATGAATGTGTTCTTTGGGAAGGAAATAGGAAGTGTAGACCCAGTATCACGCAGATGTGACTACTGTTCAGGGAAGGTCCTCAGATATAAATTTACTGTTTTATTATGTGTGTGGAGTAAAACACTGAATCGTTTTATGGATAGGAATCATATCAGGAAGAAGGAATAGACAGGAAACCACAGTTACTGACATTTTAGTCATGTGCACTCCTCTGTGCGGTTTCTCAGCTAAAGGGTACGGGCCCTGTCGTGACTGGCTAACACAGAATATGCAGGTGATTGGGGTTGGGTGGCACGGTTATAGAAAATGCCATGTCACTGAACGTGTGAGCGTTTTCTTGTGAACACTGTGGCAACCCCAACCTCATGAAACACCTGCCAGTTTTACAGCCAGGCATTGGTTACAATATGAATGTAATTCATTCACTATTTAATTTTGCATCAGCGTGTCTTTTGGATGCGTATTAGTGTTCCCGTTATTAACCAAAATCCCGTTCTTAAGCCACAGCTGTCTGCTGCCATTCTGTCAGAACTAACCAGAAGCAGGATGCTTGGAGCGTGTCACCATGAGCAGAATCGTGTATTACACCAGGCCTTGCTTTTCACTGCTTTTCAGAAGAATCTTCTGGTCCCTACGCTAGCATGTTCTTCTAGGACCACATAAACTGAACGGATGTGACATCTATTTGAATCATTAATTTTCATGGCAAACCTTTATTTAGGCAGATTGAGACACTGAAGTTGATGAACTGTTGTTAACTTTGAAAGTTGCACTGTTTGTTGTTTAAATTATCTCTTGAGTGTTGGGTGTGATGGGGTCGGGGGGAATCTGTCAAATCTACAGGTCACATTCACATTGCAGCTAATCGCAACGTATAGCCATTAATCGTGATTAATCGTATCGTTATTAAGAGAAATCGTATTGCGTTGTATCGTTGTGTGGAGTATCACTATCGTATCGTATGGTGATCAGGTTGTATCGTTGAACCTCCTCTGCCTGTGATGAGCAGTATTTGAGCTGCCTGTGATGAGCAGTGTGCGAGCTGCCTGTGATGAGCAGTGTGCAGGCTTCCTGTGATGAGCAGTGTGCAGGCTTCCTGTGATGAGCAGTGTGCAGGCTTCCTGTGATGAGCAGTGTGCGAGCTGCCTGTGATGAGCAGTGTGCGAGCTGCCTGTGATGAGCAGCGTGCGAGCTGCCTGTGATGAGCAGTGTGCGAGCTGCCTGTGATGAGCAGTGTGCGAGCTGCCTGTGATGAGCAGCGTGCGAGCTGCCTGTGATGAGCAGCGTGCAAGCTGCCTGTGATGAGCAGCGTGCGAGCTGCCTGTGATGAGCAGCGTGCGAGCTGCCTGTGATGAGCAGTGTGCAGGCTTCCTGTGATGAGCAGTATGCAGGCTTCCTGTGATGAGCAGTGTGCGAGCTGCCTGTGATGAGCAGTATTTGAGCTGCCTGTGATGAGCAGTGTGCGAGCTGCCTGTGATGAGCAGTATTTGAGCTGCCTGTGATGAGCAGTGTGCGAGCTGCCTGTGATGAGCAGCGTGCGAGCTGCCTGTGATGAGCAGCGTGCGAGCTGCCTGTGATGAGCAGTGTGCGAGCTGCCTGTGATGAGCAGTGTGCGAGCTGCCTGTGATGAGCAGTATTTGAGCTGCCTGTGATGAGCAGCGTGCGAGCTGCCTGTGATGAGCAGTGTGCGAGCTGCCTGTGATGAACAGTATTTGAGCTGCCTGTGATGAGCAGCGTGCGAGCTGCCTGTGATGAGCAGTGTGCAGGCTTCCTGTGATGAGCAGTGTGCGAGCTGCCTGTGATGAGCAGTGTGCGAGCTGCCTGTGGTTTGTGGCCTGTGGCAGGCCTCGGCAATACAGGGAGGATTCGCTCGCTCCTGTGACCTCACAGCAGAATGAGACTATGATGAAGATGTGCTGTGCATTGTGGGAGTAAACGGACGCAGACTGGGCGCTAAATTAGGCCGCTTCCCTCGCCCGTCCGCTGGAACGAACTGGGTCGAGCTGAGAGAGGGGTCCCGGCTCGGTCGTCCGCCACGAATCCCAAGGAGGAGGGCGGCCGCGTGGCCTCCTCTGGCGAGCGGCGGTTTGGCTGAAGCGAGGTCACCGTACGGCGAAGCAGCCTTTCACACACACACACACACACACACACACACACACACACACACACACACACACACACACAGCGTGTTTCTCACACAGCATCACACCCGTGTGTTATTCAGCACAGCGAGGCCCGCTCAGCTCATTCACTCGTGTGTGTGTGTGTGTGTGTGTGTGTGTGTGTGTGTGTGTGAGTGTGTGTGAGTGTGTGTGTGTGTGTGTGAGTGTGTGTGAGTGTGTGTGTGTGTGTGTGTGTGTGTGTGTGTGTGTGTGTGTGTGTGTATTTGGGCGTGCGTTCTCGCATCGTAGCCGGCGCTGGTGTCCCGCAGCGTGTGTGAAACTGACGCCCTGCTCTAGTTTTGGCGAGGCGAGCGAAATGCAGCCGGGCCCAGCAGAATCCCGCGAGGTTTGACGCATCGCCCGCCACGTGCAAAACCACGGAAACCGCCGGTGACGGACCTGGGGTTTCTCGGGCTACGTGTCGTTCGTGGCCCCGCCCTTTGCCCCCCAGGCACACTCCTTCACAGGAATGCAGGACGGGGCTGCTACACGTGTGTGAGGCGCCCAGACCCACTGCATGCTGGTACAAAAATGCAGCATACCACACGCAGCGGTGCAGTCTCCATGGTGATTAGGAGACTGACCAGGGCCCTGTTTCAGGAAGCAGGGTTACTGAGTTAGCTGCATACAGGAAGCAGGGTTACTGAGTTAGCCGGATAACTGCACCGAGTAAAATCCGGAACCATCCGAAATCTGGAACATGGACTGAAGTAAAAAGAGCCGTTCTGGGTTTTTACTCAGTGTAGTTATCCTGCTTTAACTCTCTAATCAGACTTCATTGCGTTATTACATTCTACAGGCTCAGGTAATTAAGGTGCACTTGCTTTAAATGGCCAGGGAGGGCGGTGTTCATTTTGCCGTGGCTGAGGGGAAGCGGGGGTGAATGTGGCGATCTTTGAGCCGTAGCAGGGTACATGGAGCACCCGGGCCAAAGCTGGTGCCTTCACAGCTCTTCCGTTCTCCCATACTAACTGCAGCTCAGTGTCACAGATGAGAACCAGAACCACAGACTCACCCAAGTGCAGTGCTTCCTGCTTCTATTTGTTTGAACTCTTTAGAGTGTGAGGTCACAAATATGTGATTAGAATGTTTGCCACTGAACATTCTAATCTGATGTCACTGCTGGTAACTGAAACCGATGGAGTTCTAGAACACCGACTTTTGAAGAAAAATAAACATCTGAAGAAAACCTTCTCTTAAAATGGTTTTAACGTAGCTACAGGCATACGAAAATGTGGCCTAATCACTGTGTACAGTTTCGTGTGCTCAGGGGGTAGCAGTTTCACTGTAGATTTAGTGCTGTTTTCTTCCAGTGAAAGCACGGTGTGATTCATTCCATCTGAGCGTTTGTTTGTTGTTGGCGAGCTGAGTGCTCATTCATGGGGAAGGTAATGAACAGCAGCCAGGCTCCAGGGCCATCAGGGCCTGTTGGGCAGGCCTGTCTTAGTCAAGTAGAGCGAGAGCTGCAGTGACTCACGATTGGCTGGCATGGGGCATGTGACCACAGGCTGTGGCGTGGCACGAAGAATCCGCTGTGTCATTCCTTTCAGGGTCACGGAATCTCCTGCAATCGCCACAAGACGTTCTGTCCTGTTCTCTTCTGTTCTGTTCTCTTCTGTCCTGTTCAGTTCTCTTCTCTGCTTCTCAGCCCACGCATATGAGGTTTCTCATGGGCTCTTCAGGCTGCTGTCTGAAAGTGAGCAGCACTGCACCTTAAAATGAATATTTTGACGTGGGTTTCTTAATCAGGCTTGGAAGTCAGCGGCACGCCTGTGCTCCCAGGGCAGGGGCTGAGGGACCGCGGGGGAGTTTAGTTTTCTCCAGGCTCCCTGACGCTGGTTTTGAGTGAAATGCGGATTTTGGCAGTTCACCTCGTCGCTCCTGCATGTTCAGGGCGCTGGCCTACGCACCTGGCCTCGCTGCTCTGCACACCTGCGCAGCTCTTCTGACAGACTGCAGTGCTGCAGGTGCGCCTAGCTGCGCATTGCAGTGTGCCGATCTGCCACCTGGTGGTGCTAGCGCAGAGATGGGGGATATCCAGCTGACAGAAACCAGCCCTCCCTGGGTTCCACTATAGGCCCTGCCCCCCCATGCTGCCGGTCACTATAGGCCCTGCCCCCCACGGCCGCCGGTCACTATAGGCCCTGCCCCCCCCGGCCGCCGGTCACTATAGGCCCTGCCCCCCACGCTGCCGGTCACTATAGGCCCTGCCCCCCACGCTGCCGGTCACTATAGACCCTGCCCCCCACGGCCGCCGGTCACTATAGGCCCTGCCCCCCACGGCCGCCGGTCACTATAGGCCCTGCCCCCCACGGCCGCCGGTCACTATAGGCCCTGCCCCCCACGGCTGCCGGTCTCACAGAGCGCTCCTACGGACTGGAATGGACCACAGGCCCGGGGCTCTTACCACTCGCTTATTTTATCTGTCCTTTTCTCCTCCGACCTTGACTGACCCTAAAATCGATCGAGGTCTGCCATCCTGAAGGACATTCCAGCCCGTTATCTGCTCCTGGAAGGAGTGAGGAGCTCGGAGGCTCCCGGGGGACGCGTGAGCGAGGAAACTGAGCTGCATCCACTGCAAAAGTGTTTTTTCGGGACGTGTGACGTATAAATGGTCGACCTGTGGATCCGCCTCCCCCCATCTGCCACATCCGTAACTGACGTGGCTTCAAACTGATGCTTGAGAGAGCAAGGGCGTGCCATTTGCCGAATCCATGTTTCCTTGATTCCTCCATTCTCACATCCTTTCCTCGCATCCTTTCCTTGTGTCCTCCAGGGGGGTGGAGCTAAGTGAGCGAGGAAAGGATGCAAGGAGGTAAAATGAGCGATTGGTAAAATCTCCAAAAGACAAATTTTGTGTCCAGCGATAGAGCTTTATATAGCGCATTGCGCATGCTGTGTGACGGGCCGTCTCTCTCTCGTACGGTCCCTGTGGCTCGGTCCTTTCTCTCTGTGGACCAGGGAAAAGGAGGCCAAGGTTTTCATTTGGGAAAACAGTGTCCGACACTGAGTTCCTCTGTGAAGCCTAGCGCAGTACTGCAGAATCTCAATGAGAGAAACGCATTAGGAACAGAGGTGAAGTGGCATGAAAATGCACTCATTTTAAGAATTTGACACTTTTAATTGATTTGAATAATGTACTTTAATGTTTGAATAATGTGCATTATTGTAGCATTATTTAAATATTTGAAAAATAGACTTCATTTTGTGGCAGTAAAACCTTAGTTTAAGTTAATAGTAATTAAACCAGTGTAAATGTTGAAAGACCAATGATTTTTCCTTTTTCTGTGAACCTTCTCACATGGTCTATTTTATAAACCGTTTGATTTGTCTTCCTCCTTTATAGGAGACATAGGTTTTTCTCATTGTGTGTTTTTTTAAATCCAAGGCATGGTTTATATCAAACACTATATCAGTTTTAAATGTGTTTATGTTTTGCGTCAGTGATAATACTGGGCTTGATAAGGTGTATGAATGTGTGTTATATCTGGTCCGTGTCCAGGTTGCCTGGTCTATCAGTGATTCTGATGCTCTGTTAAATACTAATATATGAGGATATAGTGTAACATAAAAGCTGTCACATTCATAGTAAATAAGCCCCAGCTAAAGGGTTTGGCTGGACTTAAGCCAAGCGCACGCCCTTCTGGGTCATAAAAAAAGCTTCAGGCACACCAGCGGAGAGACTACTCCTTTAGTAAAGTACGTGCATATCAGTGATGTGTATTGGAAATTAAAGGATGTCGAGTGGTTTCCACCACACCCATTGGGGTGTACGGAGAGGGTGTAAACCCCAGTACATTACTGCGGTCCTATATGTAGTAGCGGGATGGTGATTCACATTACTGTGGTCCTATATATAGTATATATATATATACCAACCTGGCGTACACATCCTGCAACCTCATCACCCCCATGTTTAATTGGCTATAACAGTCATTCTCTCCCTCTCCACCTCAGCTGGTGCGTGGTGAGCGTTCTGGTGCAAAATGGCTGCCGTGCATCATGCAGGTGGCTGCTGTAAGTGGGTTACTGATATTCGGTCTAGCTATATTGGCTGATAACTTCCTGTTCGGCATATAGTACAAGTGAAGCTGCAGCCAAGTTCCACGTTCGGGGAAGAGCGAGATGAACACAGATGTCCGCTTCTGAAGGAAAATTATATGTATGCAACAGAATATTTGAACTTGCTGACTTTATTTTTCAGCAGCATGAGTTGAGAGCTCCTGAGCCTCTGTATAGCTGTGCTTGTGAGTTTGGCTGGTAAAAATGAGACATTAAAAACAAGCTGTAGAGCTTCAGACAGGGCTCTGTGCTAACATTTCTTCCCAGGAGCACATGTGCTCCTCAGCTGAAAAATTTAGGAGCACACTAATGCATCTCAATTAGTAGATGTGCTCCTAAATAATTTTTCCTGTAAGCACACATCAGTTTTCAGGAGCAGATGCTCCTAAAATAAGAGTGCTGTAGTCCTGTCAGATAACTGACGTTCCTTTTGTCCTGTTTGAGCTTGACATTTTCACTGAATATAAGCATCAACGGCGCATGGAATGCAATGTGTGTGCCATGAACTCAGTTCACCTGCGTTACCCGGAAGTTGTTTTTAAGCCATTTAAAGGTCGGCAGTGATTAAGGGTTAAAGGTTCAAGCTCCTAAAGACAGTAGCGTTCATCCCTAATGGGAATCTGCAGTCTCTACCTTCCTGTACACACAGGTTTGCTTTGATTGGTGACCTGTGTGTGACACAGCGTGGAGATCAGGGGATACGCAGACGTTAGGGAGTGTTTGGAGCTCAGCGGGGTCACACGGCTAGGGTGTGGCCATCTGGGGGACCCCTCCCACATGCTAACCAGGGTGCATTTAAAATGGAGGAGGCCTGGTGGTCTTCGCAGATGGTGCTTCTGCTCATTGGCTATTCTGTGTTCCTCTGTGCCACACAATCGGTGTACTTTGACCTTTTCTTTTTTTTACTTGAACAGGCCTTACATGAGTTTGTAAAATCACTTGGTTTTTTCCCCTCTGGTCATTAACCTAGTCTAATGTGCTGTAGCACAGTTTGGTAACAGTTATTATGTAAAACACCTTAGGAACTTGGAAGTGTGAAATCTGGTTCAGAATGGTTCAAAATCATTAGTATACAAATGTTCTTTTTAATTGGAGGATCTGGATTTGTGAGTTGTGAATACTTTTCGGTGAGCAGGTACAGTGCAAAAATGGTACGGATTTTTCAGTTGGAGCACCGTTGGATTCTGCTGATACCTTCTTACCAACTGGCCCGTCAATCAAGTAGGCAGTATAAAATAAAAATGTTTAAAGCAGGGGTTTAGAAACAGTGTGGAAATGATTTGGCTGAACAGGAAGTATTTGTACATGAACTGCTCACAGCCAGTGTGTCTAATCAGAATCATACACATGCATCCATACGCTGTCCAGGGTTCCCACAGGTATTAATAGGGCAGGTGCTGCACCCCTGCTGGGTTTGTGAGCACCTCCGCAAACGTCAGAGAAAAGCCCAATAAAGCCTCAGACTCAGAGGGAAGGACTCGGTGGTGCTGTTTAACAGAGCTGGCCTGGTGTAGCCATGTGTCCACCAGGGCAGGTGTGGGCTGTACCGTGTGATCTCCACGACCCACCGCTTCACACCGCCACTGCTTACCCTCTGAGCCACTGCCCTCTCTGCTAACCGTGTAACCAGGGGAGACCCTGCTGTTCTGGGGTCTAATATTCTTATGCTACAGGGAACTGTGAGCAGCTTCACAGCTCATACTGACCAATGAGTGGCAGTAATGACAGCTGATTTTGTTGGTGTTTATTCAGAGTAGTTTGCTACCCTAAGCATGGTTTGAAATGACTTCAGGAAGGAGGAACACGGCTTAAGTGGATAATTTCGTGCACATGAAGTCCCCAGCAGTTCCCTAGAGCTGTTTCCAGGGCCTGGTGGACTGCCCCCCCCCCCCCGGCCTGAAGTGTCGTCGCCCCCCCCCCCCCCCCCCCACCACCCCCACTCCCCTGTTACGCTGCTGAGCACTGATGTGGCTGCTGTGATCGAGTTGTGCAGAGCTGCTGATTTCTGATTTAAGAAGAGAACAGGTGGCCTGTGTAGAGGTGCTGGGGTTCTTTTACTGCTCTACCAGTGCCGGTGGCTGTGAACACAGAGTTCTTCAGTACAGTTTAAATCAGGTTCACACTGTGGCCCAGGGGTGTACACACACAGACAGACAGACAGACTGACAGACGCAGGCCTGCACATGCGTGCACGCACACACACACACACACACACAGTCACTCACACACACGCACACACACACAGATAAACGCACACGCACACACACCCACACACATACACACACAGATACGCGCACACACACACACACACACACACACATACACACACAGATACGCGCACACACACACACACACAGGCACTCACACACACACACACACACACACACACACACACACACACACACACTCCTTATTCTGTCTTAATGAAAAAGGCAGCTCAGAGGGTGGCTTGTTTAAATCATGCAGAGTCGTGTGTGTGTGTGTCTGTGTGTGTGTGGGGTATTATTCATTAGATGAGAGAGAGGGAACAGACGTCCCCCGTACGGTGTAAGTCATGTAACTCCCCCCGGCCCGGTTACAGGAAGCTCTGCAGCCGGAGACTGCTGATTGGTGCAGTGGGAAGGGGGTGGGTGTGGCCCCAGTGTGGAACAGCGGTAAAAGCAGCGCGTGTCTGTCTTCCCCCCCCCCCCCCCCCCAGGGACATTCCTTTCAGCGAGCCCTCCATTCTCCACATAAATATCACAACTCCGCCTATACCCCCCCCCCCTTTGAAACACACTCATTCATGTAGACTGGATTAACTGGATTAAGTCTGTTGTCTGTTGCAATTTACAGGTAACAATTCAAATGGCCTACATGTTCAACTCAGGAATATGCTGGTCATTCGAGCTTATTCAGAGCGCCAGGTGTAGCTATAGATGTTGGTAACTATTCCCTTTCTATAATTGGGTTCTCAGTATTGATTTAGGGAGTGCTTTGAGCCTTAATGGCTCCCCTGTAAACTTGTTTTCAGTCATTAAATTAAAACGTATTGAAATCCTTTCATTTCCCAAAGTAATTAATGGCCTTTTAAGATGATTACAAAGGATAGGAGATGCCAGTCTAGTGTGTGCTTATTGATGAGGTCCATTTCAATATTAACCCAGATAAATAACAAAGGGACATTTTAAATGCGGAGTCCTGTTCTGCTGCCTAAGAAGTATCATGTGAAACATCTCAGAAGCTTTGTTTCCTGTAATCTCTGGATTTAATCTGATTGAGTGAGAAGCCATTCTCCTCCCGAGCTCTCTTCCTGTGTTGATACATAGCAGCGGTTCTCCTGGTCAGAGCCTGCTGCAGGTACAGAGTTGGATGTGTACTGAAGCAGTGCAGGTTAAGTACCTGGGGTACAACGGCAGTGTCCAACCCAGGAATGGAACTTGTAACCAAATGGTCACAAGACTAGGTCCTTACCCATTATACCGCACTGCCGCCCCAGCAGTGAGTGTGTCTCTGCGTGTCTCTGCTTGTCTCTGCTGTGTGCTTTCCTGGGCGTCCCAGCGCTGTTTCTGGGTTTTTGTTGTGTGATTGTGTCTCTGATTGCGTCACATGTATCCCAGTGCGTTCAGCTCAGCCGGGATCAGTTCACCAGGGTTATAGGTCAAAGGTCAGGGTCAGCCCGTCCCAGGAGTGGCGGAAGACCCGATAGTTTTTTTAAATCGGCAGACTGTGCAGAAGCAGGGCCGAAGTTTTCAGGAACTAGTCCCATCCACCCCCTCCCTGTCTGAACTCCTGCACAGCTCCCCCCCAGGCATCCTGAACACATAATGAAACACTCTGCTGTAAGCAGAGGAGGGCAGGGGCTTGATAGTGTGACTGTGACCCCCCCCCCCCCCCCCCCCAGTGATGAGGTTTTGTCCTAATGTCCCACTTCTCCTCCTCTCTAAGTGCACTGGTGTAAAGGCTGTAGGGCAGCCGTAGTAAAATGCAGTGAGTGATGCTGGCTCTAACAGAACCAGGCTTATTGCCCACTGGACTGGAAACCATTCTGCAGAGCTAGCGAGGTCCATCACACTGAGGGAACTCAACGCACATCCCCTACACGCCCAATGCACAGGGACTCAGCCAGGAGGACTGGGCACAGTCTGCTTCCGGCTAACCCGCTAATTCGTCTGAAGGGAAAAGCCCCACCTGTTCAGTAGTGTTATTTATTGGCCAGTTTCTC
Source organism: Anguilla pacifica (assembly GCA_039654925.1). Classification (NCBI taxonomy): domain Eukaryota; kingdom Metazoa; phylum Chordata; class Actinopteri; order Anguilliformes; family Anguillidae; genus Anguilla; species Anguilla pacifica. Next base: position 53,661,467 of record CM077296.1, read on the forward strand.
TTATCCAGGGCAGCTTGCATTTCTTTCGTTTCTACCCGGCGTCTGTCCGTGCGGCTGGTTATTATGGACACCGAGGCCCTTTAAGCTACTGTAAGTGCAGCGCCTTGCTCCAGGGTCCAGAGACAGCGGCCCGTCTTTGGGACTGGAGTAGAGCCCCTTTGGGCTACGGCCCAGCTTCACGGCTGTGGAATCACCCTCTGCCCTGCGGATGTGGGAAACGTGGGGGCGGTTCTGTAGGATCTTCACGGGTCATTACGCCGCGTAGCACCTTCCTGCTCTGCTCTTCGCTCACAAGCTTTTCATCAGGAGAAAATGGATCAGGTCTCGGACGCCGGTCTCCTGAAAGCCATATTTCTTTCACCAGCGAAAGACTGCAGCTAGCTGCTGTGTTTTCGTGCACGCAGTGCTGGCCCAGGGGCATTGTGGGTAGTGCATGGTGTTCCCTGGCATTCATTATGAGGGCACGTTTTAGCCAGTCAGGGAGGCTTTGAGCAGGATGTTAGTGGTGAGCCAGCTGTGCTGTAAAACACACTCACCCCTGCGCTCAGGAGACAGTAACACTGACTCATTATGATGTTTTAGAGCCAGGAGCTTTAATTCATGGTCCCGTGGCCCGGGGACAGGGTGACGCCGTACGCAGGTTTTTGCCCCACTAGGGGACACAGGCAGCCATTTTAACACCAGTTTACTGCTCCATATGCCACACAGCGGCTTTAAGAGGCACTGGGGATGAGAGCGGTAGCTACTGTCACTCTCAGTCAGTCCCTGCCACACTGACTGTGACTGACGCTAGGCTAACTGTGACTGACGCTGGGCTATAGCTGTGTGGATCAGAGATGCCACACTGACTGTGACTGACGCTGGGCTAAAGCTCTGTGGATCAGAGATACCACACTGACTGTGACTGATGCTGGGCTAAAGCTCTGTGGATCAGAGATACCACACTGACTGTGACTGACGCTGGGCTAAAGCTCTGTGGATCAGAGATACCACACTGACTGTGACTGACGCTGGGCTAAAGCTCTGTGGATCAGAGATGCCGTACTGACTGTGACTGACGCTGGGCTAAAGCTCTGTGGATCAGAGATGCTGCACTAACTGTGACTGACGCTGGGCTAAAGCTCTGTGGATCAGAGATGCCACACTAACTGTGACTGACGCTGGGCTAAAGCTCTGTGGATCAGAGATGCTGCACTAACTATGACTGACGCTGGGCTAAAGCTCTGTGGATCAGAGATGCTGCACTAACTGTGACTGACGCTGGGCTAAAGCTCTGTGGATCAGAGATGCCGCACTAACTGTGACTGACGCTGGGCTATAGCTCTGTGGATCAGAGATGCTGCACTAACTGTGACTGACGCTGGGCTAAAGCTCTGTGGATCAGAGATGCTGCACTAACTGTGACTGATGCTGGGCTAAAGCTCTGTGGATCAGAGATGCCACACTGACTGTGACTGACGCTGGGCTATAGCTCTGTGGATCAGAGATGCTGCACTAACTGTGACTGACGCTGGGCTAAAGCTCTGTGGATCAGAGATGCCACACTAACTGTGACTGACGCTGGGCTAAAGCTCTGTGGATCAGAGATGCCACACTAACTGTGACTGACGCTGGCCTAAAGCTCTGTGGATCAGAGATGCCGCACTAACTGTGACTGACGCTGGGCTAACTGTGACTGACGCTGGGCTATAGCTCTGTGGATCAGAGATGCCGCACTAACTGTGACTGACGCTGGGCTAACTGTGACTGACGCTGGGCTAAAGCTCTGTGGATCAGAGATGCTGCACTAACTGTGACTGACGCTGGGCTAAAGCTCTGTGGATCAGAGATGCTGCACTAACTGTGACTGACGCTGGGCTAAAGCTCTGTGGATCAGAGATGCCACACTAACTGTGACTGACGCTGGGCTAAAGCTCTGTGGATCAGAGATGCCGCACTAACTGTGACTGACGCTGGGCTAACTGTGACTGACGCTGGGCTATAGCTCTGTGGATCAGAGATGCTGCACTAACTGTGACTGATGCTGGGCTAAAGCTCTGTGGGTCAGAGATGCCGCACTAACTGTGACTGATTAATTTTAGAAGATTAATTTTAACTATGCTAGCTTTTCATGCCCAAATCATTTTAGCAGCGGTTGGGAAAAATCACAGTGAGCACATGATTATATGTTTTATGTAAATGTAATTTGGAATTCTGTTCATTTCAAAGAATAATTTATTAGATCTTTCTAATGGATTTAGCCTTTTAAAGAAGACTCATCACAGTTTACCCAGAAAATGCAATTCTGGGGCTTTTTGTGGAGAGAGTACCAGTGGGGGCTTTCTGATTTTGGGGGGTGCATATCCTCCCCCACCCTCCAGTATTCTTCCCCAGGACAGAAGAGGCCTAGTCTATATTTGGTGATTTCAGTTTTCCTCTCATAGTTAAGCTTCTGGTCTATTGAATAGGAGGTCTAAAGCCTTTTTCCTTTAGAAACAGTGCATTTCCTGATGGGGGTCGCACAGAATGTGAAATTTGGTACAAGCGGTCAGCCATATCATGCAGTGGGACAGGCACGTGACCGTAAGCTTATACCCTGTCAGGAAACAAAAAAAAAAGGCTTTGGTGAGCCAGGACGGACGGACTCTGAATTCCCCCGACCAGAGAAAGCTCACGAACATTTCCCTTTGTGAGCGTGAGAGTCGTGAGGACAAGCGGAAAGCGAGATGAGTCTGTTCCCGGCGTGTTTCGGGCCGCCTCTCCCCGCTGCTTTGAATGCTGAGCAGTAAATGAGCAGCATGCAAAGCGGGACCCTGTCGAACCGGCCTCATCCAGCGGCCGGCTCGTTCACCCTGCCGGCCCGTTCATCCACAGGGAGACGGAGCGAAGTCCACAGGGCGAGATTCGGCCCCGCCCGACAGGACCGGGCGGCTGTGGGCGTCTTGTTCCGGAAAAACCGTGCGTCTGAAGGGGAAGTGCTTCTGAATGACATCACCGGCGGGTCGAGGTTGGGCTTCTCTGCGGGTTTAGTCACGATGGCCGGGCGTGGTGCGCAGGCCGCGTTCAGTTGCGTGGGGGTTTCGTCAGCCTGTTTCCTGAAGCGACCGCAGTGTGGTTGCGTTTATTATGGGTTGCCTATGGAGATGGGGCATAGCAGACGGGACTGAATCCACTGATAACGGCTTAAAGCAAACTCGTGGGTTTGGGTAGGACGACGAGATAGGGCTGATACGATGACGTCTGTGAACGGAAACTCGTTTGCATTTGTGAATCAGCTAATATGGGCCGACAGGCAGCGTATCTGCTGATATCAGTGTCACCGCTAGTGTCAGAAGACTGTCACTCCCATAATGCAACTCTTCCTCTCCCCCCGGAGCTCATCTCATACTGCCAATAAATTAAACTGCAAGAAAACTCATTTCAGTTTTAGCGGAGTCATTGAGGGGGAGATGTGGACCTGATGAGGCTGTGAGAGTTCGGTGGGGCGGGCGCTGAGTGCAGAGGTGCAGGCTCTGGCACTAATTAAGGCCTCTGCGTACGAGACGTACGGGACACTGTGATGAACGAGGAGAGGAGAGGAGAGGGGAGGGGAGAGGAGAGGAGAGGGGAGGGGAGAGGAGAGGAGAGGGGAGAGGAGAGGGGAGGAGAGGAGGGGAGAGGGGAGGAGAGGAGGGGAGGAGAGGGGAGAGGAGAGGGGAGGGGAGGAGAGGGGAGAGGAGGAGAGGGGAGGGGAGGAGAGGGGAGGAGGGGAGAGGGGAGGAGAGGAGAGGAGAGGGGAGGGGAGGAGAGGGGAGAGGAGGAGAGGGGAGGAGGGGAGAGGAGAGGGGAGGAGGGGAGAGGGGAGGAGAGGAGAGAGGAGAGGGGGGGAGAGGGGAGAGGAGGGGAGAGGGGAGGAGAGGAGAGGAGAGGAGAGGGGAGGGGAGGGGAGAGGAGAGGAGCAGCGCCTCCTCCCTAAAGTGTGTTACCCGCTCCGCCTGCGTCTGCCCCATCCTTCATCTCCCTTTCCGCGCTGCGTACGGTGTTTTAAAAACGAGCACAACCTGTGAGCCGCAGTGCGCAGGCGTCCCCAAAAACATCTGCTGGTATCTGCCGGGGGCTTAAATGGGACACGGGCGTCTCGGAGAGATTCCAGACAGCCCCTCTTCTGGAGCCAGACCGATCGTTTCGTTTCGCTGATAACATTGACCGGTGAACTCCATTTTAAGACTTCAGCGTCTCCGTATTGGCTTGATAAAGGCTTCTTCTGTCATCTTGTCGAATACCCATTTTTGGTGCTAGTTTGGTCATAAGTGATTAACAGTGTTTATATTAATTTCCTGGTGATGCAGCCTGTACGATGCAGTTCCTTCCGTCCTCAACATGAAAGTGAGTCATAAGTTAGTCTTAATTTATTGGGTGACCCAAAAATCTGCATTGGAACCCAAGGTGTGGAGAACGGAGGGAGTGAGTGGTGGGTCTGTGGAGACACAGCTGTTCACAGGACCACGGTGTGGGTGGTGGGGGGAGTATGCTAATGCTAACACCCCCCCCCCCGCCTCACCACAGCCTGGAGCCTGAGCCTGTGTTCTAGCGCCCCCACATTCATCAGAACTCAGAGCCCAGCAGAGCTACTCGCTGCACAGCCAGAGAGAGGAAGGCATGTACATCACACACTTACTGCACAGCTAGAGAGAGGAGTTTGTACATCACACACTCACTGCACAGCTAGAGAGACCAGCGTGTACATCACACACTTACTGCACAGCTAGAGAGAGGAGTTTGTACATCACACACTTACTGCACAGCTAGAGAGAGGAGTTTGTACATCACACACTTACTGCACAGCTAGAGAGAGGAGTTTGTACATCACACACTTACTGCACAGCTAGAGAGACCAGCGTGTACATCACACACTCGCTTCACAGCCAGAGAGAGGAGTTTGTACATCACACACTTACTGCACAGCCAGAAAGAGGAAGGCATGTACATCACACACTCACTGCACAGCTAGAGAGACCAGCGTGTACATCACACACTCACTGCACAGCTAGAGAGACGAGCGTGTACATCACACACTTACTGCGCAGCCAGAGAGAGGAGTTTGTACATCACACACTTACTGCGCAGCCAGAGAGAGGAGTTTGTACATCACACACTCACTGCACAGCCAGAGAGAGGGGTTTGTACATCACACACTCGCTGCACAGCCAGAGAGACGAGCGTGTACATCACACACTTACTGCGCAGCCAGAGAGAGGAGTTTGTACATCACACACTTACTGCGCAGCCAGAGAGAGGAGTTTGTACATCACACACTCACTGCACAGCCAGAGAGAGGAGTTTGTACATCACACACTTACTGCGCAGCCAGAGAGACGAGCGTGTACATCACACACTTACTGCGCAGCCAGAGAGACGAGCGTGTACATCACACACTTATTGTGCAGCCAGAGAGAGGAAGGCATGTACATCACACACTCACTGCACAGCCAGAGAGACGAGCGTGTACATCACACACTTCAACTCGTATTGAGCAGGAAACTGCAGGATGGAACGGATGGGCCTGGGGGGGGCGGGGGGGGGTGTTATCACAGGAGACGCACTCTGAGAGTGAGAGTGAGTGCTCTAATTTACACTGAGGAACTGGGGCGCTTCAGCAGAAGGGAACGTGGCTGCTGGGGAACATTTGGGAGGGACACTCTGTCCCTGTCTCTGGCCCAGCCTGGCTCAGCTGCTGCAGGCCCCATGTTTAACACTGCCCACAGGAGGATGTGCAGCTCACGCGCTGATCCAGACTGGCGTACTCATCAGTGCACTGAAGCAGCATGTTCTCTGTGTGCGTGTGTGTGTAAAAGCCCTTGTACTGGGAGATGTGAGCTTGAGTGAGATGGAGCAGTGTTTCTATCCATGTAGTGGCCTTGCTCTGTCTCTCCTGGTTCTACATGTCCCCATAGCAGTTGCTGTGAAAACTCAGAAAGCAAACAGACTCAGAACCGGTAGCGAGAGTGAAGTCCTGCCAGACTGAAATGAAATGGCCGACTGTGGGAACCTCTCCTGAGGGGGACCGGCTCAAATCCTGCAGGGTGGGGTTTGGGAGCCTGTTAAAAACACTGAGTTACTGGAGTCACCAAAACAGACCCTTCAGGGATACCATTTGGATGTTGTTGGGAGTGTTTTTTAGCGAGTGAGCACGTAGTACGTCATCTCGTTTTGCTTTCCTAGCTGGCCAGAGCAGAGGAAGAGTGGACTTCTGTACGTTGCTCTGGAAACGAGTGCTCGCTGAGGGATTGAAATGTTGTGATGTAATGGAGACTAAATAATCAGATTAGTCTTTCATGCCCCCTCACTCCTGCCAGTCTGTAGTGCTGGAGCTGCAGGTCAGCGGTTGGGTTCACCTCTCTGCTGTAAGAGCAAAACAACTCCTCCCACTTTCATATATAACCAGTATATTCTAACCAATCACGCCAACCCAGGGAAGGTGGGTCAAAGGTGAGGTGGGGAGTCAAACCAGCAGTTCAGACACGGAATGCGACTGAGGGAAGCGGCTGAGTGCAGGAAGGAAATGTGTCCAATGCTTCACAAGAGTGTGTAATTTGAGCAGATCACATGATCCTGGCGTGTCTGAGGGCTGTTCCCAGACGGCTGGGCGAGATCTGGCTGTTTGGGTTCTGGCCATCAGGTGGTTATGGGCTCCAGTGATACGCAAGGCCTCAGCCTGAGTCCTTCTGTTTGACCCTGCGGCCTCTGCTGTTTGTCTGTTAGGACAGAGCGCAGGTCCCTCATTCACACTGATGAAAATGTGTGTGTGTGTGTGTGTGTGTGTGTGTGTGTGTGTGTGTGAGATCAGCACTCACACGGCTCCTGGTCTCTCTCTCGGTCCTCACAGTGATGGCAGCCATTCGCAAGAAGCTGGTGATCGTGGGGGATGGCGCGTGCGGGAAGACCTGCCTGCTGATCGTCTTCAGTAAAGACCAGTTCCCCGAGGTCTACGTGCCCACCGTGTTCGAGAATTACATCGCCGACATCGAGGTGGACGGAAAGCAGGTGGGTAAAAGGGAGCTTAGCCGGGGATCAGTCGGGAGAACAGCTCAGGATTAGCTGGGGGGACAGCTCAGGATCCGCTGGGGGAACAGCTCAGGATCAGCCGGGGGAACAGCCCAGGATCAGCCAGGGGGACAGCTCAGGATCAGATGGATCAGTTGGGGGAACAGCCCAGGATCAGCTGGGGGAATAGCTCAGGATCAGATGGATCAGTTGGGGGAACAGCTCAGGATCAGCTGGGGGAACAGCTCCAGATTAGCTGGATCAGCTGGGGGACCAGCTCAGGGTCAGCCGGGGGAACAGCTTAGGATCAGCCGGGGGAACAGCTCAGGATGAGCTGAGGCTCAGCAGGCTTAATGAGTAAAGAAAGAGCAGTGCACTGTTCACTTCTCAAACATCCCCAGAGAGCCCAGTAACATCCCACGCTGGAATCAGGATCAGGATGTGTGTTCCTGTGTCTGGATTAAACACGCTGCTCTCATCACACGGTTATATCCTGAAATTCTATATCCTGTTAGCATTTCATATTTTTATTTGCATATGAATGTACAAAAAGTGTAGCCAAGAAGTACTGTTTGTTCTAAAAATGAAATTTGATCATAAAGTATACAGGGCTTCCGCATGACAACGATTATGTCAGGGAAAAAAACGTACTGGCAGATTGAGGTCTTATTTTGTAAAACGCACTTTACCAAGCTCTTCTGAGAGCTCTGTGCAATAGTAGTACAAGGATGGAGGAATGGGTTTCAGGGATGGACCTGATGTACGCTGGCTATATGTGCTGGTCAGTGGCTCAGTATCGCCATTTCTCTCACTATGTGGGGGGATTTGAACCCATAACCAACTGGCACTGGGCTTGGGCATCTAAACACAAAGACACCGGAGCACTGTGTGCTGTGCATTGCAGAGAGCACTGTACAGACAAGCCATCAAACAAGGAAACAGCCGAGGAGAAAAGCTTGTTTGAGTTAGGGAGGTGCGCTTGACATAACCCCTGGGCCTGTTTCGTGAGTCTGACGGCAGCGCGAGCAGGACTTAATATGTAGAAAAACTCGACTGTGTAAGCGTGTCGGCAAACAAGCGCAGTCATCCGGGCTCAAGGTTGCAAACAAAGCCGTGCTTATTACAAAGGGAAGCCGTTTCCTGTTCAGTGTAAACAACTCGGCCTTTGCAATTCCTATTAATGAAACCCCGTGACTGGAGCAGGAGGGCTGCTGCTGAGTCATTATTCAGCATTGTGCTGTGTATTGTGAGTACAGCACGCATACGTACGCTGTGGGTGTGATCCACGGTGAGAGGGCTGCATGCCTCTCGATGGAAGGCAGCCTGAGAGATTGATTGGCTGCCTGCAGGCCGATGGACAGATTGTGTTTGTTTGGTCACAAACCGGTTGGAACATTGCATAGTGAAACAGGAAGTGGCCATGTTCCCTGACTTCCTGTGTGGAGGACTAGGGCCATGGGAGCCCCGCCATGGGGAATTTCAAGGGACGGGCCCTGTCTGGCCAGCAGGAAGTGCCGAGTCAGGGACGCAGGGCTGGCCATCATGGGGTTTCCCAGAGTCCGCCTGGGGTTTTATTTATTTTTTCATTGTGTGAATTTTTTTATTGTAATTTTTTTTCCCCCCAATAAAATCATTGTTGTCACCGATACTGGACATAAGGCTGGGATGAATCATAACTGCTATCAGAATTCCCCTGTTCCACAGCACATAGATAAGATCTGCAGAGGGAGACTGCCTCCACCACCTCCCCCCACCCCCCCATTCCATCTATGTTTCCCTCTCTATCTCTTTCTATCTTTTTCTATTTCTTTCTTTCTCTGTCTCTGTTTCTTTCTGTCTTTCCCTTTCTGTCTCTCTTTCTGTCTCTTTCTCTTTTCTGTCTGTCTCTCTTTCTCTTTCTTTGTCTCTCTTACCCCCCCACCCCCCCCAAACTATTCCCCATGAGCGCAGAGTTTAAATATAGCCCTTATTTTCTTTTTCTGCGCTTTCTTCCCCACCGGTAAGCGGTCGGTCTGGCGGGACAGGCTCCTGCTCGTTAGTCATCTCTGGAATTCGTCGCTCCCTTTGTACCTCCGAGCTGTCCTGCGCACTGCTATTTTGGGTGCTCTGAAGGAGAGCCGCTTCCTTCAGAGCGGTGGCTAATGGCTGTGTGGCTGTTTCCTTCAGAGGAGTGGCTAATGGCTGTGTGGCTGTTTCCTTCAGAGCGGTGGCTAATGGCTGTGTGGCTGTTTCCTTCAGAGGAGTGGCTAATGGCTGTGTGGCTGCTTCCTTCAGAGGAGTGGCTAATGGCTGTGTGGCTGCTTCCTTCAGAGGAGTGGCTAATGGCTGTGGCTCAACCTGCCTGGATCAGTGCGGGGTTGGGGGGGTGGGGGGTGGCAGGGGGGCGGCAGGGGGGCGGCAGAGGGGCAAACCCAGCTGATCTGCTATCTGCTGGGGATCAGTCTCTCACCAAACCCAGTTAGCGGTGTGAATGTGTGTCACCCTGTGAAACACTAAGTTAGCGGTGTGAACCTGCGTCAGTGTTTCATGTGGTGAGTTTGCGGTGTGAATGCGGTGAGTTGGCGGTGTTTCATGCGGTGAGTTGGCGGTGTGAATGCGGTGAGTTGGCGGTGTTTCATGCGGTGAGTTGGCGGTTCTCTGCGTGTTGCAGGTGGAGTTGGCGCTCTGGGACACGGCCGGCCAGGAGGACTACGACCGGCTGCGGCCGCTGTCCTACCCCGACACCGACGTCATCCTCATGTGCTTCTCCATCGACAGCCCCGACAGCTTAGGTAAGGCCCCGCCCCTCACCTGAACCTCACTGCCCGTGTGCAGCTTAGGTAAGGCCCCGCCCCTCACCTGAACCTCACTGCCCGTGTGCAGCTTAGGTAAGGCCAAGCCCCTCACCTGAACCTCACTGCCTGTGTGCAGCTTAGGTAAGGCCCCGCCCTTCACCTGAACCTCACTGCCTGTGTGCAGCTTAGGTAAGGCCCCGCCCTTCACCTGAACCTCACTGCCTGTGTGCAGCTTAGGTAAGGCCCCGCCCTTCACCTGAACCTCACTGCCTGTGTGCAGCTTAGGTAAGGCCAAGCCCCTCACCTGAACCTCACTGCCTGTGTGCAGCTTAGGTAAGGCCCCGCCCTTCACCTGAACCTCACTGCCTGTGTGCAGCTTAGGTAAGGCCAAGCCCTTCACCTGAACCTCACTGCCCGTGTGCAGCTTAGGTAAGGCCCCGCCCTTCACCTGAACCTCACTGCCCGTGTGCAGCTTAGGTAAGGCCCCGCCCCTCACCTGAACCTCACTGCCCGTGTGCAGCTTAGGTAAGGCCAAGCCCCTCACCTGAACCTCACTGCCCGTGTGCAGCTTAGGTAAGGCCCCGCCCCTCACCTGAACCTCACTGCCCGTGTGCAGCTTAGGTAAGGCCCCGCCCTTCACCTGAACCTCACTGCCCGTGTGCAGCTTAGGTAAGGCCAAGCCCCTCACCTGAACCTCACTGCCTGTGTGCAGCTTAGGTAAGGCCAAGCCCCTCACCTGAACCTCACTGCCTGTGTGCAGCTTAGGTAAGGCCAAGCCCCTCACCTGAACCTCACTGCCTGTGTGCAGCTTAGGTAAGGCCCCGCCCCTCACCTGAACCTCACTGCCTGTGTGCAGCTTAGGTAAGGCCAAGCCCCTCACCTGATCCTCACTGCCTGTGTGCAGCTTAGGTAAGGCCAAGCCCCTCACCTGAACCTCACTGCCCGTGTGCAGCTTAGGTAAGGCCCCGCCCCGCTCCTCTCCTCACCTGCATGTACGTGCGCTTGCGTTTCAACAGTGTTACTGTCTCCGGCTCAGTGTGTGTGTGAGAGAGAGACCGGTCCCGAAGGGTTTAAGTGTGAATTCAGGTACAGATCTGAGCGAAGCTCAGCCAGAGCTCACAGCCCGTGGTGCCAGTGGGCTTTTTCAGTCACGGTCCTGCTGTAGGTCCTGTGTCTTCTGTTAGACGAGAGGCTTGGCTTCACACAAACAAACTGCCACTTCTCCACGGATACACTTCCGCTCTGCGTGTGCTCTAGTGGGGAAAAAACAATAGAGCTAGGATTGCAAAAGAAAAAGAGTCAATATTTGTCTTATTTCCACGCTATCTGTTACTTACTGTTTATTCTTTATGCTGCAGCCTGAGCTCAGTTCCATAGTGATAGTGACTAAAAGGAAGCCCTTCTGCTCAGTTCCATGTCAGAAAGCTGATGAGAATCCCAGCTGAGGTTCTCTGACATCCTCCATTTTAAAAAGTCCTCCACTGTTTTACAGACACAGACACAGGGAGACTAAAGAGAACACTGAGGCGGGTTATACGTTATTAGCTAGAATCGGTCTTATCAGGGTTTGCTGTGATAACACACGGCTAGGCGTGCGTAAGGCCCAGTTATGACATCACTCACACATTACCCAGCAGGCCCGTCAGGGTTACCGAGCCACCCGCTGCATTCCTGTGCGCTGAGCGCACTCTCAGGTGCGGCTGCCGCGCGATACGCGGGGAGCTGAGCCGCTCTGGATGACTACGTCTGCATAATAATCAGGCTAAAGAATCAAGAGAAATCCATTATCTGGTCAATCCGTCGTCTTCAGAACAGGTCTGGTGTGTTTATGGTGTCTGTTGTGCGGCTGGGTCTGACCCTTGGCAGCGCAGGCGCTGGTGCGATGTATCCAGTGCGGGAGCGGTTCTGAACTCGCCGTCCCAGGTGGAACATAAACGTGCTCTAAACGGCTCCGTTAGGGGTAATTCAGCCCGGAGCTGTTTAATTAACTGTAAAGGAGCAGGCCGGCGGGTCTGAGCGGAGTCACGGCCCCAGAGCTCGGGCTCCTGAGGGGACTGATTAAGACGCAGGTCTCCGGAGCGCAGGCTAATCCAGCCTGCGCTCTCTCAGGGGTGTGACATCACCGTCTGCGACGGACACGCGCGCGCGAGCGGCTCCACTGCATGGAGACGTTTCATTACATCACATCACAGGCGTTCAGCAGACGCTCGTATCCAGAGCGACTTACTGAACCTTTTACACACAGCACTTACACTGCATCCATTTACACAGCCGGACACACACTGAAGCAGTGCAGGTTAAGCACCTCGCTCAAGGGGTACAATGGCAGCTCCCTACCCAGGAATCGAACCCGTGACCTTTCGGTTACAAGCCCGGTTCCTTGCCCGTCACGCACCAGGGTGTCACATTTCCAGCGAATGAAAAGTGAAAGCGCGCTTTCGGGCCGCGGTTGAGCTGGCGTGACGTCACGGCGGTTTAACGGCACGCCTTTCTCCCGTCCGCAGAGAACATTCCGGAGAAGTGGACCCCCGAGGTGAAGCACTTCTGTCCCAACGTGCCCATCATCCTGGTGGGGAACAAGAAGGACCTGCGGAACGACGAGCACACGCGCATCGAACTGGCCAAGATGAAGCAGGTCTGCCGCTGAGCCCCAATCAGCCAGCTCGCGCAGCCATAATGTAATCCTGTCTGTAACCCACCAACTTTTGTGTATGTGTGTGTCTGTGTGTGCGTGTGTGTGTGTGTCTGTGTGTGTCTGTGTGTGTCTGTGTGTGCGTGTGTGTGTCTGTGTGTGCGTGTGTGTGTGTGTGTCTGTGCGTCTGTGTGTGTGTGTCTGTGTCTGTGTGTGTGTGTGCGTGTCTGCGTGTGCGTGTGTGTGTGTCTGCGCGTGTGTGTCTTTGTGTGTGTGTGTGTGTCTGCGTGTCTGTGCATCCTGCAGGACCCTGTGAAGCCAGAGGAAGGCCGTGACATGTCCAACAAGATCGGCGCCTTTGGCTACCTGGAGTGCTCGGCCAAGACCAAGGAAGGAGTGCGGGAGGTATTTGAGATGGCCACCAGGGCGGCGCTGCAGGTGAAGAAGCGCAAGAAGAGGGGCGGCTGCCTGCTGTTTTGAGAGAGGCACGGGGGCCACGGCAGATGCCAACTGATAACTGCGACACAAAAAAAGAGGATTTATCCTGACAACCCGCCATCTTCGTCCTGTATCTTACATTTCACGCAAACGATGAGCGAGGAATCTGGGCAGAAAAAAGAAAAGAAAAAAGACACCAAAACTCACATTAATCACAGGAAGACTGGGCTGCAACGCGGGTTTCAGAACTGACATTTTTAACCAGACTTATTCTTTTTTCCCTTTTTTTTTGGCACTATGGGTCTTTTTTATGTTGTTTTTCACCAGCATATCTTCCTATTTGTATGAAAGGATAATAAATGTATGTATATGTGTACACATATATACCCTGGTCTCTTCCCCCCACCCTCAGTACCAGTACGATTAGGTTCCTTGTCTGGCATCATGTCTCTGTAGTTACAGAGACTGGCCCTCTTTAAATTTCCCTAAAACACGGGGCTGTATGAGGAGAATATGAATCGCCGGTAGATGTTTCCATCACTCTTGCCAGTGCCTTTGTGATTTAGTGAAGTGGTTCTTGAATGGGACGGGCATCGGGAGGCCTGGTGAGCTCTGAGCCCCGTGTGGATTTGGGCCGTTCCCCGCGGTGAGGAAGCCGGGGCTGGTGTTCGCAGTGAGGAGGGAGAGCGGGCTGCAGTTAGGGCCTCAGTGGGGATCGCTCGCACGGTTCGTTTTCCAGAGAGGAGCACCTGCCGTGCAATGAGCATTATCCTCCCCCTTTTAATGGCTGTACTCAATAACCCCCCCCCCCCCCTCAAATATTGCCTGCCCCACGCACCTGAAGCTCATTTGACAGTGGAGAACAGGGCGCAGTACCGTCGTCCTGAAATTTGAGGTCCGCGGCAGATCAGAAGGCCAATCACCGTGGAGACGGGAGTATTTACTAAATGAGATAAAATGGTGGGGGGGAGGGGAGGGGGGGGGAAGGGTGTGCCTTTCGTTTTAGCGGGAACTGAGTAAAACAAAAAAATTCCAGAGGAAGTCTGTGGACGCCAGCCACAGAAGATACTGGCCAAGGAAATCCTTGACACCTTCCCAAACTTTCCATGGCGGTCTGTAGACGGTCACTCCCTGGTGGAATGATGGTCGGTTGGTCAGACACAAAGCTGTCACTAACACAGAGATTGGCCACTACTGGCTGATTCAGGATCAGCTGACTAATCATAACTATCTAAGCAAACCGGTCATCTAGGGTTAGTCCATGGAGGCACACAGGCTGAATTAGAGTAGCGCTCGGGGAGTGTAAGGTGCAGGAGTATTTTAACTAAGGAGTCTCGTTTGTGTAAAGCAAACTGCTGCGCAGAAATGGTTTTACACCCCCGGGTTAAGCAGATCATCGGTATGCAAAAGGTGGATCTGTTTCCATTTTTGGGAGAGGTAGAATGGGGTTAGGGTTAGGTTATGTTCTGTTTGGGTTGCTTCTACAGGCTTTTTGGCTGGGGTTCCAGCAAGGGGGGATGCAGGGTTTGGAGATGCAGGTGGAAAGTGTTCTCTGAAGATCCCTTAGATGGGCGACATGGCTGGGTGGGAAGTCCCCGACTGCTCAGTGTGGGGAAAACAGTCCTCGTCCCCCAGCTCCGCAGGCAGAGGGGAGCCTCAGTGTTTATCCGTTATTAGCATCGACCGCTACACGCCTCCCACACCGAGCCGCGCTGTCCGTTTCCCCAAACATCGTTACCGTCCACATCCCCAGCGATGGCCACACTTCGGTGGGAAGGGCCGGATTTAACCGTGATAGTGGTGCACGGGAAGCGCTGTTTGGGCGCTGAATCAAAGCGGCATCCCGGTAGTTTGTGTACACGCGTTTGTTTTGTGTTAAACTTCACAGCTGAGCCTGTACTGTTGTGCACATTCACCCAGAGACCGTTTCCTGCCAGTCCAAACAGGAACCGGTGAATAACCGGTCTCCTTTCATTCTAACCACAATGCACTTTGTCCTTAACTTTAGAAGACATTTTAAACAGTCCCTTTTTTTAAAATAAGATTTTAAGAAGTTTGTGTAACTGCCAGATTGAGTCACTGGAATTGTGTAAAAACAATACTCAAATTTAAGGACAAAGCTCACTTGGTTAAACTGATTTATTATTTTTTTAAACTTTGTGCTGACATTATATGCTAATGAAGACTTACAGATCTATTTAACGTCTATGAAGATGTGCAGAATTTGTGTGGGTGTGCTACAAAGTCAGGAGGTGCTCAGACTGTCTCGCTTCCCCAAAAACCTCGCCCAGCGTTTATCGGATGGTCTTCCTGTTCTCCCGCAACGCCCAGTCGCTCGTTTAGACGTGTGCGTGCTCCTTGCGTGGCGTCGGCTACTGCCAGGTCCAAACCGGAAAATATATACAGTCCAGCAGGAGGCGCACAGACAGACTGCCTTTGTAGATTTTTTTGCATGGTAGACACACGTGAGAACAGGTTCACTTTTACGCCCTTCAGATATTCTCCAACTTTTGACGTTTCTCTAAACGTGCCCACTGAGACCACTCTACTGCCACTTCAAAGCATTCCAGTTTCTTTTATCTGTCTCGTCACCTCTTATCACCTCGATCGGCGTTCAACCCTTTAGTGTAAAACCTTGGCTGCAGTCAGGAGTGTGACATCACACAGATGAGTTGGCATGCAGTAGCTTAACTGGTATACGATACAGGAAGCACGCAAACGTGCGGGTTGAGTCTGAAACTGCTTTCGTTTTTTTCCTGGACATTTGTACATTTGGGTTCAGAGCTTTGCATGTGTATGATACGACAGTTATATATAGGTACAGCAGGAACATAAAATTTTAAGGTGGCACAGAAATGCGGTGGACCAAGTCAGCGACACGCCACAAGACTGCCAATGGGAGTGGAGTTCAGGGTTCTGTTTTGAGTTTTATTCCATTTGACTAATTGGCGCATTTGATTTCTGTGATTGCATGCAGAGATTGGGGTGTCTGGCTGAGTCTACAGTTGGAAGTCCATCCCTCTCCAAGCCATCCACGACCGAGCAGCAAAGTAGTAGCAAGCTAGGAAAGGAGTCACTGTTGCTATGGTTACCAAAGTTGGCATAGTGTTCTCGGGAGAGGGTAAAAGACAGTGTTTTTATTTTGCCATCTTTGTTTTGACTGAGCAGAACCAGTAAAAGAAGAAAGGAGAGTCCCGCATGTTCTTACGAATACTATTAAATGAACTTCATGAATTTGTGTTTTGCTTCATACCCAAGATGCTACGTTCAATTCATCAATGCCGTCACATGCTTAATCTACAGGACCGCAACAGTCCAACCTAACGGAAACCAACGGACCAACATCCTGAAGGACAAAACCAGACGCTCATATTCTCTCAAAATGCCAAGGAAAAATGTACGGATCACAGGACCGGACCATTACCGCAGGAGGGAGAACTCTGTCACAGAAGCACATCGCGAGACTGTGCGAGACCGCCACAACGTTACCACACCCAAGAGTTTTACCGAAACGTGTTGCGCGCCGCGCCGCGCGGTCGTAGCGGGTCGTTCTGGGACACGTTACGGTCAACGAGGACCGGACAGCGGCGCACGAGCTAGTCGACCGTCCCGTGTGTGAGAATCCCTTTAACGTCCGATGCGCCAGCTCTCTCTTGCCCGTCGGTGTTTTATATCTGTCGCTGTGTCGCTGTGTGCATGGATGAACCCGTCTCTGCAGTGCCAGACTGCGTGACACCACTCCTTAACACCGGGGGGGAACCGCCCAGCGTCGTGTCTGTTTCCTCCCCCCCCCCCCCTTCTGAAATGATTTTAATAGCTCACATAATCAGGATTTATATGGAAGCTGACCGTGACAATGCTTTGTAAAACAGGAACAGTGTTGTGAATGTTTGAATCAAGTGAACATGACCGCTGTTATTAAACTATTTTTGAAACGGGATCACTTTCATTATTATTGTTTTTGGTTGGTTTACTTTAGCTAAGCAGCTGAAGAAATCGGTATTGCTCATTCACAAACTACTGTAAGGATACAGCCCAGGCAATCAATGCAACGGATCATCATCGCTTCTCATTCTTATAAAATGTATTTTATTGTAGGGCTAAAATAATTAGCAAATATTAATTACTAGTGTTGTCTATACTTGAAGATGTCCAGTATTCCAATATAATTTACCCCCCCCCCCCAAAAAAAAAAAAAGAATATTAATCTTTCACTGGCTGTACCCCACTACACATCCTGCTAATATCAACAGGCCATTACTGCAGTTTA
Organism: Anguilla pacifica; assembly: GCA_039654925.1. Taxonomy (NCBI): domain Eukaryota; kingdom Metazoa; phylum Chordata; class Actinopteri; order Anguilliformes; family Anguillidae; genus Anguilla; species Anguilla pacifica. Next base: position 53,678,583 of record CM077296.1, read on the forward strand.
ATGATAACACATGCTATTTACTTTGAGCAAAAAAAACAGGGACCCACATAAGTAGTTTCTGTGCAATACAGAAATTACACTTTGTTTAGAGTTTATTTTCAAACTGCTGACAGTCTCTGCATACTGAAATTCTCCCACAGCAAGCCCAGTTGAAATGTTGACTCATATCCCTTACACACAGGGACCACTCCAATACTGAACAGTGTAAATGCGTACACAGACACCGCCATTTTACCATGCATCGGTTAAAACACCAAGTAGTTCAGGAATCAGTACCAGCTGAATTGTGCTTCACATAATAGCTTTAAATCACTTTCCAAAAGAAATTGACTGCAATTGCAATGCAAAGCTGCATGGGTAAATCGTCAAAACTGTAAGCACACTTGTAAACGCCTTTCCCATGAATGTTAACGTTAACACTAAAAATACTGATTGCATTTTGCTCCCTTTTAAAAGAGGCCAGTCTTTGTCTAAACACATACTGCTTTCACTGAGTCCTGAGCATAAGAACATTAAATCCTTGGCAGAATAGTACTGATTATTATGGGCCACCGAGCCATTAAAACGGGTTTAAAATGTCTCTTATCCAACGGTTTTCTAAGCACCTTTGCGTTCTCAAGCAATGATTAATTACCCTGGATTTTCCATTGACATTGCAGGATGAAGGCAAAGCAGGTTTTATTTAGTAAAATCACCCACATGCCAATCAAATGCCTTATATAAATGTGCACTTTAAAATTGTGCACAAAAACGGTGTTTGCAAAAACCCAGCGGCAAGGATGTTAACTTACAAATGAATTTGACAGAAAATTGTCGACAGCGATATTTTTTTCGTCTACGACGGGGACAGAACTGCGAACGTCACCTGAACTAGGGTATCCAGTGACTTGAGAAATTTCATCAGATAAGGTGTACCTTATTCCAGGAAGCAGTGTGTGTCTAAGGTGGCTTCGGTGGCTGAAATGATTGTCATTACGTAACTCATGGCTTGAGCTGATTAACAAGGCACTGCCCGCGGAAGACATCTTGACATTTATGCAGCACAACTCAACGGTTTAAAATAAAAAATACATCTGTAAGACTGATAATGAGATGGACAAATCAGTGGGCCGCAAATGATGTAGCATCAGCACATATAAAGGCACTTCAGCACTGTGATGCATGATGGCCAGTCTCCTGGGGGGGGAGGGGGGGGCGGAGTCAGAACTTATCTTCCTGACGGGGTCATACTGCATGTAAACGGTCTGCATCGTAGATATTTATTGATTTTTTGAAGCATTTAATGTAATAGCTGACTGAAACTGATCAGTTGATTGATCAATTCGGTGGCAGTGGTTCCGTCGCACCCTGGTCTGTCGGGGGTGGGATGGGACGGGGGAGGGGGGCGTCCTGGTCGATCACAGCTCGCTTCTCCATTCTGGGTGCACATACTGCTGGAGGCTGCTCTCCTCCTGTTCCACTGAAGCACAGAACAGAGAGCTCACATCAAAAAGAGTCACGGGAACCGAGTGCAGCTCACGCCTGCGAGCAAATCACAGCTCTGCTCCGACTCACGGCGAACGCACGGCCTCGCTCGCCACTGCGAACGCACGGCCTCGCTCGCCACTGCGAACGCACGGCCTCGCTCGCCACTGCGAACGCACGGCCTCGCTCGCCACTGCGAACACACGGCCTCGCTCGCCACTGCGAACGCGCGGCCTCGCTCGCCACTGCGAACGCACGGCCTCGCTCGCCACTGCGAACGCACGGCCTCGCTCGCCACTGCAGCGCTAAGAACTCAACGCGCGCTCTTATGTCACTGTGGAGGTAACAAACCCGAGGTCCTCAAGGGGGCGATACAGGACAGTTGTGAAAAGACTGAGCGGAAGAAAGCGCAAATCCTACTGTAGCGCCCCCTCGCTGCGATGCTTGGCACTGCATGCAGTGTTAAGAATTTCAGGTGACATTTCAGAACACAAGGAAGCATGAAATCGGCTTTGCGTAGGTCGACGCATCTGCGTTGGCTTACTATGTTTCAGGCCTAAATGCCCTGTGTGTGGGCAGACGGGTGCCCTGGGGGGTGGGGAGGGGGGTGGGGGGGGGCTCTACCTTCTGGCTCCACTTCGATGCTGAGGGCAGCCAGTCGAGTCACCACGTCGTTCTCCCCTTCAGCGTCAGCGCAGTCGAACCCGGCGTAGCCCTTCTCCTCCGAGCAGTAGCTGATGAATCTGAACCATAGACGTACATATTTAACTAGACAGGCTGGCAGGCACGCCTTCAGCTGACCTAAGCTTGTGAAGTCTCGGAAGTAAAGTAAGCCTGTACTGCGCATGTTGAGGGCAAAACATTGGAGCGCCCATTAAAGTGAATGGGGAATATTAGATGGCAAAATATAAAATATAACTTCCCTGATGGTATTTTGAAACTCTATTAATGATCCTTATGTTTCATAAGAAAAGCAGGATTATGAAAATATGTAAATTTGAATCAATATTTTCCCCAAAACTTCTGGACCAAAATAACCATGGTTTCACAAACTGCTACACATAATAAAATTTATGATCACAAATTGATCGATGAGGTTTTCTTTGGTCGTTAAATCACCATCTTTTGCCCTCAAGCATGCGCAGTAGAGGCTGTTTCCCGTTACTTCCTGTGCTTCACCGCCTGGCCCCTCCCACCCTCTTCAGTTCCCACGTACAGTCCGTGATGTGAACGCGGGAAGAGCAGAGCTAAAGGTCAGAACGTCAGGAGGACTGCCAGAACAGGGGTTTTTCCATGGTACTGCAGCAGTAATACAGCCAGGGAAACAAGGGGGCAACAGCCCCATCTGGTGGCCGGCAGCGCACACTGCCCCGTCTCTCTGAGGGCTGGACTCTTACCGTTACATTACATCACATTACAGGCATTTAGCAGATGCTCTTATCGACTTGAACAAGTTTTTACATAGCATTTACAACAACTGCATCCATCTATACAGAATATATACTGAAGCAATGCAGGTTAAGTACCTTGCTCAAGGGTACAACGGTAGTACACAATTCCCTACCCGGGAATCAAACCAGCAACCTTTCGGTTACAGGACCAGCTCTCTACCCATTATAGAGCTCTTACCGCTCCCAGGTGGGGTCCTTGTTGAGGATAACAGGGTTTCCCACCACGATCAGCAGGGCCTTGGCTCTGGTCATGGCCACGTTGAACCTCTGTGGGGAACACAACACGAGACCCAGTCAGTTCTGCTCAGTACCAGCAGCGCAGCGATTGGCTACACTGGCCTCACACATCTAATGAGGTGACCCTCCAGATCCAATCAGCTGTCAGCGCTGATTATTTATCTAAATGTAGCAATCTGAATTTCTACAGTGTTAGTGTTATTTTTATTAAAAACCTGCCAAAATCAAATTTTTTTCTCATTTTGGTGAAATCTCTGAAGATACCTTCATATTTTTCAGGTTGGTAAGAGACAGATCAGTGATGTAGTTATGGGGGCGTGTACCTTCTCGTTGGTGAGGAAGCCGATGCTGAAGTCTTTATCCATCTTTACGTAGTTAATGCTGCTGCGGACGGCCGACACCATGATCACCATCCTCTCCTGCCCCTGGAACTCCTCCACCGAGCCTACCTGTAACACAGAGCCACACCCGCTTAGAGCCACACCCTCTCACCTGTTACACAGCCACACCCCCTCACCTGTAACACAGAGCCTCACCCTCTCACCTGTAACACAGAGCCTCACCCTCTCACCTGTAACACAGAGCCACACCCTCTCACCTGTAACACAGAGCCTCACCCTCTCACCTGTAACACAGAGCCATACCATCTCACCTGAAATAAAATTACGTGACTGGTTTCATAAAAGTATAAAAGGAGGGGAAACTGGGAGCAAACCTTCAGCTCTGCAATGTCCTTCAGCTGGTTCAGCTCTTTGACACTTCTGATGGCCTTCTGGATCTTCTCCACCTAAAGAACAGAGAAACACAAGGACAGAAACAGAAGGCTTTACTGCAGTCCTTTATAAGCGACATCTCTATCTGTGAATGCAGTCCTTTTTAAAAGACATCGTTATCTGTGAATGCTGTCCTTTTTAAAAGACATCATTATCTGTGAATGCTGTCCTTTTTAAGCGACATCATTATCCGTGAATGGAGTCCTTCATGAGAGACATCTTCATCTGTGAATGCTGTCCTTTAAAGAGACATCTTTATCTGTGAATGGAGTGCTTTGTAAGAGACATCTTTATCTGTGCCATGCACATGGTGCCTGTTTATGTGCTTTGAGATGGAGAAAGCTCTGCACACACACATCATATTATAATAATCATTATTTAAAATAATTAAATCTGCGCTAATAAACTCAGAAGCTTGGTGGGGGAGGGGTGCAATCTCACCTGCTTCCTGTAGGGGGCGATGATGCCGATGTCCTTGGGCGATAAGGTGGCCAGGCCCTTCTTGCCCTGGGTGTGCAGCAGCTTGCGGAGGTAATCCACCAGGATCTGGATCTCGGCCACGTTGAAGAAGGAGGGGCTGTTGGCCTCGCGCTCGTCCCTCCCCATCACCCCGTGGAAAATGAGGGGGAAGCCCTGCCGAGCCAAACGCGTTTCTCCCGTTAGGCCAGTGTTACCCCAAATCTGCCCTCAGCGCAGAACCCCAAATCTGCCCTCAGCGCAGAACCCCAAATCTGCCCTCAGCGCAGAACCCCAAATCTGCTGTTCGCACACCGCCCCAAATCTGCCCAGGTGCCCCTCTCTCACCTGCTTGCCCAGGTGCACCTCTCTCACCTGCTTGCCCAGGTGCACCTCTCTCACCTGCTTGCCCAGGTGTAACTCACCTGTTTGGGCAGGTGCTCCCAGCTGCAGTACGAGTTGCGCAGCTCCTTGTTGGCGAACACCTGCAGCTCCCCGTCGTAGAAGAGCTCGTTAGGAATGCGGAGGATAGCTGGGTGTGACCTGGGAGAACACATGCCCGGGGTCAGAGTTCAAAGTTCAGAGTTCATCTAAAGCAGGACTGCCCAACCCTGTTCCTGGAAATCTCCCGTTTGGCAGGTTTTCACTCCAACCCTAATTTGGCACACCTGACTCTACCAATGCAGATCTCCAGGAACAGGGTTGGGCAGTCCTGCTCTGAAGACAAAAGGGCATCCACTTTATTGATACCAGTGATTTCTTTACATATGTATTCCTTTAATAAACTGGTTTAGGGTTAGGGTTGGCTTACGATAAGTTGATTGACAGCAGGAAGTCTGTTCTATTTTTGAAGAATCCACAACAAAACAGAGACAGCGTTAAAACAAAGCACTGGCTGACCCTGGCTGTACTGCCCAGTTTCATATCCCCCTACCTCCCACACCTGGGCATAAACAACAGCCCTGTTTTTCCTGTAATTCCACATTCCTTCCACAGGAGACAGAGATCCCTCTCTCACTGCCTAAATCCCAACGTGGACGAGCCCTAAAAAGCTTCATAACCTACATAAATGTGTGGAGCTTAAATCCACCGATATGAACCGGTAAAAACATAACGCTCTGAACAGCAGTTGGTTCAGATCAGTTAGGAGTCACTGATTGGCCACAGTAACAGAGGCTGTGGACCAATCACAGGGCTCTGAGGGGCTGGGGCACCTGTAGTTACGCAGCAGCTTGGTGACGAACAGCTGGTTGAACCGCCCACTTTCCCCGTCCTTCTGGTAGAGCGGATTATCCCGCATGAGCCTCTCCAGCAGGGACAGACCTGCGTGTCAGGAAGAGACACAGCACAGCCCGGGTTCAAACTCGCAACCTACCCAACCAACCCAAGGCCTTTACCAGTCATTCAACTCCAACCACAAATTGAAAGATTCATAATGAAATGCAAAATACGTTACATCAGTGTGAGATTGTAAGAGTCACAGTGTGAGTCAGTGTTTCCACGGTGTGGAAGCATTTGCAAAACTGCTTCCACGGGCGACGCCCCTCTCAGAGATTTGAGCCTGGCTGTGGGTTCGAGGCGGATTCTCACCCAGTCCGTACTGTATGGCCAGAGGGGAGCGCAGTACGGGTCCCAGCTGTTTGGGGTCCCCTGCCAGCACCAGCTGTCCCGTCTGGGCATGCAGCAGTCCTGAGCAAAATGAGACCAGAGTGCTTCAACCCACCCTTTCAGTAACAGGAATAAAAATGTCCTTTTCTCCACCATGAAACTTTCAATGCAGAGTCCAGGGCTACGTGGTGCTTATGGAGCCTAACGTGAATCTCCCTGAGTAGTATCATTAGTCCCTCTTGAGTGGCCTAAAAACAACAGCTGTGTGAGATTGCTTTCCTGTCTAGAAAGGGTCAGTCAGCCACACAACTGCCTGCATTCTAAAACAACGCTATCTGATTTACAACTGAGAACTCCAATCTCTGCGCTCACTGACATAAAGACCTGTTTCACTACCTTTGACTTTATTATCAGCAGTTTTGAGCTGTACTTTACCCCCCCCCCCCCCCCGTAACACATAATTAACTCCAATAAAATTTGAGCACATTCAAAGACCAAAAGCCCTGGGGCAGTGAATTAAATGGGCAGAACTGAAGGCTAATACTGGAGAATAACCCTTCTGTGCTGACCCCGCCTCCCCTTGCTGTCACTCAGCCCTGAGTGACGGCTGTAGCTCCGCCCCACCCCTCCTCTCACCCGCTATTCCAATGACGCACTCCGGCTCGGCGGCGTGCCCTGCCTCATCTACGAAAATGTGGGTGAAGTGGCCCTCGGGCAGGCCTCCGGTCACCAGCCTGCAACGGGACAACACCGGCAGGGGGGTGGGCAACAGGAAGTGATGTAACAGTGAGGTGGGCGGAGCTAGCCAAGGCCTTAATCGGCTGCAGTTAATCAGCCGCAACTGCCAACAGCGCCTCGGTAATTCAAACAAATCATACCGTTTCTACAGAGATCAAAGTCATTTGGTTGGTTCACGCAAGCACATGACCGTTTCTACAGAGATCAAAGTCATTTGGTTGGTTCACGCAAGCACATGACCGTTTCTACAGAGAACAAAGTCATTTGGTTGGTTCACGTAAGCACATGACAGCCAATAACGGGGATGGATTGTGAAGCCTCTTCCCTCTCCATCTCTAACGTTTCGACCGTGCCGGGTAAAGGTCGGTTAGCACAGAAAGGAACGAGACGCTTACCTTCCAGCCGTTACCACGGTAGCCACGATGACCTTGTATTTCATCAGGGTCTCCTTGTCGGGAAACACGAAGCAGTCCTGCTTTGCATCCCAGTTACAGCACTTCTGCAGAGGGGAGAAATGAGGAAGTCCATTTAACAAAAACCAGGGCAGGGGGTCTCACTTCAGCATCTCTAACTCTGAGAGCTCCAGGAACACACATCATCTCTCCACAGTCAGGGCTGTGTAAGGGTAACTACATCACGGTCTTTCTTTGAGAAGGCAAACATTTACTTGTTCCAGATATGGCCTTTTTTTTTTTAAACAGCCATTGACTTTGTACACGGTTGGTGTGTTCAGCGACACATCTTTCCAGCACTTCATCTTTCCAGAAAACTGATTCAGTTTCAGGGCTTTTTCAGACTGGATGTAAATTAACATGTGTTTTACAGGGGGCCACGGTGGATCCACCACTCTGTAGTCCCTCACACAGGGCGTTGGGAGCGGGCTGTCCCACACTGACCCCTCACACAGGGCATTAGGGCTGGGCTGCCCCACACTGACCCCTCACACACAAGGCATTAGGGCTGGGCTGTCCCACACTGACCCCTCACACAAGGCATTAGGGCTGGGCTGTCCCACACTGACCCCTCACACAGGGCATTAGGGCTGGGCTGCCCCACATTGACCCCTCACACAGGGCATTAGGGCTGGGCTGTCCCACATTGACCCCTCACACAAGGCATTAGGGCTGGGCTGTCCCACACTGACCCCTCACACAGGGCATTAGGGCTGGGCTGTCCCACACTGACCCCTCACACAGGGCGTTGGGGGCTGGGCTGTCCCACACTGACCCCTCACACAGGGCATTAGGGCTGGGCTGTCCCACACTGACCCCTCACACAGGGCATTAGGGCTGGGCTGTCCCACACTGACCCCTCACACAGGGCATTAGGGCTGGGCTGCCCCACACTGACCCCTCACACAAGGCATTAGGGCTGGGCTGTCCCACATTGACCCCTCGCACAGGGTGTTGGGAGCTGGGCTGTCCCACACTGACCCCTCACACGGGGCGTTGGGGGGGGCAGTCCCCCTCACAGGGGGTGGCGTTGGGGGCGGGTCCTCACCTGCAGGCTTTTGGGCACGGTCCCTTGGGTCCGGCTGCTGGCGTAAAGGCGGTACAGGAGGTGGGGTCCCACGTGCTCCAGCACACGCTCACACAGCAGGTCCGACGCACTGTTGGAGGGGGCACACGCCAGGATGTGGGCCAGGGGGTCCGTTTTGTGAACCTGAGGGAGACGCGAGACGGGACAGGGGGTCAGTCTGGCTCTAGACACACAGAGAGACGGGACAGGGGGTCAGTCTGGCTCTAGACACACAGAGACGGGACAGGGGGTCAGTCTGGCTCTAGACACACAGAGAGACGGGACAGGGGGTCAGTCTGGCTCCAGAGACACACAGAGAGACGGGACAGGGGGTCAGTCTGGCTCTAGACACACAGAGAGACGGGACAGGGGGCAGTCTGGCTCCAGAGACACACAAAGAGACGGGACAGGGGGCAGTCTGGCTCCAGAGACACACAGAGAGACGGGACAGGGGGTCAGTCTGGCTCCAGAGACACACAGAGAGACGGGACAGGGGGCAGTCTGGCTCCAGAGACACAGGGAAATGGGACGGGAGCTGAGTTTGGCTCTAGAGACACAGAGAGAGACGGGACAGGGGGCAGTCTGGCTCTAGACACACAGAGAGACGGGACAGGGGGTCAGTCTGGCTCCAGAGACACACAGAGAGACGGGACAGGGGGCAGTCTGCCTCTAGACACACAGAGAGACGGGACAGGGGGTCAGTCTGGCTCCAGAGACACACAGAGAGACGGGACAGGGGGCAGTCTGGCTCTAGACACACAGAGAGACGGGACAGGGGGCAGTCTGGCTCTAGACACACAGAGAGACGGGACAGGGGGCAGTCTGGCTCTAGACACACAGAGAGAGACGGGAGCCCATTTTTTCTCCCCTAACACAGAGAGTACGTGGCTCAGTGACACTGGGACACTTAGACACAGCAAAAGGGCGACATTCAAAATGACAAATTTAATCACAGCACACCCGCCAGACACTACACAGCTGGCTGTGTCAGAAATGTAAAGATTCTGCCTCTTTCACCACACAAAAAGAGACAGACACACCATCACAGGCACTGACACAACGATCGAGACTGTGGCACAGACACACAGACACGACGAGACAGACACACAAACCTTTTCACCTCACAGAACCCCCGTCGCCCCAGCGACCCCACGCACAATGCTGATTGGCCGACTCCACTCAGCCTTGTTTATCTGTCCGTTGGAATTTTTACGCTGGAGACTGACGAAGGTCAAAATGACCCGAGCAGCGATGTGAACAAGCTCACGCTGCTGCAAGCACACGGTGTGCCGGGGATGTGTTCCCTACACCAGACGCTGACACCGCCAGCAAGCTCAGAGCGTGTACGAGGCCAAGACTACGAAGCAGAAGAACTACGAGGCCGTCTGAAGCTTGTGTTAGAGATTAAGCTACAGACCGATATCTGCACCCTGACCGCCAAGCTGTACAACCGATACTTGACACACAGGGGAAGTGTTTGTTGCTAAGGAAGTAGGAATTTGCTTCAACTCTGTGAATGACACAGGAGTCTGAGGTTCATGACGCATAACTGTACCAAAGCCACGATTTTAATGCTGATTTGGGTCCTTTCCCTGCCCTGTAGCACGTACTGCGTGATTTACTAATCAGGACATAAGACTCAGGCCCATTAAAATGTCCCGTGTTTGAAGAAGGGCTGTCGCACAAGACATAGCCATGTTATTATGCTGAGAAAAATATACACTCTTCTTTGGCTATACTGTAATACAGAAACGTGTATGAATATATTAATCCATTGACAATTACTGGTTAATGTTTGCATATGAAGATGACTGGATGCATACTGATGTGCAAACCTGCCTGTATTTTCTCCACAGGGTCAGTGGAGAAAACGTGGGAGCTCAGCACAGAACGCACTGCTGAGGCAGCAAGCCAAAACATTATTCACAGTGTCACAGAAAGAGGAATGCATGATTCTTAAACGGCTCTCGAACGGTAGCCCTCTTCTGAACGCCCACTGCTTATCCTGTTCGCCGCCTCCTCTTTTCACTGCAAGAAGCCACCACTTCCTCTCAATCTGACTCAGGTCATGGGAGTTTGAGCAAAACTTTCCACTTTTTTTTTTTTCTTTTTTTTTTTTTTTTAAGAGGCATGAGCCGACTTGAGTTTCAATAAGTGACACATCTTTAGCTGTCTAAAGGCCAATAAATGCCTGGAATTAAAGGCTTAAGACACAGCGCTAGCAGGAATTACCCTGCGTGCTTTATCCTGAAAGTTCCGACAGAGCTCGTTACTCTTCCGTTTCTACACGTAAACGTTTGGCTCAGAGACAAAGTTCACGGGATGTTCAGTCTGCTTTCCCCGCACAGTCCGTCAGGCACCCATGACTGGTAATTCGGATGCGCTTGCTAGAGTTTGAAAATTAATTAAAGGACAGTCTGACTGCATGAAACAGCAAACTGTGCTCTGTGGGAGATGCTTCCTTATAGCAGTAGATGGGCTGCTTTGAATTTGTGCTGAATTTCTCAGTTACCGTTAAAGGCATACTATGCAGGATTTTTTAGCCTGTGGTCCTGTGTTAACTATTTTCTTCCTCCGTCTTCAACCCTGTCCACTCACCCTGCTACTCAACCAAGTCAGAGACATGCAAATTCATGAGAAACTACCAGCAAATTTCTCCCATCAATTACTTGGACCGGACATTGCATTGTCCAGTCGGGACCACAAAGCAGACAAGTACGTATAATTTGAAAACTGGACATTCTGGTCAAAATCCAAAATATGGTCAAAACTCTGGCGGTTACTCTCTGGCGGGTTGGTCAAACAGAGGAGGAAGATCTTCACAGACCTGCTTGATGGCTTCCACCAAGGTGACGGTTTTGCCGGTGCCGGGAGGCCCGAACACCAGGTACGGGGCGGGGCGGGACACTCCAGACACGATGTGCTGGACGACGGTGCACTGTTCCGGATTGTTCTCCAACTTCCTGTCGTACAGGCTGACGACACACAGGCACCTTTCATTAACTTTCAGAACCAAACATCTTTAATGTAACCATAAAAACAGGACCTCTTTAATGTAACTTTCAAACTAGACCATCTTTAATTTAAGGATATGATGTCACCACCAGAATACCCTTATATTGGATGAACAAGCCGGTCCTGCGACTCTTTGGCTTTTCTTACTGAAATATGCTGAATTATGCAAACTGCAGTACATCATATGCGTGGCAGTCACAGCCCCTGTGGGTTTCCTGCAGCGACGGGATTCCACATGAAGACAAACCCATGCAGACATGCCCTGGTCTGTAGTGCCTGTAGACTTAGCATAGACTTAGGCCTGGTGTCTGTAGACTTGGCGTAGGCCTGGTGTCTGTAGACTTAGCATAGGCCTGGTGTCTGTACTCTTGGTGTAGGCCTGGTGTCTGTAGACTTGCTGTAGGCCTGGTGTCTGTAGACTTGGTGAAGGCCTGGTGTCTGTAGACTTAGCATAGGCCTGGTGTCTGTACTCTTGGTGTAGGCCTGGTGTCTGTAGACTTGCTGCAGGCCTGGTGTCTGTACACTTGCTGTAGGCCTGGTGTCTGTAGACTTGGTGAAGGCCTGGTGTCTGTAGACTCGACACGGCTTTGCAGACTACTCCGGAGATGGAAATGAGCTGACCTGAGTCGGGGTTGCGGTTGAGGAAGGGGCGTGGCATGGGAACCGGTGGGGAAGAGAACCTCCCCCAGGCGGTGGTTGATGGCCAGCTGCACCGCCCGGTGCTGGAGATTCAGAGGGTAGCGGTTAATGGTGAACTCCACGTTGAACTTCATGTTGCTGAGGAAGCTCTTCACCAGCCTGTGGGAGGGTCGTGCAGAGGAGACCATATTTAAGCACCGAGACGCGGAACTGACAGCCTCTCAGGAGCCAATCACAGAGCAGGGAAATACTGCTCATCCAGCCATCTTACCATTTACTATCCTTAAGCAAAGGTTTAACATAATCTGGTTCCAGACTATGTTGGATGCATTTCCCCTAACTACAAGCAACTGGACAGCTAGTTACACAGGACTCTTGGCTTTCCTGGTTTTTATACTCTAAAGTCAGTGGATACACAGGAGTGCCAAACCCATTTCCAGCAATGGCAGCATGAGCACAGTTACATAACCGCAGAGGTTTCTCACTTCTTGGAGAAGCCCAGTTTGACGCTCTCCAGCTCCACTCGGTGAACGTAGCCCTTGTAGACAGTGATGGGCTGGTCTTCGTCTTCGGCCTTGGTCACCCTCAGGTGGTCCCCCCGCAGGACCGACGGCCTGTTCTCGGCCACGCCCGGAACCTGGGGAAAAGGAGTGGAGGAAGAGGAGGAGGATCCATGACGTTTCACTCAATCCTAGGGAACCAACGAGGTCTCTTCTTGGCCCAGAGTTCCGGAAGGTGAAATAACTGCACTCACCTGCAGAATGAGGAGCTTCTTGTTCCACTGGTCCTGGATCATGGTTCGGTTGTGCATGTCGTACTTCCTGATGTCCACCTCCATCTGGAGCTCCTCCAGGTGCAGCAGGAGTTGGAAGCGCTTAGTGTAGTTCTTGGGGCTCAGGGGAGACTCCAGCAGAGACCTGGGAAAACACCACAGCAGCTGGGTTCACACACACACACCAACATCCCCACAGGCCAAAGAAACACAGCTTTCATAAAAAAAGTACTTCAGGGTCATAAGAGATTCCTCTAAAGCATGAATACTTGTGAAACATGCTGTTATATGCATGTTTACGCAAATATTCTACATCACTGCTTCTTTTTAATATTACGAGTCAAATTAAAAATCATTTTTAAACGAAGACCCACATTTGAAATTTAGCAACCTTCAGAGACACATCAGATACACATACTATCATAGCCTGGGGAACTAGACTCATTCCAGTTCCCACCTCAAAAACTAATTTTGCAGTACATCTCATCCTTAACAGTGATTTCACACTCATAATGAAAGGATCATTGATCATCTAATAAAGCCGCATTCTGCTGGTTTTGTATGGAAGCTGCAGCTGTTCTGTAAACAGCAGCGGGGAGGTGTGTGGATACTTACTTCACTGAGGGAAGCTGTTGCCTTGCCGCTGGTGATAAATACTCGGTGTCCTCCAGCCGTTCTTTTGCAATCTCCTTCAGGTGAAGCGGGTATTTGTAGTCCTTTAATCTCACCACCGGTTTCAAGTGCTGGACAACAGACCTGCAAGTCAAGTACAAAGAACAGACTAAAGGTGGTATCTGGCTGTCTTTAATGTTCCAAAAAAAAAAAAAACATAATCCAACCCGAATTTCTCAGACCAGAGAATACAGTGTTCAGTGTGTAGGAAAACTTTTTTTTCTGTCTATCTGCTTCTTCAGGTAATACACCGATCAGCCACAACATTAAAACCACCTGCCTAATATTGTGTAGGTCCCCCTAGTGCCGCCAAACAGCTCTGACCCATCGACAGTTTTTAAAATCATGTGGAAATAATTCACCCCTCTAACAATATCTTAGCTTTTTATAGCCCTGTAGCAACTAATAATGTAATAAACTACCAAGTGTAACAACTCCCAATAATGTAATCAATTTCAAAATTTTTATGTAATAAAAACCAATAATGTAATAAGTAGTAGTAGTAGTGTACTTTATTGATCCCCGGGGGGAATTTGCACTGTTGCAGCATCAAAGACAACAAAATAACACAGATACAAATTTACAGTAGAGACAAATATATACAGAAATCCAAATATCCAGAGGACACCTTCAGAGGTGGAGTCCATGCTTCGATGGGTCAGAACTGTTTTGGCGGCACGAGGGGGACCTACACAATATTAGGTTGGTGGTTTTAATGTTGTGGCTGATCGGCGTATGTGTATTTGCTTTTGAGATAAAAGTTGCTCATTGGTAGTGGGTTTGGATTTCATCAGAACTAGCGAGCAGCGCAGCTGTCTATTGCCATGGTTACCAAATCACAAAATTTTATTAGGCTTGCCCTGGTGCAATCAAAGGTCCAACCCAGCAACATACTGAACATGGCTAACTGAATTCAGTATTCTCTGCAGACCAGGAATCACCTGGCTTACCAACCTCTCAGGAGGAGGTCCACCTGGCTTACCAACCTCTCAGGAGGAGGTCCACCTGGCTTACCAACCTCTCAGGAGGACGTCCACCTGGCTTACCAACCTCTCAGGAGGAGGTCCACCTGGCTTACCAACCTCTCAGGAGGAGGTCCACCTGGCTTACCAACCTCTCAGGAGGAGGTCCACCTGGGTTACCTACCTCTCAGGAGGTTCCCCCTCCTCCACCATGGTGTCCACTGGTCTGTACGTGGAGGACTGGTAGGGCTTGTATGGCGAAACCGGCCCCAGCTCGACGGTCAGCTTGGTCCTGGCCACTGCTTCCAGGAAACGCACGATGTAGAAGGGCTTCGTTTTGGCGATGGGGTCCGGCTTGAACTCGAACACCATGGTGGCCGGGAAGTACCCAACGTGAAGAGAAATGAACTGAACTTCGACCTCATAGCGGTCCCCTGCAGGAGACAAAACAGAACCCTTTTAAAAATGACAATAGCAAAGAAGGGCTCACTGTAACAACCTGAGCAGGGGGTTTCTAATGTTTAATACAGAGTTCAAACCACTGGACCACTAAAGCTCCTTTACAACTGGCATAGCTGGTCTAAACATGACATGTAAACCCTTCTTAAGAGTCATGCCATTACCCTGTGAGGTTTAATTACATACCAGATAGATAAACGGAACAAATACCCATTTTATCTAGTGACTTAACTATATAAACAGTAGCATTGTCTTCCATTCATTTTTCCATTCTACCTAATCTAATACCTCGTTATTCAGCTTGCTAGCAACACTACTATCTTCCAGGGACCTGAAAAAATTATTTTATTCAACCAGTGAGGCGATGCCATGGCAGTATTTCCCCGTTTTACGATCTCTGATCGGGGCGCGGGCGATTTCGGAGGCTCAGGTGAGCGCCGCGCGCTCCTCACCTGAGTGCAGGAGGAGGGGGCTCGCCCGCGTCACCCTCTTCTCGTCCGCCAGCGAGAAGCAGCGGATGCGGTGCAGGGCCGTGTAGTACGTGAAGTTCAGCGCGGCGGCGCCCGCGTTCTGGACGTACATCTTCACCACGCGGACCTCCTGGAGCCGATCCACGCTGAGCTGGATCCGGCCCCCCGCCATGTCGTGGTCCGACGTGATCACGACGCCCTCCTTGTCCGCGATGAAGTCGGATCTGTTTGGGGGGGGGGGGGGGGGGATGCAGACAGGTTGAGTACCAATGGAAGGCACCAATGCGTGGGAAAATGCAGCCAGGTGAGCGTTCAATCACGAGCACCCACCCCACAGGCCTCTGAAGACCCCTCACCTGTTCTCCTTCAGGCTCTGCAGAATTTTGTTCGCCAGCCGCTTCTTGGCTTGCGATCCCGGCTGGGCGGCAGGCCTGGGGGCGGCGGGCCTGGGGGCAGCGGCGGGGCGCGGAACTGCGCCAGCAGGGGGCAGTGCTGGTCCTCCATTTGCCACAGGCGGGGCGCTGCCCGGCTTCTGCTTCCTGGGCTTCCGCCACTGGTCTCCGTAGACGACTCGGACCTGGGAACAGGAAAGGAGGGAGGAGGCACTCGAGCACAGGCGTGCGAACCGCGGCATCTCTCCGGCAAACAGGGAGGTGTCGGACGCACAAGGAACACCCCATACGGCTCAAATGTAAGTGACAGGTTTAGGAAAAACTTTGTCCGATTCACCATCAACAGAATCCATCATGAACAGAGTTTTTAAAAAAACAGGCTTTCAAGGCCAGGTGCCTGTGTTACGAAGCAGGATTACTGAGTTAGCTGTGTAACTGTGCTCAGTAAAACCTGGAACAGCTCTTTTTTTTTTTTTTTTTTTTAAACTTCAGTCCAGGTTCAAGATTTGGGAGGGCTCTGTGTTTTACTCAGTGCAGTTACCCAGCTAATCTCCTGCTTCCTGAAACAGGGCCCAGGAGGTTTCAAGTAATTAGTGACTGGAAAGTGAGGCTTCCTTACCCCCATAATGGGTGGGACATACCACGTGCTGTGAATTTCTGACTCGTTTAAACAGTGAAAAATGATTTTGCCTCCCACAGCAAATCACAGTGGTTGGCTCACACCACCCATTTTGAGTTTGAGGCCTCATTCCCCAATAACTACCAATCATCAGAGACTCGATTCGGCACATTACATCTTTAAAAATGTTCAGTATCCACACGCTTCTGTCATAATTTGGCTGTGCTCCAAACTGTATACTTGTGTTCTCCTGTACTTCTAAGAACACGCCTCCAGGTACACTTACAACACTACCCTTACTGAGTGTTAAAAACGCTTAAAATCTGTTCAATTTGAAACCTACTTGTGCTTTGATGTCACCACTACTAAACTTAGCCAGAAACACATTGACGGTACTAAAATCTGTAAATAAAAGATATCTACACTTGTACACATTGCAGAAAACACAATGGCCACTAAGAAGAGAAAGCATGGAAAAGTCTGCTTTGAAGCGCACTTCGTATTTTAGTCCTCCAAAGAACAAGGAGGGAACTTCTTCCAGTAAGTTCTCGCACACTCCCCTTTGTGTGCTCCCGAGTTTGGAACGCGCTTGGTCACATGACCGCTTTACCTTCGCGCCTGCTACACGCTCCTGGCAGAACACGAGTATAAGGCTTGGAACACAAACCCGTGGCACTAATTTGAACTGAAGAAACGCACCACCGCGAAGTGACCAGCACCATCAGACCAGGTTCTGTCCAACACCACCCATCCCTGCATGTACTCTCACAGCGAAACTGCACAGGTGTTCAGGGCCTAGACCTGGGCCTACCTGTGAGGAGCGGGGACCCTCCTCTAAGACAAAACTTGGCATAACTGAAGACTACAGGGAGGAAACGAGAACGTTACACACACGTCAGACCTTTTAAACTTATGGTTGAAGCCAAGTCAAACTGAAAAGGTACGGGCTGTCCGATTCCCCTTTGATACGGAAGGAATTTATCAGGATACCTGGTTCAAACTACTCTTTCAGTTAGAGACAGTTAGTTGCCAATAGCAGAAATGAGTCATTTTTTTTCCTCCAGGCCCTTGTTCTTTATATTTACGGTTATGAGCAGCTCAAAACATACATGGCATCAAGTCATGACCAACGCCCAGCACCTTTTGCCAGTGTACCTGAAGGTAGCACAATGAAAATAAAATGACTAAAGAATGACTAATCGACATAAGCAGAAAAACAAGGGCATGAGGCGTTTACCCCACTTCACCTATTTAGCAGGTAATTAGCTTTTCAAGTTTTAAAAGTTTAAAAACTGATAGACAAATACGAACAGCACGTGTATGTAAAGCACATACGCATTCTGTAGTGGAAAATCTCACTTCAACATGAAGGAAGAGTGACTGTTTTCTTGTATTAAAAAATATGTAATGACTAATTAATCAGGGAAAAAGTCTAACACGCTCACGTGGAGAGGTCACAGTAAATCCAAAATAGTAATCGGAAAACACACAATATATAGGGAACAAATTTCGGATATTGGCTTTTCTGGTTTGCCTAGATGTTTTATCATTTAATTTTGGTTATGACTGAACTTTTAATAACTCCGAGTCGCTGACCTTTTCCACAGCGGGCCTGCACAAACTGAAGAGGAGGTTACTTGATTCGGCTTACTTCGGCAACCCGCAATCAATGCCATGTTTAAAAATTTAAGATTTGGTGAACTTTTTTTTTTTTTTTTTTTTTTTTTTTTTAAACATTCCGACTGCCAAAAAGGTTCCCTGCGTTGCAATGAGGCTTCCAGGGCGGTGCCAAAACCCAAATTCCTTTTGTCATCTCAACCACTGCTAATCCAGGCATGACAAATAGGCACGGGATCATGACACATCTTGACAAGTTATCACATATGAAACAGCCTTTTCATTTAAAGACAACAAACAGGACGCATTTTGGGGCGAACTGAAATAAAATTAACTTGACTCCAAATGAACCGCAGAATCGTCTCATGCAAATGTTAAAAATATGATTCGTAACATTTCCACTTACCTTTTTATTTAAGAATATCTTCCCTTTCTGAACGTGGGCTTTATTGAACGTAACCAAGGCAAACACAACATTGGAAAAAGACGCGCCTTTGCTTCCGTTCCTGGGGAAACAGTGCAGGTAACTTAACGTTAGCGAGTATTGGCACGCGCATAGCTGGCTTGTGAGTAGTTTCGTTTCTCCAGAAGTCGAAAGCTGCTGCCGGCTAACGTTATCTGTTATAATATAACTTAACTGGCTGGCGAGTGTGTATTTGGTACATACAGTAATTCAACAACAACTATTACTACTAACTACTAATAATTATTATTATTATAATTATAAGCCAGTGCTAACAACAATACTAGCAGCTAACGGTACAATGACAACAGCAATAACTGTTGGTTGCGAGGGGTGCACAACTCCGGTCCCGGAGGGGTTGTCTGCGTGCTGGTTTTTATTTCAACCAATTAGGCCTACCTTAGTTTTCTGACAGCTCTATAAATTTCCCCTTTTCATTCATGCACTGGAGCACAGCGAAATCTTGATGCACTTGCAGTCTGTTGCTATAGCTGGTGCTTTTACAAATGTCAGCTCACGATATGATTGAACTAATTGAATAATTAAGAGCAGAAGTTGGCACAAAATCCTGAAACGCACCGACCGTTGTTGTGCACCCCTGACTATAGGCAATATATTCCAGCTATCAACTAAGAAAGACAAGCACGTTAGCAGTTAAAGCACGTCATCAGTTAAATCAATTCAGGTGGCTAAACTACCTTAGTCAGTGAACTAATCGGCTAGCTAGCTAGCTACCTGTTTCTTCTAAATTCGGAGTTATAAATGTCACGAAGTTCATTTTTGTCGGTTTTCGTTTTTCTCTCTCCGAGGTATTCTATGAAGTCGAGTCCAGCTTGAAAAGATGATCGCAGTGAGGGCATGGTGTCGTAAACAAAAACAGCCGAGCAAAATTAAATAATTTGTGCAAACCGTAAGAAAACGAATGAAACGTTCGTAGAAGCTCGTTTCCTCTCCGGTAGCAGACGGTTGCAGCTGGGGCAGGGTGCAACGTTAACATTAGCCGCACAGCCAGATCATGTTTCCCAGGGTTGCGTGAACGAACACACCTCCAATGAGCGCCAATTACGTCACACCACAGACGCTCCCAGATCCGAGCCGCTCTGCTTCAGGGAAGTGAGCTCTGCGTTTGAGCGTGAGAGAGAGGAACATCTCACCATCAATCGGTTGTAACCGCTATCATTTAACCTCCTTGGTTTGTAACTCCAGGCCGAATGGAGCTTTGTGGCGTAGCTACAGTTTCTGTTACTCAGAATTTAAACGGTTCTATTTCACTTCAGACCCTATGCAAACCATTTTGAAGGCTACCTGTCTGCAGGTGATTACCTGGAATTTTCAGCATTATCATTAACCAGCCAAACAAATGACTCAAAGTGAATGATTATGAACGTAGCTAGCGTAAACCTAAAGGTTTATGAGCTCTAAAGGCACTGGGCTACCTTATGCCTTCTGAAAAGACATTTTAAAAGGTTTATTAATGATCCATGGTCCAGACCTATTTACTTTACATCCACTGGTAGAATAGGTTCTCCACTAGTCATGACCACAGAGTCACTGACCATCTATTGCCATATACTAAAAACGCACCTGTGTGAGCTATATCTTGGCTCACCTAATGCTGAGGTAAGTTGAATTGGGCATTTTGCATTGGTTTAACTAGCCCTGCTTGTGCTAATACTAAAGGTATCCCTCTAACCATTAATGGCATTTAAGTTTATGGTGTGAGGTAATGCATTACCTAACACTATCAGCCGTCACCTTGACGACTAGGAATCCACTCGGTTCGTTGCTTACGCCTGCATGTACGCTCTTATGTGCAAAGTCCCTCCATAAAGTGATTTAGTTTACATTCTCTTAGAGGAAGTACTTGGGTGCTATGGTGGTGTGCTGGCTTCGCCTGCATTCCAACGGGACCGAACAGTGGCAACTTTTCCGAACAACTGCAGAAGTATTGATCAGGACCCCTATTAAACTGCTGATCTCCATCCCCACCTGAATGCTTATCCAGAGGGACTTTGAACACAAGTGCATACCTCTCTTCCTTTGATCACCCAGGGGGGTATTGTGGGCAGGAAAAACGGGCCCCGGCCTGGGCCAGGAATGCCGGGGTCGTTCTCCTCCACACTGTTGAATGCTTCTTCAAAAGATGCACACTTCTCAGAGTCTGATGCAACTGGGTTTATTGTAAGTGAATCAAAGATTACATACAAGAACCCGGGCTGATCTGCGCAGTTCAGTACAATTAACAGTCACTCATAAGTAAAGACAATACATCCGATCACTCTCCAAGCATTCCCAAAACACACTCTCCCCTCTCCTGGGGCCAACGGCTTCTTATATCCATTTTTCTCTAACTCCTTCCGTTGTGTAGCTTAACTTTAGTGCTTCCCACATAATCATGTTGATTACGTCCTGTTTTGACACCCTTATTTCCCAATTCTCAGACATCATTATTTATCAGCCCCTTCCCTCCTTATTTTTTTAGAAATGATAGTGCTCGTCTCCTGCTTGAATCTCCCCCCCCCCTTCTATCATAAATCACATATTCTGTCAACACATTTTCCAAAAAAGGCAGAAGCTTCCGTTAGTTCCACAGATGTGCTTTTATACAGCTTAATCAGCAGGGCAGAAATTATGTGTGTATTATGTGTTTGTTCTAATCGCACTTATTTTAATATGAGGCGCTTCCCTGCTGCCGGTTGTTATCTTATGACCAAGGTCGACCTTGGTCCACCTGTATCCTTCCTCCTTTGCTAGCCGGGTGATACGTTAGGGAGGAGACAGCTGGTGCTCATTAATACATTCCTTTCCCATATACACTGGGCCTGTGCTCTCTAACTACATATCTTTCCCAATACAATGGGCTTGTGTTTTCTGAGTACATCTATATTTATTTCCCACAGTATTTCACTAAAAAAATCTAAATAATGATCACTTGTTTATTAAGAAATAAACAATTGATCATAAAAAAAACTGAGCATGTATGTCCCTGTGGACTGAACACACAAGTCAGGCCATAAATATAATTTTTAAAAATGAACATACATTTTTTTTTTTTTAACAACTTCTGTTATTTAAAAAAAAAAGAGAAAATCAAGCCCCTTTTCTAGACCTCTGTACAGTAAATGTCTTCTTAAGATGGAAGGTATGCTCTTAACCCTTTGAAGAGTAGGTTTTTTGAAAACTCTTAAGTCGGTGTGTTCTAGAACGCAATTGCTTTCAGTTACCAGTAGTGATTGGTACATCAATGTTCTGCTAAGAACATGTTAAGAATGTTCTGTTAAGATCATTCTAATCACATATAGGTGATCTTACACTTACACAAAGGGTTAAGTAATAAGGATAGATTTCACAATAGCAGTGCATAGAACTACTCCAGTTAACACAGAGGTTAAAAAAACATGGAAAAACTCCTTGGGGCCAGTAATATAAATGATAGTATCGATTAAGAAATAGACCTCGAACCACGTCACCAGAAGAGAGGCGTGTTGCTAATTTTCTCTCCATTACTCTCTCTCTCACACAAAAGCAAGAGTACAGAAAGCATACAGAAGAACAGAAGTAGTTACAGGGTAATAGTAATCAACATGATTTTCAGCAGATACTGTGGGAACAAGGGAGGTATGCAAGAATGACACAAATACAGCCTAACACATGCTCGTTTGTTTTGTGTGTTTTAAGGACAAAATGGTGTGCCAGTACACTCCCAAGCACTCAGGACAATGATACTGAACTGCATTTACTTCAGCTATTTTACTTTATTCAGGCAAACCATTAGGTAAAGCTGTGATGGCACTGAATAATAAGCAGCTTCCTGGCTCCCAGACTTCTTCCTTATAATGGCTTCCAGTGTAAATACGCAAACGCGTGCGCCTACCAGTGCCGTGTCCTCCACCGCTCCACCACACCGCTCAGTCCTCCACCAAACACAACTGCTGCGCTTCTGCGGGCCTGTCTGTACCATCGTCTGTGTTCAGCGCTTTCACACTTTTCCCACTGCTTTTAATATTACTTTATTCTGAAATATATTCCAAAAGGACTCACAGCAACACGGATTGGACGATGCATTGGAAGTAAAACCAGTCAAAAACATTTTTACATTCCTGATTTTTCATTAGAATTTTGTGTCTGTCAGTTGAGAAACTGAACTAACGCATGGCGATTGTTCAAAAAGCAAATTTATGCCGGTAATCATTTTAATAAGCACATGAATTACAGCGTAATGGTTTTTGGTGCAAATCCTTTATTCCTTTTGAATTATACATGTTTGTTCTTACATTTTGTTTAAAAAACAAAAAACTAAACAAAAACAACAAAAACAACAGTTTGGGGGCAGAGGCTGCAGCTGGGTTGAGGGAGCTGGCCCATGTATATTATCTGTACTTATACTTTACACCAGAAGGGGGCAGTAGGCAGCCTTTTTGATAGAAAGACTAGGGAGCCTGGTAACACTGCACTCACTGCTGGTGGCTACGGATACATGGACCAGTTTTTGGAAATGTGCAAATTCCTGAAAAGAGCATGGTCAACGGCATATGCACACAAGAAGCGTCGAAAGAAGCATATGACACTATGCTAGTGGGTGCCACTTTGGGACTGAAAAATCCAAAATGCATAATCACAAATATAAAAATCTGTATACACAAATACGTTTAGCATGTAACGCAACTCGATTAGGGAGATCTTTACCATGGGAAAGAGTCTGGTGAGGACACGTTTTACTTTGATTTTTATTAAGTCTATTTGTTCATTTTGGGGAAACCCTCTTTACAACTATGAGGTAATGTGCAGGGTGTGCAGGTGTAACACAGGTGTCGAGAGGCCCTGGTCTACCATGTCTCAAAACCGTGGAGAGAAAAGCGCCGTCTTTGTGGATGAGTTATGGACTAAGCCGGCTGTCTTGCCAGCTAGATTTCATCGGGCTGCAAGTCTATATTTGACCAGCCTGAGACATTGGCTGGTTACACTTAAGAGGGTAACAATGTTTAATAAAAAATAAAATAAAAATAAACACAAAACAAGGAAATGAAACCAGATGCTGAACGCTGACAACGAGAGCGATTAAAGTGTCATAGCGTCGCGGGAGAGATTTGTTCAAACGGAGAGACCCACGGTTAGCAGAAGAGGCAGCGAATGCAACCCCCTTAAAGCGACGGACTAGGTTCCCGGCAGGCTGAATCATCCTTTTTTCCCGAAAAACAAAAATTCTAATCTTGGCTTTCTTACAAATATCAACAGAAAAAATGAATACATGAGACCGTCTGCTCTGTTTTCTTTAGCTTCTGCTTTAATTTCCGTTAATTCCGGCGGGTACGCGCGCGCGACACTAAGCGTTCTGCATCTCCTTGCCGATCTTGTAGCTGAGGATCTTGTTCCAGTCCACCTTGGTGCGGGTGACGGGTAGCTGCCGGCGTAGCGCTTTGAACGTGGTGTCCGACATCGTCTGGTAGTTCTCGCTAATCGCGGTCTTGGAGGAGGGAAACAGTTTTTATCAGACCTCTCCGTCTCCTTGACCCATTAAATTAAATGATACATTATTAATTTAATTAAACGATGTGTTCCTCCATTTTCTGCCAAATGCTAACACGGTCTTAATGTCACATTATGCTAATCTCTGGCTAACTATGAGTAGGTTGGTTTCTATTCAGATTTATACGTAATCCTGGATTCTTAAACAGAAGTGACAGTAGAAATTCAAACGTAACCAAGCACATCACCAGAGTTTACAGAGGTCATCTCAGTGGCCTTAGCAAAGTTTTTTAGGGAACTGCACTCACCTGGTACTCATTTTCTGCATTTTCAATGATTTTCACGAACTCCTTGGCGGTCTGACTCTCATTCTGGAGGAAGAGCAGGCGAAACGTTTGATTACATCACCCTCTGATGGACGAATAGAGACTGCAATGTGACATAAAGGCTCTAAATGCTCTATGGACGGTATTTAATCAACATTTGTCCCTAACTTCGACTTGCAAGTAAACACAAGCATTTCACTGTGCTAGTTTTAATGACTGTTGAAATTGCCAGTAACTGTAAAGAAAGATTCTTGCTTTTAATAGCTAGTCAAAGCTAAGGACAAATGTTGATTGAAACTGAGCCTGTGTGCATTTTTAGGGGATCATGAATGACCAGTGTTCCCTCATTAGACTGCTCTGTATTTCCTGTGAATGAGGCTGGCTGGCTGGCTGACTGACTGCTCTTTCTCCATCCTGCCAGGTCTTAGCAATGACATATTTTATTTGCCCAATCAATTTTGGTAGTCTTTCCAAAGGTAAACATGGCTTTACAAAGACCTTTTGTGTACTTTCTCAAATAATGCACACTCTCTTGAAAATAGCCTTACGTCATAAGGTAAACTGTGCACAGAAATAATTTCAAGACAAATAAGGCCACTAGAAGCAGGTAATGCGGGTGTGGTGGGAGGGGCTTGGTAGGGCAGAGAGAGGGGCCAAGCAGAACAGAACAGGGCTAGAGAATGAAGTGTACATGCCACTGGGATAATGCACCCTGACTCCCATGACTTCATGCTCTAAAAGCACAAGCTATATTTTCAGGGAATCACTAACAGTCGTCCAGTAATCAGACTGGCCTTCACTTCCTGTGACTGAGGGTTCTGTCCCCGCCCACAAAGATCGACTTCCTTTTATTGACGCAAGTCAGCAGTGTGGCGTCCCAGTACGGGAATACAGACGGACAACCCGGCGGCCAGACAGACACACGGACAGACGGCCAGGCACACTCGTTTGGCGCTGGAACTCACAGAGACGATCAGAGACTCCTGCACGTCCTTGTGGCTGACCAGCTGAACATTGCCATCCTCGTAGTAATGCACCTACAGCAAAGAGAGAGAGAGGGAGAAGACAGAGAGAGAGACAGGGAGAGAGAGGAAGAGAGCGGCAGACAGGAAGAGAGAGACAGGGTGAGAGAGAGAGAAAGAGAGAGGGTGACAGAGGGAGAGGGAGAGATTCTAAGTATTCTAAGCACATGAAAACTTGAGAATGCTTAGGAGTGCTGTGTTTATTGTGTCTGATCCACTGGAAAACTGAACAAAAACCTCAGTCTATTCAATAGTGCCTAGATTCATGGAAAAGATTCCCTTGATTATGAATTTGATGACCAGGCATCCAGTACACCAGAGGTCACATTCATAAAACTTCTCAGCGTAGGAGTGGTGATCAAGGTTAAGTTTTCCCTGGTCCATAACCTAACCTTGTCTATTAGGAGATAAAATGCACAACAGACTGCAGAACAGCACTCCTACTCCAGAATTCTTTACGAATATTGCCCAGAAGAATAGATACACATCTCTGCTGCACTAAACACGATCATGGGCGCATAACAGAGTCCGACGAGAAGCAGGAAGACTGCTCACCCACCTGGATCTTGAGAACGCCCACCACTTCCGTGGAGGACTGTCCGATGTTGAACTTCCACTCGGACCTACAGCGGCCATTCCTGAGGAAGACCAGACACCGTTCCACTTACCCGCCATTTCACACGGCCGCACACAACAAGCGGACACCAAACGCACCCCCTTCTCACACAGTTACCACAAGCAGGTTTCCATGGTTACGCACAAGAGCTCAACACCAAACATACCCCAGCTACATAAAGCAAGGCCCAGTGATTATACGTGCCTACAATTTACCATTTTTCAATATTTTTACATTACATTACAGGCATTTAGCAGACGCTCTTATCCAGAGCGACGTACAACAAGTGCATCAGTTCAAGGTGCAGAGGTGCAGAAAAAACACTAGAGTTTCCGCACTCGGCACAAACACCATTATCATACACATGCTATTTAAAGACGGCATTAGCGTGCTTTCCAAACCTTGACCACAAAAATGAACAGTGAACCAAAGCATATCGTCATGGTAACTTTACCAGAAGTTTTTGGGTTGGAACTGGTGACCCTCGATGCAGGCGATGATGGTCTGCTGCCCATCGATGGTTTTCCCGTAGACCTGCGAGGGGAAGGGAGACCCAGGGTCAGGACTGGGCCCAGCACAGGGAGGGGCTGAAAGCAGCAGGACGCTGGGGGAGGAGAGGCGGGGCTGGGCGGGATCGTGGTGGGTGGGGGGTAGGCCTAGGTGGGATTGGGGCAGGCCTGGGCCATGAGCGGGATCAGGTGGGGTGGGGGTGGGTTTGGGGCAGGGTTACGTGGACCTGAGCTGGATCAGGTGGGGTGGGGGCGGGTTTGGGGCAGGGTTAGGTAGGGCCTGAGCAGGATCAGGTGGGGTGGGGGCGGGTTTGGGGCGGGGTGAGGTAGGGCCTGGGCAGGATCAGGTGGGGTGGGGGCGGGTTTGGGGCAGGGTGAGGTAGGGCCTGGGCAGGATCAGGTGGGGTGGGGGTGGGTTTGGGGCAGGGTGAGGTAGGGCCTGGGCAGGATCAGGTGGGGTGGGGGCGGGTTTGGGGCAGGGTTAGGTAGGGCCTGGGCAGGATCAGGTGGGGTGGGGGCGGGTTTGGGGCAGGGCGAGGTAGGGCCTGAGCGGGAGCGGGGCGACGTACGGTGCACACGCCGGTGAGGTAGTGCTCCTTGACGTACGCCCTGAGGGCGGAGTCGCAGGTGTCCCGCCAGGACTGCAGGGCCGCCTCCCCCTCGTGGGGCTGCGGGTCGCTGGCCTCCTTCCTCAGGTGGTCGAACTTGAAGGACAGCTTGTTCCGCGGGTCGAAGAATCGCCCGTGGCCCAGGTCTCCATGCTCCGTGATCAGTACCTGCAGGAGAACCCAGGCGTGATGTCACTCCCAGGGGAGGAGCTAACCGTGCTGTCAGTCACCTGGGTAGAGTGCTCTGCTCGTCCACCTCTTCCATTTACTCAATTTGAGGGGGACAGTAACAGAGTGTCATGGGTGATATTTTGGAGAAGGAGGAGTCAACTATAAAAAATTAATGCAAAACATGAAATGGGGCAGTATTTTGGCAAACGGCTACACACAGCGTTTCACACGGCAGGTAGACCATTACCTGATCCTCGTGCCCGTCCAGTTTGGCGAGGGTGAACTGATCCATGTTGTACTGGGCAAAGGCACTGTTTCAGAGGAAGACAAAGGGGTTAAACATGTAAACGATGAGCTTTCCAAGGCTTCACATAATGAGGAAATGGACTACGCTGCAAAAGCAATGCTTGGGCTTCAATGTGCGTGTGTAGAACAGATGCAGGCAGGAGTGTAAGAACACACTGCAGACATCTCCCTGTGCAGAGAGTGTCAGAGAGAATCAGAGAGAGCGTTAGAGAGCATAAGAAAGAGTTAGGGTTAGAGAGCGTTAGAAAGCCTTAGAGAGTGTCAGAGAGAGCTAGAAAGAGTTAGAGGGAGAGTTATAGAGTGTTAGGAGAGTCAGAGAGTGTTAGAGAGCGTAATAAAGCGTTAGAGAGAGTTAGAGAGCTTCAGAGAGCATCAGAAAGCGTTAGAGAGTGTAAGAGAGTGTCAGAGCATTACTCACTGTGCCGCCCCCTCCCTGAGGAGATTATCGTTGTTGAGCAGTAGCCGCACATCTGCAAACACAAACACACACAGACCATCAACCCCTGCCACAGACACACTCAGCACAGACCATCAACCCCTGCCACAGACACACTCAGCACGGACCATCAAACCCCTGCAACAGACACACCCAGCAAAGACCATCAAACCCCTGTAACAGACACACTCAGCACGGACCATCAACCCTGTAACAGACACACTCAGCACAGACCATCAACCCCTGCCACAGACACACTCAGCACAGACCATCAACCCCTGCCACAGACACACTCAGCACGGACCATCAACCCTGTAACAGACACACTCAGCACAGACCATCAAACCCCTGTAACAGACACATTCAGCACGGACCATCAACCCCTGCCACAGATACACTCAGCACAGACCATCAACCCCTGCCACAGACACACTCAGCACGGACCATCAAACCCCTGTAACAGACACACTCAGCACGGACCATCAACCCCTGCCACAGACACACTCAGCACAGACCATCAACCCCTGCCACAGACACACTCAGCACGGACCATCAACCCTGTAACAGACACACTCCGCATAGACCATCAAACCCCTGTAACAGACACACTCAGCACAGACCATCAACCCCTGCCACAGACACACTCAGCACAGACCATCAACCCCTGCCACAGACACACTCAGCACGGACCATCAACCCTGTAACAGACACACTCAGCATAGACCATCAAACCCCTGTAACAGACACATTCAGCACGGACCATCAACCCCTGCCACAGACACACTCAGCACAGACCATCAACCCCTGCCACAGACACACTCAACACGGACCATCAAACCCCTGTAACAGACACACTCAGCACAGACCATCAACCCCTGCCACAGACACACTCAGCAGGGACCATCAACCCTGTAACAGACACACTCAGCACAGACCATCAAACCCCTGTAACAGACACACTCAGCACAGATCTTCAAACCCCTGTAACAGACATACTCAGCACAGACCATCAAACCCCTGCCACAGACACACTCAGCACGGACCATCAACCCCTGCCACAGACACACTCAGCACAGACCACCAACCCCTGCCACAGACACACTCAGCACGGACCATCAAACCCCTGCCACAGACACACTCAGCACAGACCATCAACCCCTGTAACAGACACACTCAGCACAGACCATCAAAACCCTGTAACAGACACACTCAGCACAGACCATCAAACCCCTGCCACAGACACACTCAACACGGACCATCAAACCCCTGTAACAGACACACTCAGCACAGACCATCAAAACCCCTGTAGGACACGCAGGGCTCCTCTGTGTGAGCCAGCTCAACAGAGCCTGACTCAAAGAAATTGGGGCAGCAGTGTAGTATAATGGGTAACTGGTGTTGTAACTTAAAGGTCACAGGTTCGATTCCCAGGCACGACACTACCCTTGAGCAAGGTACTTATCCTGCATTGCTTCAGCATATATCCAGCTGTATAAATGGATGCTATGTAAAAAAAAAAGTTGTGAGTCGCTTTGGATAAGTGTGTCTGCTAAATGACTCTAATGTAATATAAATTAAACCCCACACTCGCACATTGCTACTATCCCAATTTAGCATAAATGGGTTGAGAACAGCAGGTAGAAGGTTTGGGATTCAATGCAATGCAAATCTTATTTGCATTACACTTTTTTTTACAGAGACACTGTCACAGAGACACAAGAACAGGAAACAGATAAACTGAGCGAGATCGAGC
Organism: Anguilla pacifica; assembly: GCA_039654925.1. Taxonomy (NCBI): domain Eukaryota; kingdom Metazoa; phylum Chordata; class Actinopteri; order Anguilliformes; family Anguillidae; genus Anguilla; species Anguilla pacifica. The sequence goes on from CM077296.1 coordinate 53,708,121, forward strand.
ATGAACCTTGAATAATCTCGTTTTTACATTTGAACCACAGTACTTTTCACCCAGTGCCCAAATAATCTTTATTTACAGTGTTTTCATTTTGAGTTGAGCACATCAGACCGTGTGTGGATTGGCCCCTCTGACAGGAGCTACGTGGATAGCCCTGAGTTTGATTAAACACTGCAGAACTGCAAGTTACTGATCACCAATCTAACCTGCACAGAACAGGCCCAAATTATGGTGCGTGTGGCTAACCCCAATGCTCTGTCTCGTGTACAGTATCAAAGCTTCAAAAGCATATTTAAGCCCCAGCAGCTTCACCTGGTCTGAGGTGTTCATCCACACCACACTGATGTTTAGGGTACGATTAGCTGAACGCTATCAGGGTGTCAGAGTGAACTATGACTGCTGTTACTCTGTTAAGCCACACAGTGGTGCTGTGAGCTAAAGTCCAGGCCTATAGATCAGGCCGCTGCAAATAACCCTGATTAGAGCTGAGAGTGTCTCTCACCATTGAAGACCTCGTTGAACTCCCCCGGAGGCGCGTGGAGGACAAAGTTGGCGGCGACACGGACCTGAGGAAGGAAGAGGCGCCGAGGTGAGAGCAGAACCTCCTTTCAACGCTCACACAACGTAAAACACCTCATTACATTACATCCTATTCAGCAGATGCTTTAATCCAAAACAAAATGCAGTAAGCGCATACCGAAGGTCACTGGAACAAATACAGAACACAGGTCAGATAAGGTACAATTGTCATTATGGATCAGTTATCCATAGGCATGAACGTCAAGTCTAGGTCACGCGGTAAGCATCGGCCACGTCAGTAAAGTTACAAGTCAGACACTAGAAGTGAGAAAGAGGTACGATAAAGAGCTACAGCATCTAGATGAAGATACAAGTGCAACATGAAAGATCGAGATACAAGTGATACCTGAGTGATACTAGATTGAGGGGGGGGGGGGCCTTCTGCCCCCACAAATGGCGAGGAAGGGCAGGAGCTAGGGCACCGGACCAAAACGCTGAAAGGTTGGGGGTTCGACCTCCTAAGGAGGTACTGCATTTCTGCCAAGTAGCAAGACTGTAGGGACAAATTATTCTGTAAAAATCTCTTCATATAGCCTGTACAGCATAAAAGCAGTGAAACAAAAATTTCCCAACATGGCGGTTTACAGACCTGTATATGAAATTTCAGCAAATTAAGAGTAAAAACAGGGGAACAACAGCTACACTCCATTTCAAATATTCAGCCTAAATCCACAAAAATTCTGATTAAAAAAAAAACCTGCAGGACCCTGACTGGGAAGTAAAGGTCTACAGCGGCCACTTGTGTAGAGAACACATCCCTTGCCCAGGCCATTCCACAGATAGCACAGTCATATGTCCAGGCTTTTCTTAGCCAGACTAAACCACACATGTGTGCATGTCAGACAAGCAGGGGTGCATTGCATGTGTATGCGTGTGTGTAAATATAAATACTGAACACAAAATATAATACAGGCCATATCATCGCACGTCCTATATATGCACACTCTTTGTAAGTTCGGACAGAATAAGCAACAGCTGTGGGATTCTTAGAGGACTGTGGACTGTCCATGTTTAAATCACCTGAGCCCTAGTTATGACCGTCCCAGTTACACACAGGATACAAAAATATAAAATCTCCAAAACTGAATTAAAAAAAAAAAAAACAAAAAAAACATTTAAAATCCAAATTGGCCGCACGCCAACATAAAAGCTTCTCTAGACCTTTGACCTTTCCCGCTGTGGGAACGCTGGCTTTCCGTGCGCAGTTTTCAGGTTCCGATCATTTAACCTGCCGGTATTCCGGATTCCACTTTGGGCCGCGCTTAAGGAGGAGGGACAGGGGCAGACCTGCCGGGACACGTTCCCCAAAGGAATGGAATCCGACGCTCGGAGCTCTCGAACATCCTGGCAGTTTGTGCGTGCCACGCCTGCTCTGACGAAAGCAGAGACGAAAACGAACTCCCGCAGAACGCAGCTCCGCGACGCATCTGTAAATAATATTAATACGAGAGATTCGATTTTCTTGAAACCAGAAATGAAAACCAGGTGCACCGAGGCTAATCTTTGAGTCAGAATGCAGAATTTAATGGCTACTTCACTCTGGTTCCATTTTTTAGTAGCGTATTGGTAGCCAACTGTGGCCTACCACTGCAGACCAACAGCCACAGCTGGCTGACAAGACCGAAGCAAACTGCCACCCAAGCTTAAGTGCAATTAGCATCCCAGCCCACTAGCGCCACTGCTGAACAGCCAGAATGACGTGCTTCTCAATGACACTCCTGCTACACTTTCCATTTACCAGAAATAAAATAAAAAACATCAGAACTTACAGTTCTGCTAACGGCCCTTCACAAAGGCCAAATGGAAAACAAACGTAGCATTTGCAGATTGCTCTTCTTCTGTGGTCCTCTTCACTACTCCAGGATGGATCCAGTGATACATACACATACGGATACACACAGGGGATAGTGAGTCGCACTCCAATGAAGAAGGCTGAGGAATTTCGCAGATTTGGGCAGTAAACATTGGTACCAAAATACTGTTTGTCACCTCAGAATAAAATGCATTGGTAAAATTTGAACAGTACATTCTATGAGCATTTGCACCTGAAAACTGATGTGTAAACTGGAAAAATAATTTAGAAGCACATCTACTATTTAGGATGCATGCATGCCCCTAAAATTTTTCAGCTTAGGGGCACATGTGTTCCTTGAAAAGAATGTTAGCAGACAGCCCTGGAACGTCTAAAGAAGAGCACTTCAGTGTACACGTGTGCCAAAAGCGGACTTGGAGAGAAGTTAGCCTGAGCATTAGCCAAGAGCGCTGGCCTCCAGCAAAAGGACACGACTACAAATTACGCTGTGGCGGGTGTGGGTGTGGCGCAAAACTGGCAGGCTGAGCGGAGACACCATCAGGCCGCGATTTAACGGCTGGCTGGGCTCCTCACAGCTCGCTGAACACTGTGTGCTCAGCTGGAACCGCTGCCATTTCCTCCAGCGGCCTCCGCTGCCGTTTCCACCAATCACACGGCGGCCTTCCCCTCGCACACGCGGGGATCCCCTACCTTTCCTTCCGCAAGCGACGGATCTGATTGGAGCAGGTCTGCCCGAGCGGGGCATCTCGACCAATCGGAGGAAAGCTTGCATTGGGGCACGGAGGGAAAGGGGGCGGGGCGCAGCGCATGCCGCACGTCCCCGCCTCTCCCTGCCTGTCTCCACACGCGTCCGCGCACCGCCACCACAGGCAGCGTGGAATGCGCGCGCTCTTCCCAACATGCACCAGCACGCCGGGGCCCGTCCCAGCCGACGGGCAGAGAGGAGACGACGAAAGCATGCAGGAGCGGCAGGGCAGGGGCGGCAGTGTAGCATAATGGGTAAGGAGCCGGGCTCGTAACCTAAAGGTTGCAGGTTCGATTCCCTGGTTGGTTCCCTGCCGTTGCACCCTCGGGCAATGTACTTAACCTGCACTGCTTCAGTATATATCCAGCTGTATAAATGCAATGTAAATGCTATGCAAAACCAGTTGTGTAAGTCGCTCAGGTCAAGAGCCTGTAATGCTCATGGACTCGCCGACCTTTCTGTCGCCAGGAAGACCCAGCCTGTTCACTCAGCCTGCTACATCAGCTGATCCGCGCGATTTAAAGATCAACAAATCTGTGCAGCATCTTCTGCTACTGGGCTGTGGGCACCAAGGACTACAATGAAAGCGCGAAACTGGAAAGGCACAGCTTGCATGTGACTCAGAAAGCATCATACATAAGCGCCATACAAACACATATGACGACAGGCTCCTATGCCCTTTCACAATGAAAAAAAGATTGATTTGAATTCCACCAAAACGGTCAGAATATATCGTGCAGATAGAGGCCTTAAAATGTGCCTAGTCAGTGACTAGAGAGAAAAAGTCAAATAACCATTTAAACCATAAATCTGTCAGCATACAGATCTGATATTTGGTCAGGCCAATGGCCTTGTCCAGGAAGAAAATGCATCCCAGCTGTCAGCAAGTGCTATGGGATCATAAACAAATATGAAAAACTATTTTAAAAAATAGACTGAGTTTTCTCCAACTGACCCCAAACTGGCCATTAAAAACACTCCTGAAAGTAAAAGCTAAATGTAAATTATGTGGTGTCATTTTTCACACTGCACCCATATAACAAATATGGATGAGCAAAGCATTACCAGTTTCCTTAAACTGTCATCTACCAACTGTCATCTAGCGACTGAAGTTGGAACGCAATACAGTACAACATTCCTGTCAGTTTAACAACGGGTCCAACTATTACCCACAATTTGCAAGACTCGAGTTTAAACAAATCAAGCAAAACTGTATGATTAAAAACGATGGCATTGCATAAACTCAGATTAGGGCACGGCGAATTCAAAAAACAATATCCAATACCTGCATGCACGGACAAAATGATTAGTTGACCACTTAATACTTTGTACGCTTCATACATTTTACTAATCAGTTATTGATTGCTAGACTAATGTTCACGTCCCGTAATATCTTGGCGTTGGTCAAACGTGTAAGTCATAATCAAAGAAGCCTAGAAACATCAACTCTTACCATACCGATCTAGTCTGTGCAGACAGGGAGGGGTACCTAGCGCATGTTAGCGCTCAAACAGGAAGTATCGTTACTTTCGATGATATTAGCAGCCTAGATATGTTGCTAGCAAAGTGACATCTTAGCGAATAAATACTGCCAGTTTAACTGAACATAATTCTCTCCTCGTTTTTTGTTTAGAGTCGATCGATCTAAACAGTCACGGAATGTGCCCCCAGCGAATTAGGCGCTTAAGGTTGCACTGGACGCGTATATGAAAGCTAACGTTAATACAGGTCGAAAGGCGGAACTAAACTTGGGTTTAATTTTAGCCAAGTCTGCAAACTTCACAATAATGAAAGTATCGATCAGCAACATGACTGGGATGCAACAGGGTACAATAACTTTTCATCCAATGGAAAATTAGCCAGGCAATTGGTTATGGTTGCTTTTCAGCAAAGTTGAATCTTAGCTAACTGGCTCATTGATCAAGCTTGCAACTCGATAGGCTTGGTAACGCATAGCTGTACTTTATTATGCACTGCCAAATTGCAAGATTCAATATTCTGAGTGAAGACATTTGATCGTATAGTATTCTGCACCATTCTATGTTTTTTAGATTCGTTCTGTGACATTTAACTCGTATCAAAAGAGTGTCCCTACCTTCTCCTCATCGGTGAGTTGTTCCTCAAAGTCAGCCATCTTGGCTCTTCAGGACCAGCCCCAGTTTGCAATGCATTGTGGGAAACCTATCTCGTTTTCCCACCACCAAATATGGCCACTTTCACACGCTTTTTCAGCATTCGCTTGAGTCACGAAGATACGAGGCTGATGTTTTATTAACGTTAGGACGGTGAGACAAGGTGAACAAATTGTTTGCATTAGGTAAAATATTTTTCAGATATTTCTCTTAAGTTAGTTATAACTGTAACCACTCACCGATCATAAGGGAGTGACTTCGACGTTAAATGCTGTGCATTTATGTTTGGCCTCATTTAAATCATTCTGCTTGCAGCCTCTGCGATTTTGAGGTTTCTGCGTGTGTAACGAGTGCGATAACTATCACAATCTAGACGTCATCTTCAGTTACTTTATATGCGTTGTGGTGGTAGGACTTCCGTTTAAAAAAACTCTCACTGCTTGTACTTTTCTCCAGAACGTTAACTACCCGGTTGTATGTGTACCTGATGCACATGCAGCTGTTCCTTTGCTTTGCACTCTGCTTGCACTCTGCTCTGCACGGGCGCCTGCAAGCTTCCGGTGCAGTCGCTGGTAATGCACTCTGAGCACTGAACCCCGCCACCTGAAACGGGAAGTGTACAGTTGGCAGAGTCACGGAACAATAGTAATTGCCCTTTATGCATTGTTCCAACAGCAGAAGTAATATTGCACAGGATGTTCACCTGCACAGTAAATATGTGATTCTGGACTGCGGGGGTGGACTGCGTTGAAGTGCGTGCTTGTGCATTACCTGGACCTTGCAGTCTACCTTTTATTTGTACCTTTAGTTCTGGTGTTTTACCTGGTTTGTCACTCATCCTGAGCGGGTGGATGCACATGAGAGGAAGAAAATTATGGATGAGTATCAGATCATCAGAATTGGCAACAAAAAAAAAGAAAGAGAAAGAAATGACGTGGGGGCATATATCAGTTGTATTACTTGTATCGATAGACTGCACTCTTGTCATTTTAGTTGGCAAATACACAAATCGAACCTGTTCAGTGGTCACAGCGGTTGCAGTTTAGTTCAACCCATAAACCACTCACCAGCATCACATAATTATTGTGTTGATACTGTCACCCATGGCACACCGTGGTGACAGTGACCCACACAGTCTTATGGATTTACAGACTAATTAAAATCTTGACTTTTGTACTCATGGACATATGTGTATGTGTTATTTACAGAGCTGTGAAAAAGTATTTTTTAACGATTTCCTCTATTATTGCGTATTTGTCACTGAATGGTTTCAGATCTTTAGACAAACTGTAATGTTAGACAAAGGGAAACTGAGTAAACACAAATCACATTTTTAAAAAATTAATTCATTTAATGAAAATCAAACACCCATATTTTTCCATATTCGTTTTTCATTGTCCCAGGTTTCATCTATGATTAAAAGTTAGAGGATATAAGGTCAGGGCAGCTACCTGTGGTTACAGGTGTCCTGCATGTGGAGCATTGGCCCTTTGAAACCACCAAAAACCTTGCTAATTTCTCTTTTAATAAACTGGATCTAGAATAACACACTGGATGCCATGGAATGGTCCTGAATGTGAAGTGTTGACTCAAACCCGTCCTCCAGGCTACATTCCTGACCTTTTTCAAAACAGCCAGAAAAGTAAATGCAATGGCCATGCTAATTTCTTAATGCAAATCAGTTGTGGCACTTGTAGCGTATGTATGAACTTTGAAACAAATGCACTTTGATGAGTGGCAGTTAAGTGTGCTTCCTTACATTTAGAATCTATTTTCTTGAGCAGTCTGACACCTACATTTTATGTTGTGCTTACTGGCACCTCCTGGTTAATATCTTTCCTCATTTTTCTGGGTTGTGGCCACGTTTAGTCAACCGTATCGGCTAAATCAAAGGGTTGCTCATTCGAACATTGAACGAAAGGGACACAATTCAGTAGGTGCCAAGGATGTGGATAATTAAATATGCACCAGGTATTTAAGTATAAAGCAACAAAAGACACCTGTCGTTCATTGAGGGAGTCTCTGTGAGCCACTTGCGCCCTCTACTGGGCGTGTGCCGAATGGCAATGTAGCAGCCTTGTTTACTTCTATGACTGGGGGATTCAGAGCCTGAACCTGATGTCTCATGGTCTGCACTGCCCTACTGCATCCTCGTACATGTTAATATCTCCCACGTACAGAAAGTGCTATGACCTGTTCATGATGTCATGCTAGTTCATACTGAAGCAACTTCCCCTTTACAGTCTCTGAAACTGTCATTGAATAATTGCACCAATGAAACGTATGTTTTTATTTTTACTTATTTGTCTTGATATAGTAATTTAGATGTCTTAATCTAACTGGCTGTTTTTGAAAATGCTTTTTGAATTGCAAAAGACTTCCTCTTATTACTTATGCCTTTTAGAACAAATTGTTGGGAATTGCTTGCTGTAATACATTCTTCCAACTCTGTAAATAATAAGTTAAAAAGTTTTGAGGAGTAAATGTTCAAATGTGCTGTCAACTAATTGTGACGATTGTCTGTTTGGTTCCAGAATGCAAAGTTTGGAGAAGCACTTTGAAGCTGTTCAGAGGAGCAGGATACAGCAGGTATGACAGGGAAATGAAGTCTGTTTGGTAAACAGTAAGGGTGAACCAGGTCTGGCTTCCTGTTCTTTCATTGTGACTGTGCACATTTCATTGTTATCTATTACATCACAAACACCTGTTGTATCAGACCACCTACAATGAAGAAATAAAAACATTGTTTATATTTATCATGCTAGACAGGTTCCGGAATGTAGGATTTTTTTGTTGCGGCACGCAATGTCTCTCTCTATCTGTTTCCCACAGGCGTACTGCTGCGTGTGTTCTGTGTGTTCCACTGCGTTTGCTCCGTGTGTTCCTCTGCATGTACCGCTGTTTGTTCTGCTGCGTGTGTTCCATGTGTTCCACTGCCCGTGTTCTGCAGCATGTTCCACCGCCCATGTTCTGCAGCGTGTTCCGCTACGTGTGTTCTGCTGTGTTTGTTCTGCTGCAGCGTGTTCCACCGCCCATGTTCTGCAGCGTGTTCTGCTGTGTTTGTTCTGCTGCAGCGTGTTCCACTGCCCATGTTCTGCAGCATGTTCTGCTGCGTGTGTTCCGTGTGTTCCACTGCTCATGTTCTGCAGCATGTTCTGCTGCGTGTGTTCCGTGTGTTCCACTGCTCATGTTCTGCAGCATGTTCTGCTGCGTGTGTTCCGTGTGTTCCACTGCTCATGTTCTGCAGCATGTGTTCTGCTGTAGTGTAAAGATTATAACTGGGCTTGTAACATGAAGGTTATAGGTTAGATTCCCAGGTAGGACACTGCTGTTGTACCCTTGAGCAAGGTACTTAACCTCAATTGCTTCAGTAAATATCCACATATAAATGGATTGTATGTGGAAATGATGTGTAAGTTGCTTGGATAAGTGTGCCAGATGTCTCATGTGTAATGGAAAGTCCATCTCAGAGATGAGAACCTCACTTGTAACGCTTAGGGGGTTGAGCCGTTCCATTCTGTACCAAAAACAGGTAAACGTACTAACCAAAAGGTGGTTCCCAATAAATGCACATAACTGCATGCAGTGAAAACTAGACTGACATGTACTGCTGTGCATTATGGGGGTTATTTCCATACCTGCTGTCTGGCCCATTACTGCTGTGTAGGCCTGAGTGATAAACCATAATTATAATCACTCAATAACATGTTAGCAATCATTGTCGCCCTGTGGTTTATCCACTTATTTTTGTTTTTTTCTCTAATCCTACTCTGTGACACTATGACATGTGGGCGGCAGCGCAGTATAATGGGTAAGGAGCTGGTCTTGTAACCTAAAGGTCACAGTATCGATTCCCAGGTAGGACACTGCCGTTGTACAAGGTACATTGCATTGCTTCAGTATATACCCAGCTGTGTAAATGTAAATGCTGTGTAAAAAGCTATGTAAGTTGCTCTGAGTGTCTGCTAAATTCCTGTAATGTAATGTAATGACATCAGGTATGATTAAAGTTAAAAAAAATTTTTTTAAAAAAGAAGGCCAATACGTCACGTGACACTGACAGATATTTTGCCCAAACAAGATTCGATGATTATGGTTAGTTTATTACCCCGCCCTGTCGCCGTGTGGCTGGCCACACAGTCGTTCTTAACGAGAGTTAGCTCTCAGTCTTCAGGGCAAGTCAGTGTGTCAGTCAACTTTGTGTGAATGCAAGGGTGCTTCTCTGTGCCTGATCAGCTTTTTATCCACCAGCAGGTGGTGCTCTTGCCCTTCTGAATGACCAATAAAGACATTTCTCATGTTGAAAATGGGCAGATTTGCTGGTGTAATAATGAAGTTATAACATTTGGGTTTGCATTTTCTGTATATACAAGTATAGGTGCCCCAGTTTTCGTACACATACACATTTTTTGTTCTTGTCAGTCTACTGTTGGATTACTGTCCAATTTTGCGTCACGTTTTCAGTGCTGTACTGGTAATTATAGGGAACTGCAATTTCTCTATATGAATACGAAGTACCCATCAAAGGATCGTCTATTTTCCATTGGAGCATTTTCACGTTTCTTTATACACATATTTTTCGTGGCTGGATTTCTGGGTAATTTATCAGTAAATATCGAGTGTGGCGGTTTGTGTTCCTGATGGTGAGTAAATAAGATCCTAGCGCAGGTACGAGAGGGAGAGGGAGAATGATTTTAGAAATGAGCCAGTGATGAAGCTCTCGGCTGGATCCAGCTGGGTTTCCCAGAACCGATATGCTGACTGTCATTTTGTCCGACTAACCTGCGGGTCTGTCACCACACAGCAGCTCCCTCCACTGTCCTGTAGGGCGGGGTTATCAACTGCTTCTGATGCAGGGACCCCCATCCCATCATTAGTTAAAAAGGGCTATATTTCTTTAAAAAAAATAAAAGAAGCTTTTATACAGATCGCAGATCGAGGAAGTGGGAGTTGACATAGGGATCATGCACCGCGGACCTTGGTGGGGGGGTAGGGTAGGGGTTTGAGAGTGCAGTTGAGGACCCACTGTGGTCCCTTTGCAGACCCCCTGTTAAAAGCCCCAGCTCTAGGGGGATTACTGACAGCAGGCCAGAGAGAGTTTGAAGAGCCTGTATGTTTCACAGTAATGAGCTCTGCTCCCTGTCCCACTGTGGGTCTGGACTCTGAGAGAGGGGCAGTGTGGGGGATTTAGATCGGCTGGATGCATCTGGGTGGTCCTCAAGTCCAGAGTGGTTTTTGGGATCCCACCCTGCCGGGATGAGGACCCCCTGATTGGCGATGTTAGCCTCCGCTCGACGTACCCCGCTCCAGCTAGCGCCTAGTGCGCGGCGTGGGTTTGCAGGGGCGGGGGGGGGGGGGGGGGGGGGTGTCAGCTGATCTGAGACGGGGGCGCCAGCCGGACGGCTGCGCGTCAGGGGGACGGAGCCTGTTAAATCCGACAGAGGGGGTCTGTGCCCCCCCGAGAGCCCCCGCGCTCCGGGATATCAAAGCCCACCGGTCCCCCGGGGGACGCCCCAATCCCAGAGGAGCACCTCCCACGGGGATTAGCACGGGACATCCGCGCGCCAGGCCGGGGGCTGGAATGAGGCGAGAGGACCGACCTCCCAGGCCTGCCCCCCTTCCCCCCGTGCGCCCCCCACCCCCCCTTACCGCGCGGCCAGCAGGAGGACCGCAGGGCTTTTACCCTTCTGTCTGTCACTCCGCATGTCTGCTCACGCTGTGCAGTCTCCCAGAGTAACTCCCAGAAGCCCCCGCTGGCGTCTGAAATGGGCGGTTGCTCTGTGAGGTACGGTGGCTGCATGCAACACTAAGAGGAAGACTCTCTGCTCAGTCCTCACACTCTCTGGACCCAACCCGTTGAACAGGATGATGGGAAGGCAGAGCCAGTGACACAGCATGAGAGCTGAGAGGATGTGCTATGGACAGTCAGACAGAACTAAATCCCTAAATCCGGTACTCACCCATCACACTCCCCCCCTCTGCCCTCCCCTCTTTTCTGTCCCCATCCTACAGTCATACTGAAACTCGCTGTTCCACACACAATGTCTGAAACAGCCAGCAGGGATTTTAAGATGGGCCCGGTTCGTGGTTTCCGCCGTGGGCGCCTGCGGCCTTGGTGTGCTGGTGGAGAGGCCGCTGGCGGTGGCAGTTCCGGCGGTTACAGCGGTTATGGCGGTGCGTGCCTTCCATTGTGTCATTCGCTGAAGATGTGAGGGGGCAGGCTTACGCACTGGCTTACAAATGCCCTGAAGATAAAAGGGGAACGTCGGTGAAACTCAATCCAGCGATCAAAGGGGTGGGGGCCGATGGGGGCCGGGGGACAGGGCGTGGGGGGATGGGGGATTGAAGGGTGGAGACTGTCTGCACTGGTCTGCCACACTGCATCATGGGAATACCAGCGATCAACAGCCGACTGTCTGAGGGAACACCCTGCCCCCCCCCCTCACCAAAATTTAACTCTCACTTAATCACAAAGACAGCAGCACCTCTTAACTGTTCGCTGATGAAATCTGTTGCTTTAAGAACAAAATGAAGCCTGCACACTACAGCGTTGCTCACGGAATAAATTTTGCTGCCGTACAGCAAGTATGTAAATAAAATGTGTACCTGGTTGAGCACCCATGGCACACAATAGGGCCATGAGATTTGTTTATCCAGAGAGCCAACGAGTAGTATGACTTATTTTTATAAAGGCTGCAAAGAAAGCAACAGTGGAGGATAGATGAACTGTGTTTGTTAGCATGCGCTGACGTCAGCAGTGGTGCAGCTGCAGTGTGCATGCGGTCGCCGACAGACTATTCCACCCCTCTGCAGTGCTGCAGCTGCAGTGTGCTTGAGGTTACAGACTATTCCACCCCTCTGCAGTGGTGCAGCTGCAGTGTCCATGCGGTCACAGACAGACTATTCCAACCCTCTTTTGCTGCCCTGTATTTTTCCAGCCTGTCCCTCACTCTACACCCAGGTCACCTATTCTAGTCCTGAGAGAATAGCTCTCCCCTGGGGGGTCGAGTTCCAGTGGGGGGGAAGGGGGTGCGCAGTGGGGTGGGTGGGTTGGTAGAGCTCCCCCAGCCAGGGGCCTAGTCTGCCAGCTCAGAGAGCAGGGACCAAACGGCTTAGACAGGATTAGCTGGAGTGGAACCTCCCAAATGTGTCAGTCTGAAATGCACATGAATCGATTATCGGGGGGGGGGGGGGGGTCAGTACTAGGTTGGGGTTGTGGAGGGGGGGAATTGGCAGCAGCCACATAGTGTATCGGCTAACTGCAGTAAATCCAGCAAATGCAAGGGGAAGGGGAGCTAGGGGCTACCTGGGGATTTTTTACAACTTCTCATTGGAGGAAAACTTTGCTCTGCGGTGGGTTTTAAACACTTTGCAGAACAGAGAGTACTGTCCCAGTGAATACTGTTCAATTACTGCCCATCCATTTTCCCAAGTAGCTGTTGACACGGGAGAATTACAAAGTAAAAAAAAACAGCAGTTTAAAATATGAAGTCAGTAATTGAATGATACATGTATACCTATAATACCAGCAGACCTGGATCAAATACATGATCATTTAAGTTCCAGCCTGTATTTTCATAAATTCAAAATAATGCATCCCACAACTCTTAGCCTGCTTCTAGTTGAAGCTTTCGAATGCTATTTGAAAATGCTATCAAGTATTCTGCCCAAAAGCATATTTAAAATATTTGCTACTAAGTAGCCTACTATTTCTACCTTTAAGTAGGCCTATTATTTCCCCAAATGTATAGGTGACCATCCAGGCACTGATGTGGATTTCCAGCATTTGGGCCATAAAATAAGTAGTCTACCTGCACAGCCATTTCAGCCTTGTCTTATATCTAGCCCATATCTAGCCTGCCTGTGTAGCCGTGGTGCCTTCTGGGGGAAATTTATACGATGCTGACGCTTCCGACATGGGAACTTCCGACCGGCACGTGAAGGCAGAATAGGCATGAGAGCATTTTTACACTGCGTGTCGAAGATTCCCACGAGATTTGAATCACCCTGAAACCAGTCGCGTGCGCTTGGTAGCCTAGTGGGCTTGTGTTCCCGCTCATTTCTGTCGCGCTCTCAAACTCACGCTGTTGTGTAGGCTACTGTCGCTACATCGACCGAACAGGACCGCAAGCATGAAACAAGTACTTGAGGTAAACTTTCTTTATCCCGTTGTGAAAGCGACAGTTTTCAAACGTTTCTGTTAGCTACTCAGTTAATGTTACGTTAACGCAACGTAGTTAATATAAGGAGCTGATGTTTGTAAGCAGCTGTTTACTCTGAGATGGATTAGCTTCCTCAAGTGATCAGTTCAGCTATTGATTAGCTAGCTAGCTAATATCTTATAGAACGTTTGAACAACAAACGCAAGCAACTAGGCAGTTTTATTTTAAATCTCACATTTGGCCAAAATTACATAAATAATAACAGTAGGACCAGTATATTTTTATTTTATGGTATATCTCGAGTCAGCAGTTTTGGTTTAATCAGCTACACATTTGTATGCTCCCTTCTCTTATGACTTTTGATTGTATGAATACAGTAAGTACTTTTAAAATGAGTTTTTTGGCCTTGATTCTGTCATGTAAAATTTACTTTCCTTACTTCCATTTATCTGACCTTGGTGCCCTGTGGCATTTTGGTTTTGGCTTTAAAATTACATGATTTGAGGCATACATCTGAAATGCTATCACTTTGTGCTGTATAACCCTTATGAAATCATTACTGTATATTAGACAGTAATGATAACACATATTTTGTAATAATTTTAAAAACCAGAGTGAAATTAAGTCTGTTATGATTGTACTGGAGTGTGTACCAAATGAGCTCACTTATGAAATTTTCAAAGATTTTCAAAGGGGGGGGGGGGGGGGGGGTGGTGGTCTGCCACTCATACTCAAGGTGTGTGGTTGAACCAGGGGAGAGACAAGGCTGGAGCGTTCTGCGAACTCAGGAGAGGGACAGGGCTGGAATGGTCCACAAACTTGGGGTGAGGGAACGGCAGTAGCTCCAGGAAAAAAAGAAACAGAGGGCACTCCAACCACTGCGGTTTCTAACTGTCTCCACACTCAGCAGCACGGTTGTTAATTGCCTCTACACTCAGGTGTACGGTACTCCTATTACAGCCAGCTGTGTAATGGCCATTCCTGCGTCTCTTCCTATGGATGGGCGGGGCTTGATTGGACGGGAATGGAGTAGAACTACGCCAGACAACAGCGCCAATTTCTCTCGGTCTAATCCAGAGCAAATTAAATACAATCCTATCCATTCCAAGGTACTTAACCTGAAGCAATTTAGTTTAAGTACCTTGCTCAATGGCATGTTGACAGCACCCCAAATGGGAATCAAACCCACAACCTTTGAGTAACAGACCCCGTTCTCAAACAGTTACATTACACTGCAGCGCCTGTCATAGATTCAAACCTGCAGACCTCAGGGGGGCAAAGCCGATTGGCTTGCCTTAAGCACTGCAGTGCTGGTCTTGCTCTTCTTAATCGAGGCAGAATAATGAGCCTGGAGATCTGGGAGCCGTGTGCTGCTCTGTCTGAACCCGCTGCCCTCCTCCGTCTTCTGTGTTTGGTTCTCAGGCTTGTCTGTTTGCACGCGGGATCTGCAGAAAATCACAGGCAGGAAAACCGGGAATAGTTAACCTCTCGTTCCTGTTGTGGCTCTCGGACCGAAAAATGCACATTTATGCGAGCGAGTCAGCTGTGCTTGCTTTTCCCATTTTTTCCCCAAATAACGTGATACGGTCACTTTAAACATGTCCAGTTTGTACTGATGACAATGGAGACGATAGATGCTGCTGCAGTCCCCTGTATTCTGTCCTTTCCATGTCCGCGCAAAAAAATCTTTTCAGTCTTGTGATAGAAGGAGAGTAAATAATCACTGCACCTGTCTATACTGAGAGTGCCTAACGGTCAGTCCTTTATGAAGTGAAAAAGTGAAAGGTGGAGCTGTATATTGACCTCCGTCACGGTAACAAGGCCGATCCACGTCGAGCCATGACCCATCCGCTTTTCTGCCTGTAATAGGGCAGTATTTTATATTCATCTAATTACGGACCTCAAAAAAAAACTTTCATTTCCACCCCACTACTCAACGTCATATCGACCTCCATGACATTAATTAGACATCTAACCAACGTAAAAATACAGTGACTGATTTAAGTACCCCCACTTAATGTATATTGTGAATCCAATTCCACAGGCTTCACTTGGGCTTTCTAAACTGTCACATCTCTCTCAGCAAAGGTCTTGATTCTGCCAAAGAATCATTTTTATGACTTTTGAATGTTCCGATTACTGCAATTCTGATTATTATTCTTTTTTCTTTTTTTTTGAAAACAAGATTGACTGATTAGGAAGGTCAGTGATCACTAAACTATTTGCAGCACAACCGAAAGGGTAAGAGCTGCAAACGCTGTCCCATGTTTATTGTGCTTAGATGTGTTTACTGCCTCGCTGTGCGTTTTGCTGGTGCATTTTGGGCCCTGTGGAGGAGAAGGCCCGAATTCCTCCCCGTGAGCACAGGCTGGAGCGGCTTTTCTTCGGGACGGGTTCCCCCGGACCCGGTTTTGCGCTGCTTGGCTGAGAACCTGGCATGTGTAAGTGGGATTAAGTCTGAGCGCAGCCTTAACGTGAGAGAGCGATCGCAGCCAGACCCGTGCAACGTGAGCAAAGACAGAGATCTCCACTAAAGCTATAACGGCCTTATAAAGCCGCTCTAAGTTGTGGCGGCCGTCTGGACGGTGCTCTGCGTGCTTTCAGCCAAACATTTTCCCTCGGTTTTATTTTTACACTTTAACGCCTGGCTTTAATGGTCATATCTTATATATGTGTGCGTGAATGTCCATCTAGATTCATTTTAGAAAATAATGGTTGAAAAGTCAAGTTTTGGTTTTTTCAGAGAGCTGATATTTTTTGACACTTCTTCATAATTATAATCAATATAATTTGTCAAACTGCCTCCATTAATTAATTTTTTCGAGCTGGTATCTTATGAAAAGAAAGAGATTATGGTCTTCAAAGTCAAAGTGCTGGAACCCCTGTCCGTTCCTGTGTCTCTCTCTCTTCCTATCTGGCCTGATCGAGTGCAGCGGTGTTGTGCAGGTAGCTCTAAACAGGCCTATTCTCGGGGGTTCTGTGTCGGAGGGTGGAGTGGGGAGGGGGGGGGGTCAAGCTTTGCGTGCCAAATCCAGCCGCGGAACGAGCCGCGCGGACGACCTGCAGTAACGCCGTCCCGCCTGGCGATGCCCCGCCCGTGAGCTCCGAGATCCTCTGGGTGAAAAGGCCTGTCTGCGTTTGACATCCGCCAAAACGTCCCGCTGCCGAAACCAAAAACCGCTCGCGCTCGCCCCGCTCCTGATCCTGCCTGATCTGCGGCAGAGCGGACGATATTAGGACAAATGTTTTTGTGCAAAATAGCCTGCCAGGTCGTGTAGTAGAGTCGGAAACTTCAAGACTAGGCTTGAAACGATGTTTAGATACTACCTAGTCTGTAGGTAATCAGAGGACTAATTTAGTCAGGAAAATGGCGAGTGATGTATCTGGATCCGGGTTTCTGATATTATAACAAGTAACAGCAGAAATAGTGGTGGTGCTTCTACCAACACAGTAAACTCTGAAAAAAATATATAGTTTCTAAGACATTTTGTGGTGATTTGTCAATGTTTTTGATTTGATTTCCTGGTCATTTTAGCCTTTTCTGTGCCATAGTGAACCGCTGAGGTCTCCAGTTGAGAGTTACGCTTTACCTACCTCTGGTGCATTTTTGTAGGTTTATTAAGAGCGATCTGTTCCTGCCAGGAGCACTGGCGAAGCAATGCTTTGCACTGTGCTACAGATTTAAGGCATGTCATTTGGTTCATTAAGAAACCAGAAAAATGCCCTGTCACCCTTCATAACCTCTGGTGACGTGCTTTATATACCATGAGCAGGATATTAGAGTGAACTCTGGATTCCACTGCTAGCCGGCTGCCAAAAATGGCCTCTGCCTGCCAGTTGTGTCTTGAATCAGGAAAAATAGTTCCTTTTCATTCCCGTTGTAGATAAAAGTTATATATTAAAGCCTTGAGCTATAGAAGTCAGCCTCTTGGGTATCTGCTAGTCACATAAATAAATGTAATACTGTAGTTTGTTTTAACTTATTTACCTCAGAAAAGCCACGGGTGCTGGCTACTAAATCCCTTGCCGAGACAAGGTCTAAGCCCCGCCCCTTTCTTCATAAACTTTGCCCCCCCCCCCCGAGCGAAACCCACCTACGCTCAAATCCCCGGCGTTAGCCCTTCCCGTTTTCTGTCATAAGCAGCTGTTAGGCTTTGAAACGTATCGCTCGATAAACACATTAAAGGCCTGTTTACAGTGGAGTGAACTATGGGAGTTTAAACATTTATTGGCTGTGTGATTGCACGCCAATTGGAAGTAGCCTGAGCATCCGCAGCCACGGCTCTGCATACCACAGGCTGCTCAGAGAGGGGCCCTGCCGAGGTACAGGCCTCAGTACTTCTTCCTCTTTATTTGTTTCTGGGGTACTGAAATTTCGGGATCGGTACCCCTGGGCGGTGACCGACGTCAGCTGCGGTTCACTTTCGGAGGTTAAAAAAACAAGCGCCCGCCCATTGAGAATTTTCCTCGTTTTAAAACGGGCGTTGATAACCCTAAACCCTGACTTGCGTCCCCACGGCCTGTCTTTGCCGGTCATGGCGTGAATGAGTTATCGCCATGGGAACCCTCCTGTCACTCGTACCCAAGCCCGCCGTTAACGCGAAGCGACAGTTGAGCGGCCCTGCTGGCGAGCAGCCGCGGCTGGACTGTGCTCTCTTTGGCCCCCCCCTGGGCCTAGCGCCTCTTCCCACAGTGGGGGTTCCCCCTGGCCTGGCCTGGCCTGGCCTGGGCGATGTTAGACTTGTTCTGGAAGCGACCGGGGGAAAACAGCGCGGAGGAACTCACACCGGCAGAATTAATGGTGTGTGCGGGGAGCGGTGCTTCCAGAGTGTCGGGAGTTGTTGCTGTTCATATGACCGCACAGCGAGCCGTGCCGAAAGGGGTCAGCGCCAGTTAAAGACAAACCGAAGCCAAACGGGAGGGCGTGACACGGCACAGCCTGATTGGTGGAGAGGCGGGAGAGGGACGGGCTGGGCTACGACCTGCTGAACCCTGCGTCTGCTGGCCTGCGTCTCCACGGCGACCCCATTCACCTCACCGGGGTCCTGCTTTGAGCCAACGGAACGCCTCCCCTAGCTGTGAGGACGTCACTGCCTTCAAGAGAGAGATGGAAACTCTGCTGTATTCTGACCTCTTAGACAAGAGTTGGGTCATCCTGACCTGTACTGTTCTGTACTGTACAATTTTTATCTTTCATTTAAGTCAGTACAGGAGTCCCGTTGCTCTGTACTGTACTGTACCGTATTGTACAATAGCTTTTGGACATCATTTGGATCAGTGTTTTTTTGTTGTTGTCATTTTTGAGGTGTTCGGTATCACTGTCACACCAGTATACTCTGATCTGGGACTGTAACCATCTACATTCCACCTGTTTCTGAAGCTTGAGGCTGAAGCACTGAAATCCCACTTTTCTCTCAGCCATCTGTATGTTATTTATTTTCTGTGACCCATTTGCAATTATGATTTTCAATGATCTGTTCAAAATCTCACCCAGATAGATATTTTAAGATATGATCCAAGAAATTGTCAGCCGATATCCAGTCTGGATAGTATAAATGCAGGTGGACAGATCTGCAGATCATTTACTGATCTACCTGTTTGTAGTGTGTGGAATACTTGTTTTTTTGGAGTGTTAGTTTTTAGTGTGAGGTTAGTGTGGGATTACAGGCTGATGTTATAGCCACTCCCTTCATCAGTTATATCCTCTGTCCCCCAAAAATGATGTCATCCCTTCCACAGCCAACTGTGTGTGAGAAACGGCCTCCTCGTTGTTGCCATGGTTTTTAATTATGTCATCATAAACTGAGGTTATTTGTCAGCAGTTTACTGGCAAGGTTTCATCCCCCCCAAGCGGTCCACCTGACCGCGCTTCTGTGCACCTTCAGCTCACAAGGGCGAGAAACACTTCCTGTTCCTGCATGAACTTCTGTGACCTCTGACCCCTGTCAGAGGAAGGAAAGGCCATGGTCAGTCCGTAAGGAGCAGCATGTGAGTGGAGTGTTACTGGAGAGGAGAGGGGGGCCTTTGTGCTGATAGATCTGTGCAAAAATGACTGTGAGCCACTAATGAGAAACCCGTGTTATTCCCAGAGGACATGACAAACCCCCCCCCCCCCCCCCCCCCAAATAGGTGAAAGCCTGGGAGGTAGGTCCCAGATTGATTGGTTATGCGTGAGAGTGTCTGTGCGTGTGTGTGCAGGTATGGAACACGTGTCTGTGCGTGTGTGCACACCTGTGAAATGCGTGTGTGTGTGCAGGTATGGAACACGTGTCTGTGCGTGTGGGCACACCTGTGAAATGCGTGTGTGTGTGTGTGCAGGTATGGAACACGTGTCTGTGCGTGTGTGCACACCTGTGAAATGCGTGTGTGTGTGCAGGTATGGAACACGTGTCTGTGCGTGTGGGCACACCTGTGAAATGCGTGTGTGTGTGTGTGCAGGTATGGAACACGTGTCTGTGCGTGTGGGCACACCTGTGAAATGCGCGTGTGTGTGCAGGTATGGAACACGTGTCTGTGCGTGTGGGCACACCTGTGAAATGCGTGTCTGTGTGCAGGTATGGAACACGTGTCTGTGCGTGTGGGCACACCTGTGAAATGCGTGTGTGTGCGCGGTCGCTTGTCCAGACTGAGACATTAACCAGTGGCTGTTTGCGGGCTGTGTGACGCAGTGCTGCCGGGGCGTGTGCTGTAACACTCCTGAAGCGTGACGTCGTTCCCCGTTCCCCGGTATCTGTGGCATGCAGTCGGCCGGTGTGAACGCGAGTGCCGCGCGGCTCCCTGCCGGCCTCGCTGGTCTGGAGGGAGAGGCGCTGTGCGTGAGGCCTGCCCGAACCAGAGCGGAGATTTACCGCCTTCGCTGCGTCTGCAGTGTACACAAACGGCCCCGCTCCGCGCTCGCTGCTGCACGGCGCCTCGGTCTCTACGTCACCCCGGCAACCCCGGCGATTAGCGCTGGTCACGGCATGAGGCTCGCGCCTCTGACACGCCCTCTCTCTCTCCGCTCACGCAGGTGGGCCGCGTGCAGCCAACGCGCCGCGCCCCGGTCTTTGGCCCGGTGGCTGCCTCTCGACCCCAAACGCAAGACTTGTTTTTCTCTACACTGCATTTCAGCACAATAAAATAAGAAGAATAAGAAAATTCTGTTGGCTCCGATTCAGGCATGTGACTCTTCCGATTGGCCATAATGAAATACTGCAGTGTTGCCGTTTCAGTTCCAGTAAAAGTGATAATATTTTCACTTTACAGCGTCATGACCGTGTGAAATGTGAAATCTGTCATCAGCAACTATCAGTGTCCTTTCAGTTTCTACAGTGTTTTGTGTACTTTTCGGTCAGCGAAATGTAAGCAAATGGGTGGGCCGCGAACAGTGATATTTCCAAAAGCTCGTTGCATTGTCCTGTAATTTATCCTGATGTGTTGTTGAGCAAGCTGAGGACAGACTGAGTGCTTCTGCAGAGCAGTGTGGCTAGCGTCCAGAGAGGGGGGGTCGGGATAAACACTTTAACAGAGAGCAGATTTTTATATTTACACACAGGATCACTGTGCTCTGCTGATGCTGCCCTTGTCCTTTAATCAGCGGACGCTGCGGGCTTCTCGTGTCACGACCGCCTGCTTTGCGCTGAACAGTAAACTAGAATAAGAGCGAAGCAGCAGTCAGTCATTCTAGCTGGGGAAAGGCTAATTGAAATCAAAGCCAAAGTGAACATTCTAATGATGATGTCACAGTCACTACTGGTAATCGAAAGCAGCGGAGTTCTAGAACACTGGCGTAGAGTTTTGAAAAAAAGAAATTAAAAAAAAAAAAAAATCTGCTCTTCAGAGGGTTACGAGTTACAGCCTGGAGGTGGTCAGGCTTGGGCCCCATGGCCTCATGGGAAGGCCATGTCCTCCTCCTGTGCCGGACAGCCGCAGCTCTATTTACTCTCGCGTGTCCAGCGGTGCTTTTGGGAGGAGGGAGAGCTGGAACTGGAACCGCCAGCTCTTCAGTGCTCAACGGCTGAATGGCATCCAGGGTTTCGTGTGCAGAAATTAACGAGGGTCGCATGACTGCGAATCATCAGCAGAACTGCACTTCCTCAGCGGGGGCTGTGACAGCCAGCACCTCATCTTCTCACCGCAAGTCCCTTCATGGGGGGGGGGGGGGGAAGTGTGGGCGACAGTGTAAACCTCATTTATCAGCAAGGGCGGTCACATGGTTACAGTGCAGTAAAATCATTGGTCATACAGCATTGCGGTATCCATTTTCTGGTGTGTAGGGTGAACAACATTGTGTGTGCAAGACTATAATGGCTACCGTTTTCCTTTGTTACAGCTTCACTCGTGTCCAAGTCTGGCTTGTCTGTGGAAAACAGAGATGGAGGGAGGGAGGGAGGGAGGGATGGCGGGGGGGGGGGGGGCGCAGGTGTGGGCAACAGTGTGAACTGTGACAGAGGAAAGACTTCTGTATAATGAAATTATGTTAAGTGATTGAGTGGGTAATTTAACTAAGGATACAAAATAAGGAAATACTACCAGCACACTGCTATTATGCTCCCAAGTGATTTCTGTTTAACTAAAATCCGTGAGTAGTGACGTTTCAAGACCTGACGAAGACCAAAATGGTCGAAACGTAGTCACTACTCACAGATTTTAGTTAAATAAAAATCACTTGGGAGCATAATAGCAGTGTGCTGGTAGTATTTTCTTATTTTGCATTATTCTTCTCTTTTACCAGGCACCTGCGCTAAATTTTGGATGTGCTTATGCCTTTATTATTATAATTACGATCATTTAAATAAGGAGCCTTTTCTTTTCTGCCACACGCTCTCCCTTTTTAGAGTAGGCTGTGCATTTTCACTCAGACCACCGCACTCCTTTTGACGGAGACTGAGTGTGTACTGCAGTGGCGACCTCACTGGGGCTTCCAGTGTTTTCCATGTTAAGCTAAGTATGAAGACGAGGTTGGAGCACGCAAGTCTGACTTTAAAAGGGACGGAGTCCGGCCGCGCGTGTGATCTCTCGACTCAGGTTCAAGTGTGGCGGCGCTGGGGCTGGATGCCGTGTCAAACACCAGCGATCACGCCTGGGAAAAGTCTCTCCCCGGCGAGCTGTTTACAAACACGTTCCTGTGTGAAGAGGCTCTGGTGGGCGTTTGTACACATGTTCGGTGTCACTGGGAACCCCAGACGGTTGAGAAACGCGTCGCCTTCGCCTCTTCCAAACATTTCAAAAACAAACAACGGGAAGCAGAGTGGTGTCTCTGAACTGCTGCGCGGAGTAAACAAGCGAGTCCTTAAGGGGCTTATCAGCCGAGGCTCATCCAGGATAATGGCCAATGTGCTCCTATAAAATGGCTGAGGGTGAGGGAGGGCATTATGGGTAGGGAACTGGGGAGTTTCAGGTTTGGTTCCCTGGAAGGGCACAGCTATTTCACCCCAAAACAAGATGCTGAACCTGAATTATTCAGTGAATATCCAGCCATGTAAATGGACTGTATGTAAGGAAAGCAAACTGTGTGAGTTTCTCTGTATCTGCTAAATGGCAGAATTAGTAAAGCTCTGATGAAGGCTAATGATGATGAATTTGTGTATCTGTGGCGTAATATAGCATGTGTGTTCTTTAGAGGTGTCCAGTCTTATCAGAAAAGGATTGGTGTGGGTGCAGGACTTTGTTTTAGCCCACCACTGCAACATCTGATTTAGATGTTCAACTAATCATGCTCTTCAGTAAAGACCTTCAGTAAGTAGAATCAGGCGCCTTAGGGCTTGACTAAATCGAAAGCCTGCACCCACTCCGACCCTTTATCAGATAAGGTTGGACACCCCAGCCACAGAGGCACCTGCTGTGCGGTCAGATAGACCCAGAGGTGGTTGCAGCGGGTCGTTGCGTTGCGATGGAGTGGAGGCTGCCTGACCTGGTCTCGGTTTTAGCGCTGCGGTTTCCCACAAACCCCCCCCACCCCCCCACCCCCCCGGGCCCTCGCCCGACGGCGGTCTGGAATTCCCGTTATCCGTCCAGGCCAGCGCCGTCTGCGTCCCGTCAGCTCCAGGAGTGAACGTCTCCAGAACCTGCACTGCACGAGATGTTCCTCTGCCCTCTGTCACGCTTCACACACACGCGCACACACACACACACACACACACCTCGCCTTCTCACCGTTAAACAAGGGAAGGAATGCAGAGCATTTGACCCAGAGTGCTTTGTCCAAACGGCTGAGCCTGACCCGCTTTGCTGGAAACCCCAACTCCATTACGACCGCGTGTCTGAAAACCGCTCTCTGTGGGGCACAGGCTGATTTATGCGGGAAAGGACAGAACAGAACAGTAGGACACGCCCATTTGGCAATTTGGGACTAAATAAGCAAGAGTTATGTGCTTTGCCTGAAAAGATCAGCGTCCCTCAGTCAGAATTGCTTGCGATTATCCGACACCAGGAGGAAGAGGGCAGCAGCTGTAATGCGCTGGTCCCATCTCCATGTCAACGTTCCTGCATTTACATTCACATTATTAGCAGCCATAGAGACTGTAGAAATCAGCATGAAGCAGGTGGCTGACAGGGAGCTCCAGAGGGTCACCAGGCACAGCCTAGTGCACGTGGAGGATCCGCCAGATTACTGCCTCAGGAACAAGGCCGCAGGTGGGTCCAGATCCCCTGAGATACTGCGGACCCCTGGGGCACCGTCACATTTAAGCTTTTAACAGACACTCATATCCAGAGCAACCTATACAGCTTACATTCTTCACATTCATACAGGTGGATATTTACTTAAGACGTTCAGGTTAAGTATCTTGTTCAAGGGTACAACGGCAGTGTCCCACCTGGAAATCAAACCTGCAACCTCAGAGTTGTAAGTCCATAACTGCGATGTTAACCTGTAAAGTGTTTGAATGGAGCTGATCTTTGACAATGGGTGGAAATAGGAGAAGGAGCAAATTGTACAGAGAACATTTTCAGAATCAGTCATACTGTTGTTACAGGAAACCGGACATTTGAGAGGCAATTTTCATCCATGTTTATCATATCTATTAAGAGTAGACGTCCTTTATTTATGTCTCTTTCCAGACAATTGTGTTATAAATGAAGCAATTCAGGTTATATTTTTGGTCCGATTCCCTAACCACTGTGCTACCCTGCTGCCCATTAAGCAAGGGTGCATCGCTCAGAAAAACATTTGCAAAGACATTTTTGGCTTTTAACCAGAGCAACTTGCACAGTTTACGCACTTGTTTGACAGTTTTACGGCTGTAAATTTCACAGAAGCACTTCAGGTTAAGTACCTAGCTCAAGGGTCGAACCGCAGTGCCCTGCCACGGAATCGAACCCACAGCCCTCGACGATGCTGTACCCGGTTCTCTAACCACAATGCACCGCACTGCACAGTGTCCTGGATACAGTGCCCTATGAGAGGCATTCCTGTCCCCTGACGCAGAGATAAGGGCTTTTTTTCGTTTGTTTTTTGATGCGCTAATCCTCCGCTGTCGGGTGCATTCTCTCGCTCCGACTGCAGGGTGTTTTTTCTGGGCCGGCCCGCCCTGTTTGTGAGTACTCCCTCGCAGGTCCCCGTGGGTCATGTAAATATTAGTCCAAACGGCCCTGTAAATCTGACCCGTCCCAGCGGCTCACTGTGGACACTATCTCTGACTGCTGCTTCTCCAGAAGAGCAGCCTCGCTCAGGCTCAGGCCCAGACCCAGACTGGCCTTTAAAAAAAAAAAAGGAAAAAAAAAAGTTATATATTTTAATATGTGGCCAAATAAGAAACCCAAAATACTGATTTTAATATCAAAATATGTCAAAATATACTGCATGTATAATAGGATATTACATATTACCACTTTGACAACTACAGCTTTCATGCACATATAGTTGAGCAATCCTTTATGTAATTTTCTAATATAATCCTACATATTTTTTTATTTGTTTTTTTTTTTTGTAGAACAAGGTGCACATAGTGTTCTGATGCTCTAGGACACATTTTTTTGGTAATTAAATATTAACTCTGTAGATTTTCTCAGATTTTTTTTCTTCTTTCTAGCGAGACCCCCCAGAAGTAATCAACCAAGAATGAATAAACAGAGCCTGTGGGAGCTGGGCATAGTTAGAGGTTATTCGTGCAAAGAACTCCCTCCTCACACTTTCACCGGGCAGGCAGCCACTGAAAGATACCTGCTCCTGATTGGTGGGTTATCAGGGTGACAGTCCCATAGCAACGGTAAGGCATTGGGAAAAATAACAAAGCAAATAGGACCTTGGCGTTAAGCGCGTTTCATTTATATCAAATTTTGGAGTCATAAATTTGATCTATGCTTGAATCAGGGATGGTCAACACAGTTCCTACAGCCATGGGGATGAAAATGTAAAGGAATGAGCAAAAACAAGCAGACCCCTGCAACCCTCTACGAAATGAGCTACAGACCTCTGGTCTGGGTGGATTCACAGCAAAGTTAGCGCTATAAAACCCTGCACACACAGGAAGAATGCTCTAAATATCCCTTTAGTGTGGAAACCATTGCTGTATGTTCTCCCAGTAATAACTGCTAATAAGCCGCTTGTCCAGAATTGCTCTGAGTGACATTCTTCATATCCAGGCTGAGATGCGTCTTTTTTTTTTTTTTTTTTTACTGTCACCTGGGTTTTGCCACGGCCACAGAATAGTGTTAGAGTGGCAGATGTTTTCTGATATCCCCTTCCCAGTTGTCGACAGTTATTTTGGCTCATTGCAAACACTCAGAAGGGAGGGGTTTAAAATAATCTCGGAAGGGAATATTCATCAATACTTTCCGTGTTTTTCCTGACTGGTACATAAGGGACATGGGGACATAAGGATTAGGGGAGATTGGTTGAGGGGAAAAGACAAGGCAGCAGCGTGTGAGTTTTCCCTTCTTTTTCACAAAGGAACAGACAGAAAATGGTGTCCTGGTACCGAAGGGGGAAACACAGTGAGTCATCAGAACATAGTCGCAGGCAGGATTATCGCTGGATGACTGTGTGACCGCGCTCCCGCGGCAGTGGCAGAGCCAGTACGGGAATGCCTGAGTGTCAGACAGAGCTCACGCCCCATTGCCACAGTGTGACCGCAGCCTGGCCAGGAATGTTCCACCACCCCTTTAGTGGGTCATCAAAGCAGGAACCCCCATTGACCGCGTCGGAGTTAATCACCCTGCTGTAGAACCTGTTCTTCGTTAGTCGGACGTCTGCTCTAGACCCCGCCCATCCCCGGTATGGCCCCTGCCCCCGGCGTGCCCAGACTGTTCCACCCATCCATGGTATGGCCTCTACCGCCGGCATGCCTGGGCTGTTCCACCCATCCCTGGTATGGGCCATACCCCTGGCGTGCCCGCATTGTTCCGCCCATCCCCGGTATGGGCCATACCACTGGTGTTCCCGGATTGTTTCTGTTTCTCGTCTGCATTTGGCTGGAATGAACAGTGCAGGTACCAGCGCTAAGGTGGCAATGAAGCTGACGTTCGACTCCGCCCGGTTATTTTTAAACTCCCGTGGGGCAGCGGTGAACTTTTATTGCGCTTCGATGACATGTAGACGGTCTTGCGTTGTTGAGGGTATGGTTACACTGGCCTTTCACAATAGGCTTCTGGGACCAAAAAAAGCAAGGTTTGAGTGGGTCATTAATTCTCTAATTATTTTTCACTGATGTTCTGCTAGAAGAATGCCTTTTGACTGCCAGAGAGTTTGAAAGACCCATCTGATTCAAAAAACACAATGTGTGTGGCATGCTTGCACTGGAAATTGAACTCTGACTAAACTCAAATGTTGCAAACACTTCGTCTCGCCCAGATGTGAAAAATTTGTCACAAATGCCCAATTCTATAACTTGTGAAAGCCAGAGAGAGGGTCCATCCTTGACTTTAATAGCATTCATAAAAATATGTGAAAAAGCTTCTGATGAAAAGACATGAAATAGAATAGCCTGTGGAAAAGTCAGTGAAAAAAAAAAACAAAGTGTAAAAATTGCACAATTGTTTATATGTACTCCCTCAACTTCAGATGTGAAAGCGAAGGTCTGTCTTAGGCCCTGTTTACACTTGGTTTTAAAATGCGTTTCGGTGATCCAAACACAAGTGAACAGCTGAGACACATCGCCGTTCACACCTGTGTCTATCATGCGTCTTACAACGTAAACAGGGTCTTGTACACTTATACACTACACTTATACATAAATGACCAAACATATCTGGACACCCTTTGGTCTGGGGCTGTTTCTCATGGTTAGTTCCAGTAAATGCAAATATTAATGCTATAGCATACAGTGACATTCTAGATGATTCTGTACTTCCCCAACAGTTTGGGGAAGGCCCTTTACTGTTTCAGCATGACAATGCTCCTGGGCACACAGCATGGTCCATATAGAAATGGATTTGTCAAGAACGGTGTAGGAAAACTTGACTGGCCTGCTCAGAGCCCTGTACCTCAACACCATCCAATGCCTTTGGGATCAATTGGAAAGCCAACTGCAAGCCAGGCCTAATTTCCCAATCAGAGCCCAACTAACTAGTGCTCTTCTGGCTGAATGGAAGCAAATCTGTGCAGCAATGCTCCAACATCTAGTATAATATGCCAGAAGAGTGTAGGTTGTTATAGCAGCAAAGGGTGGACCAACTCCATATTAATGCCGATTAATCTTGGATGAGATGTTGGATGTCACATGTCCACATACTTTTGGCCATGTAGTGTATTTGAATAATCAATGAAAAGGTCATTACAATTACTGGGGTTGGTGTGAAAAAGGAAGGATGAAATTAAGAGATGCGAGATGGAACAACAAAAGTAGAAAGGGAGGTCCAGGAAGAAGCTCGAGAAAGAGGAGGGAGAGTACAAAAATGAATGTTGTATAGAGCCTGAATGCATCTACTAAGAGACATCTGAAGGATACTGAAATATGAGAAAAATGTAAGTTAATGTTGCAGTTTGACAGTAAAATAACATTGTAAGGTTATTTCTATAGCAGGCCTTATGAGGAATCTGGAAGCACATGATATCTCACTATTTAAAAATACTTTGGAAAGATGTGCCACTGAAATATCCCCCCCCCCCCCCCCACCAATAGGCTTTTCATTCTGAGTACCCTAAAAGCAATCACTGAGATCAGTGAAGAGAAGACAGAAGCCATCGGTCATTCAATAATCAAGTCAGGGGTTCTAATGATATATTAAAGCCATATATTTATATATACATCTGTTTATAAAATAAAGAATCCTTTTACACAAGATACACAAGCAAGCCAGAGAACAGAAACAGAGGTCAGCATCCTCCCTGCTGACTGAACAGTTCTTCACGTAAGGCACTAACTGAACAGAGATTTTTTTATCAGTTAGGAATACAAAAAAAAGTATGTGTAAATGTGTCTAATTCACTCACTCTTCAGCTAACGGCCATAGTGCAGTTTCATCTTCAGAAAAAGACCACGATTCCTTGCTCCGATTCTCCTTTAAGACCAGTTCAGACCAAAGATTTGTGATTCAATGAGCTGCAACTGGGGACTTTTCAGTGTTCTAAAACTTGCTGTCTGCGATTAGACAAGTTGAACTGCCTGCAGCATCAAGCGCCATCATCAGACGAGGCGGGTAGTTCCCACTACTGCAACTTACCTCTGCTGCATCCAAAAATGTTTTCATTGCATCAAAAAACTTTTGGTCTGAAATTGGCACTACACAGCCTTTCGTCCTTCACGCTTGGCTTCAGGGCAAAGAACCAGCTTGTTTGAGCATCACTGGACCATAGACTGATCCCGCTTAGCTCATATACAGAACTTCATGTCCATCTTCTCAAGGACACTTATGATGCTTCAACATTTTACTCATTACCACAGACAAGCTCAACCAAACTTCAGAAGCCTTGGTCTCAGTCACATTCTACTGTCTGACATACAATGCACTGAGCAAAGTGGTCGAGTGTACACTCCCTGATAGAGAAACCAGCAGTCTCCAAAAAAAAATTAAATACACAAAATCATCCCTCTACAACTGCAAAAGGTGAAATTGAAAAAATATATATATTTTAAAGCTTTTTTTTAAAGCAGCTTTTCTGTTTTGTACTTTTCCCACCTCCAAGTAAAAATGAACAAAAACTCAAATGACATATTTCCCCCTCCCAAAAAAAAAACACAAAATGGTCATAGCTTATGAACATACTGTTGCTTGCAGTCCCATAATTGCCCCATTCAAAACAATACAATAAACCCGATCTGCAGGGCACAGGGAGGGGGCTTGTGGGAAATGTGG
This sequence comes from Anguilla pacifica, assembly GCA_039654925.1. Classification (NCBI taxonomy): domain Eukaryota; kingdom Metazoa; phylum Chordata; class Actinopteri; order Anguilliformes; family Anguillidae; genus Anguilla; species Anguilla pacifica. The sequence goes on from CM077296.1 coordinate 53,737,764, forward strand.
TGTTCTTAGTGCTTTCACAAGGACAGTTAAATAAAGCGACATGACAGAGAAATGAAGTGAGGGGCTGGAACGGGGGTTCTACAAAGGTTCTGGACTCTGTCTCCCAGAATGCAATGGCCTGAGGGAAATCCTGATTTGGGGGATGCTGGAGGCAGCCTTCAGGTGTGGTTCAGCCAGTTGACGTGTCTGGGGGCCTTGCAGGTGTGCACGTCCACCGTCTCCTCGCAGTCCTTGCACTCCACCGCGCAGCACCACTTGAACTTGCACTCGCACTTGGTGACGCGTCTGACGCGGGTGGTGTCGTAGCCCCGCCCACAACACATGACCTCACAGCCATCGCTGCCCTGTGAAGACTTGCTGCAGACACGCCCGGAGGTGCCCAAGGAGCCTGGAAAAAAGTACAAGACAAAGTCATATCATATGCAAGGTTGTGTGTGTGTGTGTGCGCGTATGTGCGCGCGCACGTGTGTGCGTGCGTGCGTGTGTGTGTGTGTGTGTGTGTGTGTGTGTGTTTGTGCGTGCATTTGTATTGTAAGGTTCAATTTTGACTTTGGTGACCCCTCACGTGTGTGTGTGTATATGTGAGTACATGCATCGTTGTGTGCATCTTTGTCAGCCAACTTACAGTGAGACAAACAGAAATCAGCTCACCAGCTAAGGTCAACAATGCCCACGTACGATACCTAGATGTTCAAAATGCTGCATACCCATCAGCTGGATACAGTGTTCTGAATTTAATATACTAGTACTGTTTATGAATAGCAAATAACAGTAACCCATTTATAACAAGCAAATAATGTTCACAGCTGTAATCGGGCCCATGTGCGGCACTGTGTGCCTCCCCTGTGCCTGCATGGGTGTAATGGATTGGCCAATAGGAGAGAGACAGGTCCTCTGTTTTCTTCTTCAGTTTCGAGATTGTTATAATTGCTTTGATGCTCACTCTGATAAATGCAGTCTCACTCAAGTTCATTACCCTTTTATGAAATATGGTGTTCTGTTTGAGAGACCCTGATTAAGGCTGAGTAATTGCAGACCAGCAGTGGCCAGTGTTGCCACATACTGATGATTTAGTGGCGATTTAACAGACGTAGACTGGGTGGTTATTTTCTCTGCACAGTGTTTCCAAAAACCCCTTGAGGAAAAACAGCTACACAACTCCATTAGGACTGTACTGTAATGCATGATGTAATCCACAGTTCGGCATTCAAAAATGATGTGATGACATCATCGAGCCTGCAGTGGGGAGCGCATTCATCTAGACTGCACGCAGGGTCCATTGGGGTGGAGTATAAATTTTTACAACAGCAGCCCTTTTTTTATTTTATAAATTTGGCACCCAGCGTGGGGGCTGTGCATCTCCAATTCCCACTCCAATTTGGAATGGCCAATCATCTGCAACCACAGTCACATCCATGCTGCAATCTCCACTGCTGATTCGCGACAGTATAGACATCCACGGTTCTCCTCCGGAACACTTGATGTCACCAAATGCTTCTTTTCACACCGCAGACTACAGCTAAGCTTGCAGGAAGTGGAAGCGGAGGAAGACTTTTCATAAGCGGCTTTAGCATGCAGTCCACGAGTTCCCGATCAACCAGTGGAGGGCACTAACAGCACAGCAAAACAGCTATGGTCTAACAGTATTTTACACTGTTCAATTTCATAATCAAGGTGCCTACTTCTTACAAATTTGCATGTTTCCCATTAAAAATAACAAAGAGATATGGAGAGCTTGCTGAGCTCAGTTCAGCGACTCCACAGATACCACTGAACTGGGTCAACAGAACCCGAACATCAAAGCGTTTTGAATTAGGTGGAACTAGAGCGCAGTGAAAGGTCATGTGACTGTGAACTCTGATGGAAGAGACAGCGAGCCCCCAGCAGCTGGAGGTTGGGTTAGAGATCCTCCACCTCCTCCCTTTATTTACCTAAAGTCTGACTGCCTCACTACTCAACCGTAAAGACAAACAGCAAAGCTAGCAATTCTGTAGATCACCTGTGAATGATCTTCCCCTCCCAAACTTAATAAAAGCGGCCTTAACTGATGCCAACCATCTATAACGCAATTGTCTGACAGCACAATGAGTACAGGAAGTTCATTCAAAATGGGTTTGGTGTTTATAGAAACCTGGATGAAAATTGCCTCTCACTTGTCTGGTCTTCTGTAACAAGAGTAAGACCGATTCTGAAAATATGCTTTATGTAATTTGCTGCTGATCCTGTTACTACCTATTTTCAAAGATCCGCCCCACAAAACACATATGCAGGTTAGCATACTAGTTGGGGAGCTGGACTTCTTAAAACTGTGAAGTTGCAGGTTTGATTCCCAGGTGGGACACTGCTGTTGTACCTTTGAACAAGGGTACTTAACCTGAACTGCTTCAGTAAATATCCACCTGTATGAATGTAAAGAATGCAAGCTGTATAAGTTGCCTTGGATATGCATGTCTGTTAGAAGCTCAAATGTAATGGTGCCCCAGGGGTTCACAGTATCTCAGTGGATCCGGACCCACCTGCGGCCTTGTTCCTGAGGCAGTAGTCTGGCGAATCCTCCACGTACACCAGGCTGTTCTTGGTGGGCTTGCGGCGCTTCCTGTCAGCCACCGCAAACCCCGTGCTGTTCTGGTTCATGGTGACCTCTACAGCCCCGTTGTACTTCTCCCGGAGGTAGTCCCCCGTCGTGCGGAAGTCGGCCATGGCCTGCCAGCACGTCCGGAGCACGCAGGAGCCGCTGACTCCGTGACACTTGCACTCCAGCTTCATAAAGCGCTTCACCGCCTGCAAAAGGCAGAAGGGTCACATGACCGATGGGCGCGTCTCCACGCTATTCTGCCGCACGCTCACTGACCGGAAACATCAGGTGTATGACCATCAGAACTCAAGTACTTGCACGACAACTGACTGATGGACGTGTTTCCACACCATGCTTGGATTCTGATGTGAATAAACAATCACTGACTAGAAACATCTCATTGAGGACAATCGGACAATGGGAACTTAAGCAAACAGAATGCAGTACAATTTGTAAATGCATCAACAGTACGAAGGATATTGTGATACACAACAAAAGATCTATCATAGCTGTCAGGCACCAGGAATCAAGGTGCCATCTCTAAGCAAGTGTTGAAAGGTCCTCCACAGGCACGGAATTACGGCCCACTCTCACTGTAGAGTTACCCTGAATGAGACATAAAGATTAAGGATGTTCTCCTGGAATTGTTAAATAATTTGTCTATATTTCCTTGGCACACATATTCCCTCACCTCAGTTTTGGCCAAGCAAACCTATCCTTTGGAAACTCACCAAATGAACTGCGATTACTTCACAGTTTCAGTATGTGAGTGAGTGAGTTGCCTCACACATCACTGGAGAAAGGAGGAAAGCAGAGGACTCAGTCTAGCTTATAATACATAAAATGTAAGCTGTAAACTGGTCACTCGGAACCTCAGTGTCTGTAGGTTTCTACTCCGAGAGAGACTACACCAGTGGTAACCAACCTTGTTCATGAAGATCTACTTTCCTGTAGGTTTTCATTTCAACCCTAATAAAGAACATCTCATTCAATAGCTGGAGATCTTGTTGAGCTGCTAGTTAGTAGAATCAGGTGTGCCAGATTAGGATTGAAATGAAAACCTACAGAATGGCAGATCTCCAGGAACAGGGTTTGGCAGCCCTGCTCTACACAGACTGATTCAGAATATTCATCATCTGCCCTGAACCAGTTCAGCTACCCATCCCTGTTCCGAGATGTCCCACGATGCCTTTCCCCTGCTGAACGCTCTGCTTTATTACAGTACTGTACTGAGCATCCCATGTGACCAGATGGTTGACCCAGAGGTCACGGGGTCACGAGAAGGTCACCCACCATCCTCCCGCAGCGGTTGTTGTGCAGGTTCATCAGCGCCCGCGCGTCCCTGACCGCCTGTTCCCGTGCGTCCACAAACGCCTTGGCGAACTTGATGCCGTAGTTGACGTTGTCGCTGCAGCCGCCCCAGTCGAAGTTGCCCTGGTCGTCGCGGCCCCTCTTGTGGGGGTCGCAGCTGCAGATCTTTAGCTCCCCCTGGCTGCAGGCCTGGGTAATGGCGTAGACCACTCCGGCCGAGGAGATGGCGTACACGAAGGCGGCTTCGCGACTGCCTGTGGAGGAAAAACCATGACCAGAAGCGCCCGTCAACCACCGACAATAAAGTACATTATAAATGTACATGAGTGTCTGCTACATTATATTCATTTACCGGATGCTCACCTCAAGCGCATCTTACATGAGAAACATAAGTGCATTCACCTGATTCATATGAGCAATAGAGCCAGATCTGACTAACAACTTTCACAGAGCAGCTTGTACAGATGCTAAATCATGAAAGCACCAAAGAAGCTAACTATGTTAACCAGGAATCAAAGTTCAAATTCTGTGCATACAACACGATGGTTCCAATTTAAACAAAAATAACCACAGACTGTTACATGTAAATGCAATGTCAGGGTTGTCAGGTGGATCATTGAACTAACAGGCATATCACTGCTCCATTTTAAATATTATTATATGTGTAAGTCGACTCAGATGTTAAATGCTCTACTCTATAAACTGTTTAGAGATATCCTTCTGATACCTAATTTATCACTGCGCTTGTGTATTTTGATGGAAAGACGAGAATTGTGTTCTTGGATCCAAGCGGTCTGCTGCTACGTTTGCGTGAGTCATGATTGATGAGGACCTGCATAGTAAATGAGTTTTCATAGAAGCCTGGGTTGCGTATATTCTGTGCTTCTATCTGTGGTTCCGTTCCCACTGATTAAACAGGCCAGTGAATGCACAGTGCTGGTTTTATTTCTGCATCAAGTTCTCTGAGATTTCAGAAGCTGAAATGTTTTTTTTGTTTTTTTCGCCTGTGTTGCATGCTCACTAAATAAGTAAAATATACTGAAGATCACTGAGACCAATCAGATGCAGTCTCATTTTACACGCACCACATGCAGTATAGTTGTAATACTACGGCAAATCTTGTGTGTATTAAGAGCATCGAGAGAAATGCATGCCTACTATCTCCCACCAGTGAAATATTTTTTCCCGCTTTTATCATTTGTATACCTTATACATTGACTCCTCATACAGTTGAGCAAGAAGCAAAAATAAGTAGCACTTGCAGTTCTAAACTTAATTGAACTTAAATGAAGGTTGAGGATAAAGCAGATTGTAGGGTTGTTTTTATTTTGTTTGCTTTTTGATGACAACAAACATTTGTTTGGAAACAGTAACTCCAGTTCACCTCCTTCTTCTCATGAAATACAAAACGTCTGTAGACAGAATCAAGAACCCAGCAAGCTATTCCAGAATCATCTGAGAGATGTGCTGTAGATAGTTTAACAGACCTGCTAAACCATTATCAATCGATTCAATGAATGATGTTTAGAGACTCCTACATATAGCAAGCAATGTCCTTGGCTTTTTAATAGTCATGCATAATAAGACCCCTTGGTGTGAAATGTCTTATTTGAAAGATGGCACCCAGAAGGGAAGACAAGGCTTAAATTCAGCATCAAGAGAAGCTCTTAGAGTATGATAAAGTAAAAAGTATCAAACCTACTGTACCTTTCCTTCCCAGTGGAAATGCTATAGCCAAATGTGCAAAGTATGGAGGTGATTCTGAACCAGTGGACACTATATCAATCAAGGCCTAGGGCTTAGCGGGATGTTAAATGGTAGTGAATATGGCGGTAATTGATAATGGCGACAAACGAGCAAATTGGCAGCCACAGGGGTTGAAATATTTCCACCATTCCGTTAGCTTCAGACCGTCCGTCAGAAACTATGAGCATCCAGGGGTCAGAGCTACTCTGCAGCGTTCCAGTGATAGATATTAAAGGATGATTTACGTGCTTCCCTGTCTGGCACACTCACATGCACATACACACTTGCACTCACACACACGTGTGCGCGGACGCATACACACATGTACACGCACACACAAACACACACACACACACACACACGTACCCCCCTCACACACACACATACCAGACAAGCTCTCCTGCCAAGCAATGTACCCTTGAGTTACATCACTGTCAGACTGCAGGGAGCCTGATCCGGGCTGCATGTGACTGTATCGTCCGCACCTGTGCATGCACACTCACAGACACTCACGCGCGCACACACACACTCACTCACACACACATACACACACTCACACACACACTCTCACTCACTCACACACACACACACTCACACACATACACACTCACTCACTCACTCACATTCACTTACACACACACGCACACACACATACACTCACTCACACTCACACACGCACACACTCACAGACACTCGCACGCGTGCACACACTCACACACACATACACGCACTCACACACACACACACACACTCACTCACACACACGCACGCGTGCACACACACTCACTCACTCACACACATACACACACTCACACACACACACTCACTCATTCACACACACTCACAGACACTCACTCACTCATACTCACACACTCACAGACACTCGCACGCACTCACTTACACTCACTCACTCACTCACACACATACACGCACTCACACACACACACACACACACACTCACAGACACTCACTCACTCATACTCACACTCACAGACACTCGCACGCACTCACTTACACTCACTCACTCACTCACACACATACACGCACTCACTCACACACTTACACTCACTCATTCACACACACTCACTCACACACACACTCACAGACACTCACTCACTCATACTCACACACTCACAGACACTTGCACGCACTCACATTCACTCACTCACTCACACACATACACGCACTCACTCACACACTTACACTCACTCACACACACACACGCACACACACACACTCACTGCGCAGCATGACGCGTCCGAAGACGGTGTGGTCGCGGTCGAGCGTGCTGCAGTTCCAGCGATGGTGGCGGAACTGGTGCTGGCACTCGTGGATCCACTCTTTGGCTCCCCGGCCGATGGACTGCATGATGTCCGGGTGCCTCTGGCACAGCTGCCGCTGCTTGTTCGCCAGGCCTGGGATGTTTTCACAGATGAACCCCGTCCCCAATGCGCCAATGTACCTGTGGGACAGAACATACCGTCAGAACACCGCTAAAGCTAACTATCGTCAGGTCGTAAGATCACATCTAAAGCATGACTAATGTGACTAATGTGTGTGCAAGGTCGGCAGCCTATTTTCGGATATTATAGTTCAATTTCTTCCGCTCCCTTAGATGTATTGTAGGATGGCATAGCAAACTGAATGTACTGTAAAATGTATTCTATAACACTTGCATAGAATTGTGGTCTTATAATTTATTTAGCCAATAATTAAAAATAATGCATTTTTCTGGACACCAGGAAACCCTTGAATCTTTGACATAAGTTCTGTGGGACCTTTGTTGACCTTAGCAAGTCAAGGCCAATGTCTCATATGAGATACACTGTCTCCTACAATGCAGTGTCCCCATCACTGGGCAGCAGTACTGGTGTTCTAACTGGCCCAATGGGAAGATCACTTCTTGCTGGCTCTACCACCAGTGCCAGCAGCAGCCCGGATCAGTTGTTTGACATGTGGATGGGTTTCCCAATTGAGCCAACTTCTGCCATTACAGATAAGAGGGAAGAAGGCTGGTGGGGCTGGATTAGAGATTGCTTGCTTATATACCGTTTAAGAATTCGACAATACACACCTACAGACTTTTCACTACCAAACAAGACCAGGTCAAAACCTAGTATATAGCTGGACCTCTCCGGCCGACCAATAGTGTAACCTCATAACTCGGCCAACCAATGGTGTAACTTCATCACTCATTCACTCTGTCTGATCACTCAGTCACAGACATCCGCATTTGTAGTGCTGCCCCCGCTGTTGCGGTCCAGCCAAAAAGTTCACCGGGATTAGTCAAACTTAAATTTAGTTTGTACTCTGAAACTGAATGTGTGCAGTAAGCATGCAGCGGCAATTCACCAGAGTGGTTCGCCAGTGAAAACACTGCAGTGTCAGGATCTCATAGCGCCCACGATCTGCTGCAAGCCGGTACACTTAGACAAGATACAAAACCCAGCACGCTGAGTGGATGAGTAATGACACATTCATGGGGTTGCATCCCTGAGACTGAAAGCCATGGTACAGTTAACGTGTCATCATGCCAGGGCTTGCTCCCGTGAGTCCTCATTCTCATTGTCATGGTAACGATCAAACTGCGCTGGAGACGGGGAGCGGTTTCTCCTGGTTCCTGTCGACTTCCCCCAAAATCCCTCCTGGCAGTGCTACCGTACGGAGGCAGCGTTTTGTTGTTTAAAATATTTTTATGGGCTTTTTATAGCTTTATTGGACAGGACAGTGTAGAGAGACAGGAAGAACAGGGAACAGTGAGGGAGAGACATGCGACAAAGGTCGCACGGTTGAACTCGAACCGCCGATGTCGCGGCTCGCAATGAGCATGTGGACAGTGCTCGACAGGCTGTGCCACGAGACACCCCAGCAGTGTGTTTATTCTTCTGTCAGACAGCAAGCGGTCAAGACAAACCTGGTTTTCCATTGCTTCAGCTACGGTCGAGAAACAGGCAGCCCGGGGTACCGAAACACTACTTATATAAACCATCATGACGACAACTGCTTCTCCCCAACTCTGAATTATGAAGAGAGAAATGCACACAATACTAACCGTAATGGAAATCGGAGACCAATCGTATCATGGAGGTTCATTCATAGCCATTTTTCTTGCGAAGGAGAATATACTGTACCTCTAAAATGTGTCATTTAATTGCTGACAACCTTTCCATACTATTATATTTCACAGCGGTGTTCAATGTTAGAAAAACGATGCTGGAACACATACTTAGCCAACAGCGATTTACTACTTAAACGTACACTTAACCTTTAATCACGTGGTCCTAGCTGACATGATCTTCTGGAGATATTAACTTGGGCTTAAATAATGAGCTCATTCATGACTGCTGACCCAAATTTGCAGTCAAGCATACCAGAAAAGAGACTGTAAAAAAAAAAAAAAAAAAAAGAAAGAAAGTAATGAAAAAAAATTCCAAACGAAACAGATTCATTCTGGCACAATACAAACGAAAAGCACCTTGGATGTGTTTTACGTTATCCACGTTCCTGTAGGATAACTCGGCATCGTTTCTAAGCAACCTGGATATACAACCATTCTACAGCGGGAAAACAATGAACAGGACTTACCGCGGCGGTCATCTGCTTTTTAGGAAAACAGAAGCAGTTTTAATTGTGCAAAGCTGCATGCTGCAAGTTTCCCTTTTACTCCACAGGATTAATGTGAGCAGGTAAAAGCCAAGACACTGTGCCAGCAAAACTCTTCTGGACCACTCCTTAAAATTCTGCTCCTTTGTCATCCTGCACTTATTTTTACAATACCAGTCAAAACCGCTTCTTCATCCACAAGGCAAAGACAATGTGGGCTGGCCTGATGAAATGTTTTCAGGCATGAAAAATAAGCTTTCAAACTATGATCCAGAAACATCTGGTGGCGAAGACCTCAACATGTTGAATGTCTACATTAACTGTGTAAATATATCACAACCATGTCCTTTCAAATTTCAATCAAAATAATAGCACACCTATATTGTTAAATCGCACTCATCATATAATAAGCAAGTGTTAAATCACATCTAACAAAACCCAATGACTTGCCACTGACAATTGTCATTTATATTTTTCCTGCAAATTTAACAATGAATGTCACATTATAAGGAACATTCATAACAACAAGTAATTATAAACAAAGTCATGCAATTGTTGCTTTAGCATGCGTTGAATCTGACATAACCTCAAAAATGAATCGATTATTTATAACTGGTCTGGTGCATCTAGAATATTGGTCCTGCTGATCCTTCTCATGTATTGTATTCTAATAACTAGTTAATGAGGTGTGGAAAGACGTATAGGGTGCCTTTATGCAAGTACAACCGTGACAGACATTTATTTATCCCTCTCTCAGTAACACCCATTAATAACCCACTGGAGGTGGATAGACAAATTGGTAGATATAGATGACAGATTGGCATACCGATTGACCGACTATAATATGAGATGGTGATGTGTGTATGTTTATATTGTAATGTATGAAACTGTGAATGTGAAATGTGAGATGTCTTGCTTTTCTTTTAGGCACTAGGATGTCTCTGATCCAAGACATTTTTCTCCCTTGGGAGACAATGAAGTAAACCTTAACCTGAAATGTTCAGCATCTCCACGACCTACTCACAAGGATGCAGATACTAAACCATCAAAAAGAACAACCTGCCATAGACTCTTTCACTTAGTAGCGAACAAAATACATACAACAAGTATCTGTGAGAGAGAAAGTACTTACCACCACGAAGAATCCACTCTGGGTGTGAACAACAAAAGAAGCAATATAAAGGCAACGTATAGCCTTGATGTAGCGTTTGAGCCTTCCGAAGAGGATACCAGGTTTCTCGATGCGCGCCTTAATCCCAATCCGCTGGTGGCTCCCGAGGCGTCGCTGCGATTCCTAGAAAAGCCTCGCGCTTTACTTAAACCGAACATTTTACAACCGTTTTCCAGCGAACAAAAGAAACGCTCCTTTGTCGTTTGATTTCCGTCAGCGCCGGTCAGCTGTAACGGTCGGTAACATTTTCTTCAAGTGAACAGCTCCGTCCTACGTCGTAAAAACGCGGTGTTTATTAGATTCACGCACCTGACATGTTCATTTACAATACCGTGTGAATTGTGTACCTGTATTCCATCCAAGTTACCAGGTAGTGAAAAGCAACGCTCATAATCCAAGTCAGAGGGGCTGCGCCGCCAATGTAATTTATCAGGACTTTTGGAAGTAAACGTCGCCTCAGTTATGTTCCATTTTCTCTGACAAAACACAGTACTCCCGAATTGTTTGGCCAGATGTGTCATTTTCTTTGATATTACGCATGGCTCCCTTTGTTGATGCAGGCGAAGAACAAAATATCGCTGGACACTTTGGCAACTGATCCTTTTTTTCCCAATTTGATATTTCTCGTTGTCTAGCCTACTGACAGTAATCAGTCCCCGTCAGTGATAAACCCACGTTCTGAACTGAAGAAATTCTGAGGAAAAAAAGCACCCAAAAAACAACTGTAGGGGCGGCGGGGAACTAAACCGGACAGCTCTCTTGCCGCTCTGTTCTCATTGGGTTCAACCAGCGGGAGCCGATGGGGTGTCTTTGGTTGGGGTAGTGGGGTATGCTGCTGTCCCCTAATCTTCGGGCAGGAACGGAGAGATGCAGAAAATGACGGCACTATATCAGCTGACCCTGCCAGAAACAAATGCAAACAGTCAGATGAGCTGCCTTTTGAAAGACGCCAACACAAGTGCTGAAAGAATGACGCCGCACAGTTGCATGCAGGCTGTGGGTCCGCTATTCATGACCACGCCCAGAAATTTCGATAATTCATTCAGTGCGATAATTTAGATCAGGCATGAATCAGTGTTGTCCGTAGATTGATTAAATGCTGAACTTGTAAAGTTAATTTAAATAAATAATAGTACAATTTACAATTTGGCCATTTAACATCGTTTTAAAAAAACCCACCAGAGTTGGTGATAATGAAAGCTTTCGCTCAAAATTAATTCAAAAAGTGGCATAATTCTTTGCAATCAAATGTTAGAAAACCAGCCACTTTTACGCAGATGAATGAATTTTGCGAGATGCTTCGTGAAACTTGTGTCAAGATATTATACATAATGAATGACGAACTACACATATTAATTATTTTTTGAGAAAATACACGTCAAATGTATATTTACAATCAACGCTATCATCAGGGACATTTAGCTGCATATTCTGGGACACGTTCAAGCAAGGCTTCCAATAAAGAACAAACATCACGCACAACTTTCGCCATAACTTTCGATGTTAAAAGTGAAGAAAAATAATTAAAAGGCGTCCTAAATTCGTTATCACGAAATGTGAATAGATGGTGGTGGTTTTGTTTTCCTACAACCACTGAAGTATTGTGCATGTTCTGGACTCTGATAATATGTGCACAACGTAGAACCGTACATAAGCTGGTCTTCTAACCAACGCGCAAATATTGTGCCACTGCGCGCAAGGCACAGAACTAAGGTGCATATCAAACAAGGTAGTCCTCAATGTCAAGTTCTCAGAATAGTTCGTGAGATAGATGTTCTGGCCGGCAGTTCACCTGAACGCAGTTCTGAGAATGGGCCCTGGTTGGGATTCTCTACACTAAAACAGCTGCAGATTGTAACATCGGTTTAAGACTGGATGCAATGCTCCTGGATTTTAAAATACAAAAAACAAATATTTGGACAATGTTTGGCATCGCGCGTAAACAAAAACAGCATGGCAAAGTTTTTTTTTTTTTTTTTTTAAATAACCGAGTGCAGCGGTTAAGATTTTGTATGTCTGGTTAGAGCTCTAAAGACAAGAAAAACAACAGTATGCTTTCACCAGCTGTTTCGAAACGACACCAATGCCCCCAAATGAACACAACGATTACTCACAGGCCTAACGCACATTAATTTGTCTGAATGTAAAAAATAAAAAACACTCACAATTTTTTATAACTGACTGATTCAAATGCCTAGTCCCTGAGTGTTGTTAAATTAAATAGACTAATTAAAACGATTTAGTCTTAAATGATTTCAGTAACGCCAACTTTATTTCTTAAACATAAGAAAGGAGCACAGAAGTCCGCCCTTGAGCTAACTAAAATTTGCCTTGGAAGTGTCATCTGGAAAGCTAAAAAAAGAAAAACGAGTAGCCTACTTTTTTTTCGTTGACTTCCTCAATGAATTAATCTTTATGGATTGGTATATTTTTAGTAAAAAAAATAATCAGGCTAATAAATATTTTGATTTCTTAGCAATTCTAGATGGCACTAAAATTTATCTGCTCCTTGTTTTCCGTGCTATCAACCCCGACGACACCAAAATACGTTTACTTCTGAATTGTAGGAAAGATGTGGCTTTTGGGGTAACAGATTACGATGAAGGAACATGAGCCAACGATGTTTGGCGGACTGTTTGACAACTAACTGGGAAATGAAAATGAACTTACTGAAACAGGAACATCGAAGACAAATTCCGGCAACTGAGGCCTGCGCTGGTAAAAAGCCAGGAGCTCGTCACACTGCCTCCGGACACCAGGCGGTTACAGCTGACCAAGGTAGGTCGAGTAAACAATGTAAGTCACGCGCGGAGATTACATGCATGCTTAAGATTAAAATGACGACAGTGATAATATATATATATATATATATATATATATATATATAGTCACTTTACTGTTTCTTAGGAAACTACATGGACTGAACCCGCTGCCATCGTTTCGGTGGGCTAAGTATGTTCCGCATGCTATTTGCTAAATCGATCTAACAAGATAACACGTTTCTTGTTTAAAATAGCTGAATTTATTGGCTGCATTTAAATACACAAATCTCGTTTAGGCAAAGACTAGTTTTGTTATATTTGGAAAACCTGTGCACGATAACGCAATGGGGAAAGACACAGTCAGACCCTCCACCTACTCCCTACAGTAAGGATAATAATTTTTAAAAAATATATATTTTCCTCCAAAATTAACTAGGTTAACTAGGACTATATCATGGACCTCAAACTTTGGTCTTGGGGAGCTGCAGTGTGCCGACTCTTTAGATAAATGATTGACTTAAAATTAAGCACTTATGTGCAGGAACACATCACAATCCAACAGTCGCTGTGGCCTTCCAGGATTTGAGTTGGAGATCCCTGGACTAGATTATGTCTTGAGAGAAATTTGGGTTTTCATATTTGAGGGCAGTGAGGTCTGATAAACACATTCAATGTCGTTTTGTTTTGTTTGTTGTTGCATTTAAAATAATTTTAGTAAATAATAAGTAGTCCTGGTGTAAATGCGGGTTATTTTTATTCTTTTATAATGTCTTATATTCTTTTGTAATGTCTGACGAATGAGCATGTGGCTACAATTTTAAGACTTGAAAAAAGTGCTCTGTCACACTCAGAACAAAAAAAATGTTTAGTGGATTATTTCAGGAACTGGACGGGAACAACCAGGGAACCTATTTTTAATCCAGTAAGCCCATTATTCATTTATTTTGGGAACTGACATTGCCATTGCCCATAAGTATGGTGCATGGCTTATGAATTAAACAGTATGAATTAAAATAAGTAGATGAAACAATTTTATTTCATATTACCTTCAACTGAACAATGACGTGTTTTTTTCCTTGACATCCTGCAATCAGTTGTATTTCATAGTTACTAAATTAGGCTTAATAATGAAAATAGTTATGGTCCATTTTAATACGGAGAGCTTGGAGGTGAGGTACCTGCTGTGTACCTGGTACTCTCTTTAATGGATGACTCTGTGTCAGTGGCTTATTTTTCATTGTGCACAGGCAGCACACTGGCCAGCGCGAAAACAAAAAAAACACACCCAATACTGTCAGTAACTCGAGAACCGGACTTCCCCTGTAGCACTGAGGGACAGCTCCATCTATCCAAAAAGCAGCGCTGCGGGTTGAGAGAAAGAACCCCGTACCCAGCCAGCTCTGATCTGAGGCTCTGAACGACGGCCAGGGAATGAGGCCGGGGTCGGTACGCAGGTATGCAGGCGGTGAACCTGATCTCTGTGTGTCAGCGTGTGTATTTTGGGGCCCCGGGGGGGCAGGGGGGCGGGTCAGTGCAGGTGGTTCCCCGCCTGCCCACCTGTTCGCTCCAGAGCTCGCCGTGCTTGTGGAGGAATGCTATGGGGAGCATCGCTGGCAGACGCAGACGCTTTTACAAAGATAGTCTCTGACCTCACTGTCATTTTAATGGGTAATCGCCCATCGCGGCTGTGTGGCACAAGGACGTCTGGCTGTGTGTGTCTGGCCTCTCCAAATCCCTGCTCTTTATTAAACCTGTACAGTATTCATTTCCTTTAAAAAGTTTTTTTAAATAAAGTCACCCATTTTAAAAGAATGACCCGGTATAATTTGAGTACCGTTAACCTTCCTTGTTTCCTAGTTACAGTTCTATGTTTTTAGGTCATTTAACGTGGTTTTGAGAACAACTGAAACGTTGTGTTCCAGGCAGCGGCTTCGCCCTTTTAGAGCAGAGGCACAGGGGCACCACCAGAACTTTAAAAAAAAGCTTCTTTGAGGATTTTCCAGCTCAGGACTTCATGCCGGACACCGTGTGTGGCAGGGCTCTGGTACAGACTGTGAGCACGGGCTGCATGAATGTGCGGGTTCACTTTAATCAGCACAAATCCACCAGCATTAGTCCTAAACCAAAGCAAAGTTCGAAAGCTATGCATCATGCTATAAATACCGCAGAGCAGGCTGATGTGGTGCAGGAGGATGAGTATGGCGGATTTTCCCATTTGGTAGACTTTCATAGCTTAAAGGATCTGCGGCATCTTACTCAGTTCATCATCTTGTGTTTATAGCTCTGTTGAAGACACGCCTTTTCTCAGTTCCATGGTTACCAGGTTTAGGATTCCTGTCTCGTGCAACCTGTAGTTAATTCTGTGAATATAAGACAAGGAAGGAATTGGTTAATGCTGTGTGTTTCCTCTTGCCCTGTCACACACACACACACACACACTTGCAAGCTCACAGATTTGCATACACACGTATACACAAACACACTTGCATACCCACACATACACACGCTGACACCCACATGCTTGCGTACACACACTCTCACCCACACACACACACACACATACCAGACAAGCTCTCCTGCCAAGCAATGTACCCTTGAGTTACATCACTGTCAGACTGCTGGGAGCCTGATCCGTTCCGCATGTGACCGTGGCTTTCTTTGTCCTGGAGGCCGGATGAGTCGCATTGTGCTCTGATGTCCCGGGATGAGTCGCATTGTGCTCTGATGTCCCGGGATGAGTCGCATTGTGCTCTGATGTCTCTGAGCGGGGATGAGTAGCATTGTGCTCTGATGTCCCGGGTTGAGTTGCATTGTGCTCTGATGTCCCGGGATGAATCACATTGTGCTCTGAAGTCCCGGGATGAGTCGCATTGTGCTCTGATGTCCCGGGATGAGTAGCATTGTGCTCTGATGTCCCGGGTTGAGTTGCATTGTGCTCTGATGTCTCTGAGCGGGGATGAGTATCATTGTGCTCTGATGTCCCGGGATGAGTTGCATTGTGCTCTGAGGTCCCGGGATGAGTCGCATTGTGCTCTGATGTCCCGGGATGAGTCGCATTGTGCTCTGATGTCCCGGGATGAGTCGCATTGTGCTCTGATGTCCCGGGATGAGTCGCATTATGCTCTGATGTCCCGGGATGAGTCGCATTGTGCTCTGATGTCCCGGGATGAGTCGCATTGTGCTCTGATGTCCCGGGATGAGTCGCATTGTGCTCTGATGTCTCTATGCTATTACAGACTGTAGAGACTGGAGCATGCCACTGAGTTCCACCATTTACAGTTAAGACCTCCGGCAGGTCAGAGATCACAGACCTCGTGACATTAACTCCTCCCCCCCCCCCCCCCCCAGCTGTAGACTTAGGTACAGAGGCAGTGTCGTACGCTGACTGGATCCTTCTCTCGCCCCTGTCTGTGACCCAAAATATTTGAGACGGAGACAAAAAAAATAGTGAATCGGACTCACACAGCTGATTCTTCTCATTTCTTGTCATTTCCAACATTTATAAATTTCCCCCGAATGCTGCTGGGGTGGGAAAATGTAGGTTGAGGTTTTGCGACCATTTCTGTGCAGTTGCTTAAGACTTTTTTTTCAACCGTTTAATATAAATATTCCACATATCTGTGCATTCTGTCAACTGTTTTATAGCTTCCTTTCTTAAATCTGAATTTTTCTTTCCTACTCTCTCTCTCTCACACACACACACACAGGCACACACATTATTAATGAATGCATTATTATTCATTGTTTAGATTAATTCAGAGGAGCATTTGGATTTTGTAGTTTTGACAGTCATAATGGTTTCACAAAACTGATTTCTGAACAATGACGATTATACTGGACCTGTTGATAACTGGGATTGTATCACCATAGATCGACAATTAGGGCTACTTTTTCAAGCAATTATATTCAATTGCTTGTACCCTTTGGTCCGTTTGATATTTAACATAAATATCAGACGGACCAAAAGGTACAGACAGCCTTTTCTCTTTAAAGCGACAGCCAAGCGGTCAAGGTTGTTGTGTATAGGCGTGATTAATCGCGGCCGCGGTTCTTCACAATGCGCGCGAGTAAGGGCGCGCGCACTGTGGGAGAATGCGTCGTCAGCAGAGCTGTCAAGTCGCTTCGGAATCGCGGCGCATTGATTTGGCTACGAAGCCCCGCAGAAATCCAGCGCCAGACAGCGGACCCGCGGGCCGCAGTCCAGAGGAAGTTAAGGGGGAGCAGCGAGATTAGTTCGCTGAATCGCTGGCCTTGACGTTGTTATGATTGTGCAGCTAATTGACGGCTAAGCCAGGCAAGTGTTTGTTTAGCCCCATAAGCTTCCGTTTCCTCGCTGTGGGGGAAAAATGCATACCCTCATTAAATATGCAGTGATGGCACATAGCAGTGTCTGAAATCTTCAGTAGATTGATCTTTCTGTTAGATACTGTGGCGCTGTAAAATTTGAAACTGAAAAACCAGTAGGGAAGGTATCAGAAAAATTGGAATAATTTCTCAGAGAGAATGGTCAGTTTGGGATATGCATTCAGCATGATGTGTTGACAGGTTTTCCCTTGAATGTTTTCCCTAGACCATGTTGATCGGTTTCCGTTTGTGCAATGTTGTGAAGGGCCATTCACAGGCATTAAAATTAGGAGCTCTCATTACAGGAGCAATTCACTGGTGAACTCATATAAAGATTATATGAGATTATGTCCACTTCAGTATCAGTAATCCCCTTTTTAATTCATGAAGGGGATTAAAGTGAAGTACAAGAGATTTTTCAGGTTGAGTTCTGTTAGCAGAACAAGGGGACATGAATGGAAATTAGCAGAAGGTCAATTCCAAACAGACATTAGGAAGAATTTCTTCACGCAGAGAGTAGTCAATGTGTGGAATAGCCTGCCAGGTCACATAGGGGCAGAAACTCTGGGGATTTTCAAGACCAGGCTTGATACAGTGTTAGATACCATCTTGTCTGTTGGTGATCAGAGCACTAGGTACAATTTAGATAAATGTCAAACATTGTTGTGCTGAATGGCCTGTTCTTGTCATTATGTTATGCTTTGTCGTGTTATTATTACTTTTAAATGAACTGCTTACCCTCTCCAGAACATTCAGTCAGAGTCTTTGTGATTCTGTTTGCTCAGTGACGCTGATGATACCTTTACCTTTATCATTTCTGTAGAAGCTCATTTTCCCATGAACTATGTTAAGAGCTGAAGCTTTGAACCCATTTCCGAGGTGCACCTGTACTTGCACAAACAATTCAAAGGCAGACTGGAGGACCATTTAACTAAAAATTATATGAATTAACAATAAACTTTAGAAAATACCAGAATATAAAACAAGAACTCTCCCTGGATGGCTACTTTGAGAAGCCATGAAACTGATATGAATTCATATCTGAAGACCTGGGTCACTGTCAGAAGTATTACATGGATCTGGGACGCTACACAGAAAAATAACCAGTGTTAAATCAACTCTAGCAGTGTTAAATCAACTCTAACAGAGACCAAAGGGGACACTATCATAGTTAAAATTACTCTTGTAAGAGTTTATGTTGATGATTTTGCTGTGTAGCAATGGGATATCTACTCTGTTGATATTACTTGTTCTGTTCAAGTTTATAAATAGAAAATATGTAATGATTTTATATGACTTGATATTTTAAGGTCCATCCGCGCCACAGTATTCCCACTGAATGTAAATAAGTAAATAACTTGATCCCACTGCGCCATCTAGTGGATACATTCAAAGCCACATGACAGGAATTTAAAATGAGTAAACAAAGGACTGCCCAACTGCAGTAAACTAGTTCAGCAAAACAATGTTTGTTTGATATTTGGAGCTGGACCAGCGACCGCTAAAGATACACAGATCCACTGGGGAGATTTACTCTTCATCGTCTGACATCTGCCATAAACTTGCAGGCCATTTTAGGTTCTGTGGAGCAGAAACAATGGGACACTGATTGCAGTTCAGAGCGAACTCCTCCGAATGTCACGGTCTCTCTGTAGACTCGGATATTTGAAACATGTGTGATTTCAAAGGCTTCTGAAACTGGGTGTAAATGACTGGCCAAGCACAGAGCCGCAAAGAATAGCAGACTTCTTTGTACGTGGACCAAAACATTCGTCATAGCCAGATTTAATGAATGGGATTTGCTTTGCATGCTTTAAAGAGGATATAATAATGTGTCATACAGTGCATGTTTTTATAGTTAGAATATATCTGATGAAGAGAACAATAATAAAAGACAGTGGGCCACATTTCTGCTGACTGAGCTCAAACTCGGCTGTGTTTCCTGAGCCGCATCAGACCCCAGGGAGATTTTTTCTTACTTTTGTTCAAACTCGTAATCGAAACTAATTCTAAGGGTCGGTATCGACACCAGTCAGTGACCGTGCAGAAGTCCAACACGCTGGGGCAGGTCTGATAACACAGACATTATTGTGCAATGAAAGGAATGAAACCAAACACGTGCATTTTATATTCCGTGTTGATATTAATGAATGCCATTGTACAGAGAAACACAGCGATGTAAAACAGAAGGCCTTTTTTATGAAAACAGAAGGTATCCGTGACGACAACAGAAATGCCCTGTCTGCAGGAAAAAGAAGAAGATTGACACATCTCCCAACACTGCTCTGGATCATTTACATGAATGTATAAGAGACTGCGGAGAGAACGAATGTTTAAAATAACAGGAAATTTCCAAATACATCTGTTAAAATGGACTGCATGTTGTCAACTTTAAAAAAGTTTTCTAAATTCAGTGTCTGCCAGCCTGATACCCATTCTATTTGGCTGCAGACACAAAAAGGCAGATTTATGCATAGTTTAATCTTAGGATACAATATGTAAAAATAGCATACATGGTATCATGGTCTCACTCTGTAAAAAAAAAAAAAAATTAAGATTCAGTGTATTTACTTTTATCAATACATTTATCAATATAGACGTGCACATCCATGTCCGCTCACACACACACACACACACAAACGTACACTTTTAATAAAAAAACAGTGCTATTGGATTTGGTCCTTAATGTCAAATGATTGTTGGTGATCGGTGAAGCAACTTTGAGGGAATATATATATCGATTAATATACATAAATGTGCATAAATTACTTTGCTTTTCTTACAAACATGATTTTAAAATGGCTGGCTTCGTTATGCTTAATGTCAGAACCTGTCCATACGAACTGTTTGAAGGGAGAGAATCCCTGTCCTGTTCTAAAACGCTCGTGACCTTGTGCAAATGGAAGTCACTTATCTGGGAGGTTAAGTGCCGAGCCGGGTGGGTGAAAAGCATAGGAAAGCTAACAAGGCTAAACTAGCACTGGGCGGACGGTACCTTCTTCACCGGCTTTTGAAAGATTCCACTACTGCCATTCCGTGGCCTGAAAACCTGCCCCTTTTGATTTCCCTGTAAGCAGAGACAGTTTTCCTCACCATTATTGGAATCAATCAATAAGCCAAATCACCCATGAAGTATGAAATAATAATCATTGAATGAGTGACGCCTTTTATAGAGACTTCTGAAAGGAAAGGCCTGTAGTTTGGGTTAAAAAAAAAACCCACTTAATTACATTTGCAGAAGCGTAAATAAGGAGCCTTCGTTGTCTCTCCTCTCCTCCAAACTGAGGCAGAATAGGCCTTTTCATAAAAGCAGCCAATAAGAGTCCTGCCTTTTCATTTAAACAACCAATAAGAGAGGCCTGCCTTTTCATAACAGCAGCCAACCAATCCCATTCTAGATTGTGAGGAGGAAGTCATGGAGGATCAACTCATGGCAAAGGAGGGAATATCAACCGTCAGAACTGAAGCAGTGGGTAAACACTCACTCTCACTGACATTTCACAGTGTTGCTGATGGCAAGTAAAGTTTAAGTCGAGTTTAAATACCCTCCAGAGTTAATGGACTTCATTTCCCAGCAGCACTCTGCTACTTTATGTCCTATCTAAATGCATAGCAGCTCTCACCAGCTTCCTGATTCCTAGCGGACTTCTTTTGTTCTGTTCAAGACAGAGAAAAAGAGAAACAAATGTATGCTGCTCACCTGAGCGAGCAGTTAGGCACTTCAGCCAGAACTATTCATTACATTTTATATGACATTTTACTCATCATTCACTCGCTGTGTTGAGTTAATATCAGTACCCATAACAGCCGAGATTAAATTCCTGCACCCCTGTACAGGCGGATATAATGTAGGAAAGATGTGAAGGTGAAAAACTGAAATAAATAAACTGGACAGTGTTTCAGATATCTGAGTCTTTGAGTATAGGGGGGTGTGTCAGGGTGTAATGTGCAGTGGGAGGGGACAGGGGGCGCTGTTGCGCAGGTTAGCTGGTGGAGGACAGGACCAGGTCTGGCTCTTTGCTGCCCTCCTGGCTGTTGGTGAGGCCGCAGGTGCTGGAGAGATCGTGGAAGTGGCTGGCCTGGGGCGAGGGTCCGGGAGACATGGGGGTCTGGGCCAGACCGGGCTTTTTTGGGGGTATGGGGGGTGGGTGGCCCCTCTCGGCGCGGGGAATGATGGGGGACTTCACTCCCGGGGAGATGGGGCTGGTGACTCTGGCGGGGGCCGCGCCCAGAGGTGGGCTGCGGCAGTCGCTGCCGGTAGGGGAGCTGGGGGGGGCCGCAGGCTTAGCGCCGCCCTGCTGGCCAGTGAAGCGGGACAGCGCCTGGGTGAGCGTGTTGCGGGCGAGCTGCTTCACTGAGGCGGGCTCTGGCGGAGCGGAGGTGGGGGTAGGGGTGGAGGGGGTGGGCGGGTCAGCGGCAATGGGCGGGGTGGGTGGAGCGGAGGGGGTGGGTGCGGTGGGTAAGGCAGAAGGGGTTGGAGGGGCGGCTGGATTCGGAGACAGATCTCGGGGGGAGCGGGGTGTGGCGCCGCCCTGCTGGTCCTGATCCGGCTGGCCCTGGAACTTGTGTCGCGTGGCGTGGAAACGCTGGTGGATTCCTGCCTGGTAGGACGCCTGGTAGGAGGGGCTGGATGGAGCCCCGCCCACCGGATGCCGGGCCAGGAGGGGGGAGGAGCAGGGGGAGGAGCCGAGGGTGTGGCATGGCACGGGGGCGGGGTTTTGCTGAGGTTGCAAAGTGGGGGGCGGGGCCCTGTTGTCACACCCGTTTTCCTTGCAGGCCTCCACCTCCCTGTCGCCATGGTGCCCGTTCAGCTTGTGTGGGGCAGAGGAGTCACCGCTCGGCTTCTCCCCCGAGTCAGTCTGGGTGTGGCTCTCCTCCTCTGCGCCTCCTCCCAGCCTGGCCAGCGCGCTCCTCAGCTGCTCCACCTCCGCCTGCAGCTCCTGGCCCCGCCCCTCCTCCCTCCTCAGCCACGCCCTCAGCTGCTCCTTCTCCGTGTCGAACTCGGCCAGCTGCTCCTCCGCCCGCGCCTCCGCCCGCAGGGCCTGCCTCCGCTCCGCCTCCAGCTCCGCCCTCAGCGCCTCCGCGGCGGCCCGCTCCTCCTCCAGCCTGCGGCTCAGCTCCGCCCCCCGCTGGCCCTCCTTGGCCAGGGAGGAGGTGAGCTGCTTGTGCTGCAGACGGCTCTCCTCCAGCTGCGTCCTCAGCCTCCTCTGCTCCTTCTGCAGGCGCTTCACCTGGGAGCCCTCAAAGCCCAGCTACACATATACATATACACACCACAGATACACACACACACACACACACACACACACACACACACACACACACACACACACACACACACACACACAGATACATATACACACCACAGATACACACACACACACACACACAGGCGCACACACACACACACACACACACACAAACAGGCACACATACACACACACGCACGCACGCACACGCACACAGGCACACACACACACAAACAGGCACACACACACACACACACACACACAAACAGGCACACATACACACACACACACATACAAACAGGCACACATACACACACAAACAGGCACACATACACACACAAACAGGCACACACACACACACACGCACACACAGACACACACACACACACACACCACATACACATACAAACACACACACACACACACACACCACATACACATACAAACAGGCACACATACACACACACACATATACACACCACAGATACACACACACACACACACACACACACACACACACACACACACACACACACACACACACAGGCACACACACACACGCACACACACACACACACAGGCACACACACACACACACACCACATGCACACACACAGGGGAAGAAAGAGGAGAAAACAGCTCATCACAACAATGAAGATGAAAGGTTAGAAATCGTAGAAGGACCTGTGGCTAGTTATTTCCCTCTTCTGTACACTAGGGGGAGACAAAGTACATTATATAAGCTTCCCGTGTGGGGAAAATTTCTCTAATAAACCAACAAAAATAAAACAAAGTGAAAACATTCTAAAATATTTTTGAAGATTTATGTTACAGGAATATTTTTGAATTGTTTAGTTGCTTAGTTGATTTGCAATTGCAATGTGACTGCTGACAAGTTCACCGGACTTTTTGTCCACCATCCAGAAATTTAATTGAAGCAAAGCCTACACACGCATTTGCATTTTTCATGAAGAGTGAGATTAACAGTTGAGCTGAAATACTGCTCAAATGGGGTAATGAAGCCGGCTGCTGCCATCAAAATAAACAAAACGAATCGGTTGTGCTGAACACGGCGAGCCTCTGGGGCCTCATCGAGGTGTAAATGAATCAGCGTGATTTCGCACAGACGCGCTGCAGCTCCTCACGGGCTGGAGTTCTGATGCCGGGGCGGCGGCGGGTAACGGGGCTAAATAATGGCGGTAATCTCAGCCGTGAAGCAGGCCTGGGCTCTGCGCTCTGCGCTCTGCGCTCTGCGCTGTGTGGGAGAGCAGGAAACGGCTTACATAACAGCACTTTGTGCGTGTGTGTGTGTGCGTGTGCATGTGTGTGTGTGCCTGTGTGTGCCTGTGTGTGTGTGTGTGTGTGCGTGCCTGTGTGTGTGTGTGTGTGTGTGTGTCTCCGCCTGTCCCTGATCGACCAGGCATCGCACGGGGCCTTCTGCGCCGCTGCCCCTCCCCCCACACCCCCACACCCCCCCCACATAGCCAGACAGCCAGCTTCCCCTCCGCTGACTGCGCTGGAAGGGGCGGAGCTTCCGTACGGCCGAGCCCGGACCCCGACACGCCGGCCCCTCCCCCCGTCTGCCCGAAAAAGAAAAAAAAAATGTAGCACGGTTTCCATGGCAACTTGCTTTGGGGAACCAAAAAAAAAACACTGAGGCGAAGTCTTTGAGAAAAACTGGATGAATGACAGCAAAAAAAAAAAAAAAGGCTTCAGCAGACGCTTACCTCAGTGATACCAAACCTCTGCAATGCTGACAGATGGACTTGGGCCCTGAGTGTTGTAAACTGCACCTCTTTCTTCTGCTGGCTAAGTAATAGGGACTCTGTGAGTACTGAGTCTTTGCCTCTCTCTCTATACATCTTTTGAGGGCCTCATTTGGCTGTTCTTGGAGTTTAATACAGTGCCTGCCCACAAAACAGTCTGCATGTAATGTATTCTGTGATGTAATGTGATGTAATTTCACATCCGTGATGTGTTAATATGGACAGTCCTCCTGTTTTGGAGGTTTATGTTCGCTGATAAGCACCAGTGGAGAGGCCGAAAGCAGCTCCCTGAAACCGTGATTTTTACCGTGAGAAAGCGCCTCTCTGCTCCAGTCTCTAATCAGCATGTGCCTGCCTTATGTAGGGGTGTTAGCCATCGAGTGCCGTGGCGGTCCAGGGTCTGCAAGGCGGGGAAACGTTTATCAGACGCTGGCAGAACGTTGAGAGAACCTCACCTGCTGCAGGAGCCGCTCCCGCTCCTTCTCCAGCATGCAGGTGACATCATCGCCTTCCGCCGTGTCTTGCGCATGCCGCCGCTTCTCCTCCTCCAGGTCCGCGATGACCTGCCGTGGACACAAGGGGGCAGCGGTGAGACGTTTTGTGTGATCCGCTCCGGGCAGAGGTGGAGAGCACGGGGTCGGAGAGTTAAAAGTCCTGCCATATGTTTCTTCCACTCGTGAACTCAGACAGCTAATATCACTCATTAGTTTGGCCTCCTGACTGATGACGTGGCTTCAAACTGACGCTTGACTGAGCAAGGCCTCTGTCCTCGCGTCCTTTTCTTGAGTCCTTCCGTGGGTGGAGCAAAGGAAGCGAGGAAAGGATGCAAGGAAAGGATGAAAGGAGGTAAAATAAGCGATGAGAAAGCCCTTTTACTTTCTGAACCTGGATTTTCCACCTCTGGCTGATCAGAGCTGAGGGCTGTAAGCCACCCTAAAGCCCTCTTAGACCTATTAAGACACAGGGAAGAGAGGTCCGGGTACTGCAGACCTTAGCCGGATCCAGTCCCTCTCGTTCTCCATCTTAATCTGCTCTTCCTGTAGTGACTCAGCTTATTATGCTGATCATGGACGTCTGGGGACGCACATAAGAGTCACTGCGGTCCCCAGGACACAGACTACAGTGCACATTACACACATTTTCCCATAATCGCCCACTAATTGAATACAGGCGGTAAACTGGTTGTAATGTTCTGTGGGGTTATTCCTGGAATGACTTTCAAATGGTGCTTCATACGAAGGTATCAGGATTTACACGTCTGATTTGAATCTAGGAGTTTGTTCTTCCATGTGTATTTCTACACAGATTATTCTCACTGTGTGGCGGTGGTGGTGGTGGTGGTGGTGGTGGTGGTGGTGGGGGAGCTGAGGGGCTTGGCTTTTGGCTGACAGTTGGTGACCACTTCTCAGGCGATCATGTGAGCCTCGCACACCACTGTCATGTGACGCGGTCCTCATAACGCCTCAGAGCGTGACTGTGTGAAGCATTCGCTACAGTCTGATTCATTTCTGAGTAAGGCTGCCGATGCTTTTCTGTTCCCGTGACAAACAACAGCCCCTTGTGGGTTCCTGTCGGGTCAGTGTGATGCGAAGACTTCAGGCTCTTTCACACGAACAGCGCTTTTGGTTCTGTGTAGTGGTATAGCCGCATCTTTACCAACAAAATTCAGTTTTTTTATTTCATTCTCAGAAAGGGCCAGTGTGGGTGCAGGCTTTCATTCCAACTAAGCAGTTACACACTTGATTCTACTTATCAACCACTGGAGTCTTTGCTAAGGACCTTGATTAGTAGAATCAGGTGCTTGGTTGGAATGAAAGCCTGCACCCACACCGGCCCTTTCTGGATAAGATTGAGGACCCCCTGTTCTAACCGGTTCAGGAAAGTTATGTTGCAGGAGGAACAAAAGAACAGAAACCTTAAAATTCAGATTCTGCTCAGAACTAAATGATAGAAATTTTTTTTTGTTTTCAAGCCCAGGTTTTTTGTAGCGGGATTTGCGCAACGTTATAAAGCGGTGGGTTTTTTTGTAGCGGGATTTGCGCGAGGGCCTACCTTTCTGTGCCTGCTCTCGGCGGCGGCGAGCTGGGCCAGCATCTTCTCCTGCATGCGCTTGCAGTGGGACATGACCAGCTTGAGCACGGCCAGGGGGCTGGGGGGGGCCGCCGGGGGGGCTGCCGGGGGGGCGGGGCTCACCTGGCCCGCGGGGCTCCGCCCCCTCATGACCTCACCGTCCCGCTGCAGGGCCAGGAAGGGGTCGCTCAGGTTGTACTTCCCGTAGCGCTCCTGCACAAAGGCATCTCTGCGCTGGGCCTGGAGGAGAGAGGAACATTGGCTGAGACCAGAGGAACCAATCACAACACAGCTCAAATCGGAGCAACCAATCACAACACCGCTCAGATCATGAGAGGAACCAATCACAACACAGTTCAGATCAGAGGAACCAATCACAACACAGTTCAGATCAGAGGAACCAATCACAACACTAAGTGAAGACCTGTCCAAACCTGTGTACCCTGCATGTGTAATGCATAACAGATATGCACACACTCACATACACACACGCCCGCCAATTATATAACTCCACAAGGCCACCTCTACTACAGCTGCAGTCCCACTCTTAATAACGCACAAATGAGTCAGCAAAGCCAGTGTCTCTCCCTCAGTCTCGCCCAAGGGGACTGGGCTAAGTGGGACTATGTGGCAGTGACATGACCTGTGCGTGGATATTTCATGTACTGTGAACTGAATCACATCAACAGTCAACTAAACATGCCAGTTCAATTTCAATGTGCTTAGCTGGAGATTCAACCACACATTTAAACCTCAAGATTACAGAACTGCATTAAAACTGGAACACCTAATCCTTATTCCACATCCTTGGACAGCTGTTCCAGTTGTAATGCAGTTCTGTGGTCTAGAAGTTTAAACTCCAGCTAAGCAAACTGCAATCAAGCCTACGTGACTATCAGCATGTTGTTTACCTACATTTCATCCTCATGTGACATCAAAATGTCAGGTGAAAAAGTTGAGAGAACATCTGTTTTTTTATCAAGAAGACATAGGATTGACTATCAATAGAATCTCAATAAGTTGTTAGTTAGTTCAGTGTTACCTTTGGCACCTCAAACCCAAAAGTATTTAGAAGTATTAAATCAGGGCTGCCCAACCCTGTTCCTGGAGATCTTTTGTCTTTTGTCTAGGTTTTTACACCAACCCCAACAAAGCATGCCTCATTAAACAGCTAGAGATCTCATTGAGCTGTTAATTAGTAGTATCAGGCATGCCAAATTAGGGTTGAAACGAATACCAACAAGATGGTAGATCTCCAGGAACAGGGTTGGGCAGCCCTGTGCTAAATCATAATTGAAATCATTCCTGAAAGCAAATCAAGCATGTGATCACTGAACCATAAAACAGCTATAAACAGTGTCGTTTTTTTTTTTTTTTAATCTTTCTTCCCATTTTATCAATAATGGTGAAATGATTGCATGTGTTTCAATCTGAATGTATAAGGATTATGCACAACTGACTGCATTTTATTGGTACCTCCCCAGGAACATCCTAGCCAATTTAGTATGTGTAGAAGAAGGTAATAACCCAGGTTTTGATAGATTGATTTAACTTGCATGATGAGATTAAGCATGAGAATGTGGCAACAACCCGGATATTTGATTGGATGACTAATTAGTGACAACGTGACTGAGCATGAGAATGTGGCAGCAATCAGACTTTTGATTGGTTGAGGAATGGGTGGCAGCGTGTGTAAGCATGGCAATGCGGAAACAATGCAGGGATTGATTGGCCGACTAAGTAGCCAAGAGGTTATAAGTGCTGAGGTTGAGTTGTTGGAAAGAAAAATAAGGCAAAAAAAAAATAAAAAAAAAAAAATAAATAAATAAATAAATAAATAAATAATAATAATATTATTGAAGTGTAGAGTGTGGGCTAGGAGACTGGGGACTTGATGCAGGTATTAGTTCATTTGTACGACATGAAATGCAACAGCATTTCAGTTAACTTCATTTATAGGTTTTACTGGCCTAATTCACAAGCAAGATTCTAATGAGTCTAACGTTGTAGACTACTGCTTGCTAAAGTAATAACCCTAACCTTGCTTTGTGCACATCTGCGTCTAACTTGCAGTATGCATTTGCACTGCAATGTAAAATTGGGGAATACATTTGCTAGCATGACCAGACCAATACTTGTTATTGGAGTTTCCATTCTGTGCACTCCTCCCAGTTAACTTGGCTCAACTGGCAGGTGTTCTCTCTTAAAACAAATGCCTGTTCACTTCAAGATTGCATCACAGTGAAGTGTTCAGCTGTTATCTTTTGGACAAGTATAGTAAATGCTAGATCTTATGATTGGGCTACTTGTATGGGCAGGAGTTGATGAGACCTTCAAATAGGTGTGGTCGTCTTTCCCCTCTTCTGCTCTACAGGTGGATTTAGAACTGAGTAGCCACCTCACTCAGATCATTCACAGCTCCTCTCTATAGCCCATATGGACAATGAGCGCTTGGCTAACCCAGCATGCATCAGTGACCCATCTGCATTTCTGTGGTGGTGACTTCAGGGGTAGGCAAGTGTCTTCACATCTCCTTTTAAGCCATACTGGCTTCTCTCACTGTAAACTAATTCAGGTAACAAGAGTCAAACCTGCTTTCAGTTCCAAACCTCCCAGAAATGCTCTTAGACTTGACATTTAGACTTCCTCATCAGTGCTGTTCACGACCAGTTTCATGTTTAATCTGGCCTTTTGCCATCCGGAAGCCCCAACCCAATAGCCGCCAAAGTCCCGTGTGTGTGTGTGTGTGTGCGTGTGCGTGTGCGTGTGCGTGTGCGCGTGCGCGTGCGCGTGCGCGTGCGCGTGCGCGTGCGCGTGCGCGTGCGCGTGCGTCGTTTTCTCTGAGCCTGGCATGGTGTGTGAAATGCACACAAACACCCAAACTCACCCAGGCTTGGTTAATGCCCCACATTCCTTCCCCACTCCCATTTATTGCATAAGCCCTGCTGGGTGTCAGGTTATCCTCTGATACTTCCTCTGCCTGAGAACAAATTGAGAACGTGAATCTATCTGCCCAACAGATTAAAGGATTAATGCCGAGACCAGGTTGAGCTGTTAACCTTTTGGGGTTTTTTGTTTGAAGACTCCTTTCAGGGAGGTTGTGAGGGGTACAGTCTCAGTTTTTGGGAGGGGGCCTGGAGGACACTCTTGAACTCTGGGTAATGTTCAGTCAATAAGCTCTGATGGATGGTCTTCCTTCCTTGGCAAGGTATGAAGGACGTAGGTCTTCATTCCTCTCACTGTCAAAGTACCATAACACAGTTAAGCAAGTACAGCTTTGTGTGTTTTTGTGGAGAAACTTGGAGCTCTGAGAAGCTCTAGGATTTTAAGCTTTTTTTTGTGCTTTCTCACACTGAGTTTTTGGCTGCCAGAGAGCAGTTTTCCCCTGCTGAAGAGATCCAAGCACCTTCCTGCCACATGCAGGCGAGGACTTTCTGCAGCTGGTGCTCACCATGGGGATGCAACTCCAGCGGTTTCCTGTTTGACCGAAACATCTGTAACCTTTCTTGCTTGCTGGCCATTTTTCAGTGTTTTTCAGAACAATGAACCCCTACCATGAGTGTGCAAAATTGGAAAAGTGACTGTTTATGAATAATCCCTTGTTGAACTATTTTCTTTTTTTTTTTTAAATACGACCTGTTTTAACTTATGATGGGGGGGTCCCATGGATGCCTTTGAGTCTGGGTGGGGGGTCCCTGGACCAGAAATGTTTGAAAACCCCTGTTTTGGCTCAATGTTCTTATGACAAGTTTATTTTATCCTGTGTGTGTGTGTTTGGACGACTATCTGAATGTGGCCATGGGAATAAAGTCACTGGCTGCAGCTTAAATTCTCCTCCTCCCCCCCCCCTCATTTGGGGAGGGGGGGGGGGGTCCTGGGAACAGTGGGCTTGTGAAAGGAACTCAACTCCAGACCTACAGGAATCCAGTCCATGACCGTGAAATGCACATCTCAGGTTATGAGCAAATGGGCAATGCTGCAGGTATCATCTTGCTTTCTGGCAGAACACCGCTGATTTTTTCCGACCGGAACTGCGGCCAGAATTTAGGCTAACGTGGGTGTTTTAATAAGCCTGGAAGCTGCTTAACTGCAGAGTAACGCACAGTTTACATCACGGGGAGAAATGTTTCAGAGATCTCTCATCAGCCGCCAGAACTGGCAGCCAGGGTGCATGCTTTCAGTGCTGAACCAAACACCGCCCCGTCCACCCCCACCCCCACCCCCAACACCCGCCAGACTGGCTGGTGGAGTTCGAGCAGAAACTCGCTTTTAATTTTGCGTGTGAAGTTATGCGAGATGAAGGAAAGCAGGGGGTATATCTCTCGCGCAGATCTGGCTCGACCCGCATCCTGGTGCTGAAAGATAAGCCTCGAGCGGGGACACGGGATTCCCAACAAACAAACAAAGACGCAAACTCCAGGGAAGTTGTGGGAACCACTGGCGAACTCAAAAAAATCTCTGCAGAGGGTTTTTTTTTTTTTTTTGTGTGTGTGTGTTTCAGTGGCCCAGAGGCCTCAAAGAATTTGCCGTGTGAGCCAGGCGTTCTCCTCTCGCCAACGCAAACCAATCAAATCCTCCTTGGCTCCGCTTCCATGCTTTATCCCACACGCTTTCCAGGGGAAATTCAACATGGAGCCCCTCACTGGAAATCAGAGGCTCGCCTGGCTGTATGCGTCCTGGCACGAAGGCCCGTTAGGCCTCTCAACGTCTGTCAGTTTAAATAAACACTCCTGACAACATCCAGATTTAATACTGGTCTGCTGTGCTGAAGCCTCCATGCGGGCAGGCAGGCAGGCAGGCCCCAGAGTGGTGGAGCTGGATCCTACGCTGCTGTACGGGTGGCGTACCGTCCACCCGGGCTAGATGGCGCTAGGCTAACGGTAGCACGTTAGCAATGCAGCTTTCTGCACCTGAGCCAAAAGCAACCTTGACCGGAATCCGCCGCTCGGCTGCCCAGCTTCATTACGGGCCATTATGCCGATTTGGCCCCATTATCCCCGTTGCATTTCCTTCATTCTATTTTTAGGATCCTCCGGCTTAGAGAATTTTTTTTTTTCAGGCAGTGACTTCTGATAGTCGCTAATGAGCCTGGGACAGGCCTTTGATCCGCCAGTCATCTCCTGGCTTGGTTTATCTCGTTCGGTTACTGTCTCTCGGTCAGGGGCTGTCTACTCTGTTTCCTGGTCTGTCCAGGAACATGCCCAGTCCCTACTGCCCCTTTCCTTATTGCCCAGTCCTTTGTTACAAATGAAACTGATTAGGGGCAACATAGCTCAGGAGGTAAGAGCGGTTGTCTGGCAGTCGGAGGGTTGCCGGTTTGATCCCCGCCCTGGGCGTGTCAAAGTGTCCCTGAGCAAGGCCCCTAATTGCTCTGGTGAATGAGAGGCATCAACTGTAAAGCGCTTTGGATAAAAGCGCTATATAAATGAGGTCCATTTACCATCCATTTACGATTGACAGGTTAAGCAGGATTGGAAATAGAAATTTAACAGTAGTGAAGAATTTGGTAGGTTAGTTTTGTTTTTTACAGGTATGGGTTCATACCTTGTACAGCCTGAGGGACTTTTAATGATTACATTGTCGGACATTTATTAAGTGCCTTGCTCAAGGCTATGACGGCAGTGTCCTACCTGGGAATCGAATCCCTGACCTTTAGGTTACAAGACCAGTTCCTGACCCATTATAAAATCCTGCTCTAAATGAGTAATGAGTATATTGTCATTGGGTAGCCTGTCCTGGATAAGGGAACTTTCCAAGCAGATGGGCGATGGTACACTTCCTTTAAAATGGGACCAATTTGACAGCCATTTTTGCTCGATCTTCAGCATTTTCTTTTCTGTCACAACATAGCAAAGGCTACTGCAGTAACGTGTCACAGCTTGCCTTACATCCGGCTCAATACTGCCACACACAAACTGTTCTGTTCACATGGCTACACCTGCAGTCACATGACCTTGTGCTGGTTTTGTGATGTCATTGAATGTTTCTCCTATGACATGCCAAATGGGGCTTTTTCAGGTCTAGGCTGCTTGTTGAATAAGGTCTTTTAAAGAAATTACTTTCTTTTTTTCTTTTATATATAAAGTTTTTAAGATTAAACTTTTTGAAGTTTTATGATCGGGGAAAATATGAGTTGAACACCGTGTGTATATGCTTCATTTCACATTATTTTATTTGTGTCAGTGTTCTGCAGTGTTATCATATCCATTAAAATACTCCTTTAAAGGAAACAAATCCTGAAAATTATGCAGCAGAGCAAAACATAAGAAAATACAGAAATTTTTACGGTCCTGCTTTTTACCATCTGAAATACTGAATGTGCAAGTCCTCACATTGTGTCTTAACATAAAAAAACCAAAAGAAAACCCATTCCCTTAAAGCAAGCCTGCTTCCGACATATGCTGTTAAATTAAGCCATCAATCAAATTTAAGGATTTGAGGTTATGATGTTGATATAATATTCAGATCTCTGTAAAGCTATGACTTGTTCTTTAAGTGTGTGTTTATTAGTCTGTTAAATGGACTAGGTGTTTCAATTCAGAATTTAATTCTCTTCCAATTATGTAGTTCATTAATTTTGAACAATTTATTAAATTAACCATGAACACAAATGCTGGCAAACCTTTTATGCTCTTTTAGTCTTTATTATGACTTAACTGAAATTTACTCTGGAGATCTGAACAAAGCAGAAATTGTATTTTTTAAAAATTCCTTTATTATGTTTTTTAAATACAAATTTCTGCCTCCCAAGGGGTCAAGTCCTTTTTCCAATACCTTCAAGCTCAAACTGGGTCTGGAGCATTTGATAATGCTATTCACGCATTTCCAATATAACTAGATTGGCTTCTAAAGAGAGCATTCCAGTATTCCTGGTAGAACAAGGAAGTATCTGTTGTGAAACTATTTACTTGGTAGCGTTTCAACATTACCAAATTTTGGGAGTACAGTACTGCATCTAGTATGTCTGCATTACTACAAAGGGTGTTGCTTAGTGTGGTAATTCTGTTGTATTTGTGAACATGAGTAAGTCTCTGCAGCGATATGCAGTGTAGCTGATTCGGCCACATTGGAGATCATCCTGACCACGCTGGGAGGAAGTGAGGGGTCCGTGTTTGTTAAAGCAGGAATGCTGGGCCATGTGGTGGTCCATGTGACACGAGGCCCGCTGGAGTTTCTCACTTCCTGTCGCTAACGCAGCGCAGCGAGGCCCCGAGAGCAGCTCTGACCAAATGGCGGAGGGAGGTGACCCATTACCGCCCCCCCTCTCCTCTCCCCCCCCCCCCCCCCCCCCCAACCAATACAGCCAGGCCGCTCCCACACGGCAGGGTTAAGCTCTGCACTAGCAGGCATGCAAACGCAAAGCGCGCTCGTTCAGGAAGCAGAACTGCACCTACACACACACACACACACAGACACCTACACACACCTACACACAGACATGCACACACACACACACACACACACACACACACCTACACACAGACATGCACACACACACACACACACACACACACACAGACAGACATGCACACACACACACACACACAGACACCTACACACAGACAGACATGCACACACACAAACACACACAGACACCTACACACAGACAGACATGCACACACACAAACACACACAGACACCTACACACAGACAGACATGCACACACACAGACACCTACACACAGACAGACATGCACACGCACAAACACACACAGACACACACAGACACACACACACAGACAGACATGCACACACACAAACACACACAGACACCTACACACAGACAGACATGCACACACACAAACACACACAGACCCACACACACACACACATAAGATCTGCAGCTCTTTGGGCTGTGCATGGCCTGCTCCAGAAGGATGTGTAAGAGCTGCTGCTCTGTGCTGCTTATCACTGTCTTCCTCTCTGACCTGCCCAGGAATGCCGTGGTGTACAGATCCTGAAAACACTTCAGCACACACATAGTGCCTCACTGGACTAATTCATTTATTTTAATGCATTTATGTTTTTTATGTTGCTTTGTCAGTTTTGTTCAAACGCCTGCATGCTAATTGTGCAGTTTCAGCTTAGTCACATTCCTCTCAAACGCAGTGGTCAGAATGGTTTAGTCTGAGCTGCACAATTCAGACTGAAACCTGAGCATGGACAAAAATGTGTGTGTGTGTGTGTGTGTGTGTGTGTGTGTGTGTGTGTGTGTGTGTGCATGCCCTTTTCTGCTCTCTGACGGCTCTAGCTTCCTGCCTCTGTCCTAACACACACACACACACACACACACACACACACACACACACACCGCTTTATCACATAGATCTCTGGCTGAGAGGCTGTGTGGCCTATCTCTCTCTTCTGTCTCCCTTACTCTGTCCATCTCTTTGCCTTTTGTTCCTCTCTCTCTCATCCTCATCCTCTCTGGAGTGTCATTCCAGTCCTGTCCATCCGTGCCAAACTCATGTCCTCCCTGACTTAAACGCCCGCCCAGGAAAGTCTTAACCATCCCGGCAGAAACTCCGCACGGGCTGCTGAACACAAGCCTGAGGATTCAGACTGTGCAGACAAGCCGTCCCCTAAGTTTATTCAACGGACCAGGGCTCAGATCAGGCTTCATTTCTCATTTTCTCCAACTTTTATCCGTTGGCCCCGTGGAATACTGACTTGGCTGCAGTGTTAGAATCAGTTTTTTTGCACGTTGCAGTCATTACTTCTCTGTTCTATGAAAAATAAGAGACTGGGGGGGGGGTGGGGGGGTGGGGGGTAGGCACTTCTTGTTCTGGAGGAAGTGGCCAGGAACAGGAACAAAGTACAAAATTTGGGGACCTTGAAGTTCTTTGGTTTTTGTATTTAGAGAGAGACGGGTCATATGAAAACCCTCCGAAAAAACACTTCAGCTGGTCGACAGGCATAATAAAATAACACAAACAGTCGTAATTACACATTCCCACATTGCCCCAACGTGCAGGACACAGACTGCAGCAATAATATCCCACTTATGACTGCAGATTTGCTTTATGCTTTATGATGACAAAGCAAACCCAAAAGGAATGAGGAACCTGCAGAAAACGTAGCTGAATATGTCTCATAAGAAGGCTGCAAAGGTGAAAGGTCAAGAGGAACGCTCTCGCGTGTCAGACAGCCTTGGCCAAAAAACCCCACAAAAATGTCACAAGTATGTTAGTCATATTTATACTTGGGTCTTATTTCTATTATTTTCTTTTGCTGAATAAGACAAAAGGATTGGCAATGACGTGAGTCGGTTTGACTCATTTCAAAATTTGCCAATTGGATACTTTCACTTCAAGAAAAGTTAAGCAAAGAGCAACTTGAAACAAGCTGATGCCTTCTACTTACAAGACTAAAACGCAAGAGACTTTTTTACAGTGTGTCGGGAGAGGAGAGCTGCCTCGGTCTGAGTGCACCGTGGGCCACCGCCAGCCAATCAGGAAGCCGCATGTCAGGGATAGATGTTTTCCCTAGCCATCACCAGCCAATCAGGAAGCAGTAAATCAGGGATGAGGCGCTTGCCCTGGCCCAAGTTCACAAGGAAGATCTAATAGTATGCAGCAGGAAAAGGAGCCTTCTCATGCAACGCCGCAGACAGCCGGTTCACTCCAATCGCTTATTTTATCCGTCCTCGTCTCCTCAGTCCTCGCGTGACCTGGGAATCGATTGAGGTCCCCCCCCCCCCCCCGTTTTTAAGGACATTCCAATATGTTAAATGCTACTTGGAGGAGCAAGGAGGCTCCTGGAGGATGCTTCAGCGAGGATACATGAGTGCAGCCTTAGCGGAAGTCTTTTTTTTTGGAACATGTGACGTATAAATGATTCACATCTGCCACATCTGTAATTGACGTGGCTTCAAACCGACACTTGACTGAGCGAGGACTCTCCATTTGCCTAGTACACGTCCCCTCGATTCCTCCGTCCTCGTGTCTCGTCCTTGCACCTCTTCCTCGCAGCCTCCACTGGGTGGCGCTAAGGAGCATGGAAAGGATTCGAGGAAGAGATGCAAGGAGTGAAAATAAGCCACTGGAATGAACCCAGAGTGAGCTATTAAAGCAAAAATGTTCCTTTGGTTTCTTGGCCAGACAGGTTCAGGCTCTTCCTGTGTGTGTGTGAAACGGGGGAGAGTTAGACATTTGGTTTTCGACAGCCGCCATTGTCGCTATGCCTATCAGACTGGTGAAGAGTCCACAGAACAGGCTGTCTGAGGACTGAAGGCACTGCTATGCACACAGGGGAAAAAGTAACTGAACCGCACGGCTGCAGGCAAACTAGCCTAGCCGATCCCCGTGATCCTGCGTCAGGGAGAGAGTCATGTGACAAGCTCAAGGGGCGAGGTGAAAGAGGCCGTTCACTGAAACGGAAACGTGACTAATTTTATTTATGTGTTTATTTTTAAAAAACTGGGCCCTGGAGGCGTGGAAAGCGGCGCAGGTCACTTCAAAGGCTGGCAGGAATGGCCTGAAGGCAGGTGGCCAGGAGTGGCCTTTAACGGCTCAGATGTTTCGGTACCTGCAAGCGTGCATAATCCGGAAACCACGGCAACGTACTGGTGCCCTTTCCTCTCCCATCCCCCCCCCCCCTCCCCACCCCCCCCAGGGCTGAGTTTCAGCCTGGACTGCAGCAGCGGTGTCGGATGTGAAAAGACTTGTGCTGGAGAGGACTCCCCGTTTATCTGGCAACCCTCGCTGCCAAGTGACTGTGGGATGTGCAGCGATCCAGATTTTCATATTTTCAGAAACTTAAAAAAAAGCCACACAGCCGTTTTCGGTTGCACTCGCTGGTGTCGTTTTTTTTATTTATTATTATTTATTTTATTCCGCTGCTCTTGGAATCGCTTTGGGATAAATGGAGGAATTGGCGGCGTTCAAAAGATTATCCTTAAGCCGTGCGAAACTAAATGCCCCACTGGCGCACGATCACGATGCGCTCAAAACAGTCTCTCTCGAGGCCGGGGGAGGCTCGCTGTTTGTTGACATTCTTTCCGTTCTGGCTCAGAAAAGCATGAAATTCAGGCCAAAAGCTACGCTTGTTTTAAAATATATTAACACCACTCATCGTCCTTAATCACTATGCCACATTTCCATGTTGATGAGTCAAGCCTGCAGCCACTGGTGATGTCTTAAAGATGTGACACACAAGCTAAAGAGCTCTCGCAAACAAAATCACTGGAAGGCCCACCCGCTCAGCTGAATGGAACCAGTTTTCCACAACTCTACAATCATTTTAAGCTTTCTGAAAATCTAATAAACTTGAACCGATGAACCCCTGAGAAAGTTTTGTTCGATATTTATCCACGGTGCCTGAAGTATGTCCAGCCAAATGCTTCATAAAACCCCTGAAGAACACAGGGAAATGGCCAATTGTATGGTGGATGTAGCAATTATTGGTGCACGGGTTTTATTTTCTGAGTTTTATTTTCTCAAACATCTCAAGGAGCCCCAGATTATTTTTGCTGGCCCAGTTTCATCATCTTTGGGTTTAACGGCAGGTTTGAAACCCCAAAATGTGCACCTCGAAGCCCCCTCTGCTGAGGAGTAAACCAGGAAATGGAAGATGGGCAGATCAAGACCTGTTCTCCACCCTGAATATCAACAGCATCAGTGCCCCACATCCCAGTGACCCACTACAGCATCAATGCCACACACACATCCCATCATCCCTGTACAGCATCAATGCCACACACACATCCCAGCATCCCTCTACAGCATCAATGCCACACACACATCCCAGCATCTCTCTACAGCATCAATGCCACACACACATCCCAGCATCCCTCTACAGCATCAATGCCACACACACATCCCAGCATCTCTCTACAGCATCAATGCCACACACACATCCCAGCATCTCTCTACAGCATCAATGCCACACACACATCCCAGCATCCCTCTACAGCATCACCCCCCCCCCCCCCGCTCACACACACACACACATCCCAGTAACCCTGTAGGCCATTCATGAAATCCCACACAGACATGGCCTTTCCCTACATCTCGCAATATAGCACGTGCCCTGTTGTTTCAGGCAACAGCCACATGTCACACATTCCAGGAGGACATTAACCTCCAGAAAGGCTCTTTTTCACGGACAGTAAGACATCCAGCCAACGCCAGTGAGCTCATCTCGTGACTCAAGACTCTGAATCCCATACAGGAGCCTTCCACACCAAAGGCAGACCCATTTAGTTCTGAAGTGCCAGATGGCATGGCCTGGCTTTCGCCCATGTTCTACCGAGAGGCTTATCTGAATACACAGGCCTACACAATCCATTTTTAGATGTGTAGCTTTGGGGGGGGAAAGCCAAAGGAAGAAATCGATTCCTTTAAGGACCAAGAACTGCCATCTGACTGAGGTGTGACGCGGCCTCAAAGGGATAAGATTCAGATCAGTTGAGGGCTGAGAAATAAAAAGGCTGTGTCTGAGACACTGGGCCTGTGCTATTCTGCCTGACAAATGACCCATAAAACCTCTTCGGTTTAGGGAGGAAACTAATTTGATGAACTGGATGATGAAGCACGATTTATGCCATGAAGTTTATACCAGGAGTAATAGCTTTTATAGCTCGGACAATTGACTACTGAAATTTGACTGTACGTTGTAAAATGGATTCCATATTGATGGTTTATCTGTGTTATGAATTTGTGGCAGAGATACCGGTGAGAGGCAGTAACAGCCAAAGCTGAGTAACGGCCAAGCTGTCGGACTCTGAGCGCCTGATTTACCTCCTCCCTCCCAGGACAGAGTTGGGGCTCGTGTTATTTTACAGAGACTCCCGAAATGCAGTGGGAGTCTTTAAGCACGGGGGGTCTGACCGCCCTCAGAGAAGCACAGACTGTGGAGAGTGACTGCTCCCTCAGACTGGGGGGCCGGTGTTCTGGGGGGGGAGGGGGTTGGGCGTGAAGGAGGCTCAGGAGAGGGTAGATATGGAGTTATGTCACATTTACATTTCGGCTGTATATCAGAGACCCGGTATAAGAGTGTCTTCCAGATTACATTCTTTTACATACCATTCATTTATACAGCCGGGTATTTTTACTGAAGCGGTTCAGGTTTAGCAACTCGCTCAAGGGTGCAATGGAAGTGGCCCACCTGGGAATCAAACCAGCAACCCTTTTTTTTTTGAGTGGCAGTCCTGGTTCTCCCCTGGTCATCGTGCTACCCTGGGCCTCCTCAGCTGTCTGTGGCACACTGGAGGTGGGCCTCCTCAGCTGTCTGTGACACGCTGGAGGTGGGCCTCTTCTTCCAGACCGAGAGTAAACAGGCCCGGTCCCCGCTGGGCTTACACAGAACTATTTACGGCCTCCGTTTATTTTTTCACTCCGCCATTCCCAGGCCTGCGGACGCAGTCAGCCGCACCGTCCGCCGCAAAGCCCCCTGGGTCTAGAAGCACGTTTGTAAATCTGTGCCGTAAATCTGCAGGGCTCGAGTAACTCTGCAGGAGAGCTGGAGTAACTCTGCAGGAGAGCTGGAGTAACTTTGCAGGGCTCAAGTAACTCTGCAGGAGAGCTGGAGTAAATCTGCAGGAGAGCTGGAGTAACTCTGCAGGAGAGCTGGAGTAACTGTAGGAGAGCTGGAGTAAATGTGCAGGAGAGCTGGAGTAACTCTGCAGGAGAGCTGGAGTAAATCTGCAGGAGAGCTGGAGTAACTGTAGGAGAGCTGGAGTAAATCTGCAGGAGAGCTGGAGTAACTGTAGGAGAGCTGGAGTAAATCTGCAGGAGAGCTGGAGTAACTCTGCAGGAGAGCTGGAGTAACTCTGTAGGAGAGCTGGAGTAAATCTGCAGGAGACCTGGAGTAACTCTGCAGGAGGGCTCGAGTAACTCTGCAGGGCTCGAGTAACTCTGTAGGAGAGCTGGAGTAAATCTGCAGGAGAGCTGGAGTAACTCTGCAGGAGGGCTGGAGTAACTCTGCAGGAGAGCTGGAGTAATTCTGCAGGGCGGGAATAACTCTGCCAGGGCTGGGGTAACTCTGCTGGTTCTGCAGAATGCTGTAGATTTGGGTCTTTGCACCAAGGCGAGATCTGAGATCCACCATCCACCTCCCATAGGAGTGGAGCTCACTAACATTCAGAAACAGAGGATTATGGGATTGCATGCATGCAGGCTTTACGTAAGCAGGTAAGACCAGTTCAAAGCAGGGTCTTGTTTTCACTGACCGCCTGACAATGACTCAGTGGCCATATTCCATCTCGTGTTCTTCAGTCATAGCCTTTTTCTGTTTGTCTTTTCTCTTTCTTTGTTTGGTCTTTGAATTTGCCTAAAAGATTTCTGCAGAATCAAAAGCAGACATTTGCTTACACAAACACTCTCCCAGCTGAAGCAGTGAACACAGGTAGATGTATGCTGAACACGGTTGACATCACTGCACAGGTACGAGGGCCAAACCCCACCCGTGTTTAAAGCTTTAACACCCTCTGGCGTGAAGTCCGTTGGCTTTGCCTACTACTTCAGTGCTACCTGAGGTGAGCCGTAAGGGAGCACTGGCTCCCTCTGCACCTGACTGGGTCAGCTGTTATTGGATTAAAAAACGAGGCCTGCGGGCCTCTCAGGACACCCCACGCCACCCCACCCCCCCTTCACAGGACTTTTATCAGCAGGGACAGATCTGGCCCGCTCACGTGCACCCCCACTGTCCCGAAAGCCGCTCTACTGACTACATGTGGCTCCCATTTCCCCCATAGGAAAATAATACGTAAATGGCCAAAAACGGCGAGATTCAGGAAAGAGATTTAATTTGCAGTTCTGGAAACATCCGTAGGATTGAGCGCTGAAGGAGGGACAGAATTGTGACCGTGACACTGAGTCGGACTGAGCGGGGGCACCGTCTGGGATTTTGGGCCCCACGTTGGGCCCCACCGCACCCTTGCACAACTACAGCACAGTTTTGAGGGCCCCTGTCAGTAAGGGGCCTAGGAATCATCCTAAACCCCCCCCCCCCCATATGGCACCCCTCAGTCTGTGTTACCGAAATGTAGAATATGAATGTAAAGGCACTGACTGAAGTGAGGTTTGTGACGGGACGGTGTGACAGCTTGTGATTGGCCTGTAGGGTGTGACTGATCGTGATGGGCCTGCAGGTGGTGATGCATTGTGATTGGCCTGCAGGGTGTGACTGATCGGGATGGGCCTGCAGGTGGTGATGCATTGTGATTGGCCTGCAGGGTGTGACGGGTTGTGATTGGCCTGTAGGTGGTGATGCGTTGTGATTGGCCTGTAGGGTGTGACGGGTTGTGACTGGTCGCTTTAGCGTAGCGGCGCCCCGGCGGCCTACCCTCAGGGACTCGATCACCAGGTCCCGCGCCTCCAGCTCTCCCTCCAGAATGCTCAGCAGCGTCAGCAGCTCCTTCTGGCTCAGGCTCTCCACATTCATCCTGGATTCCTGAGAGGAAGAGGAGGGACAGCAGACGGTGAGAGATGCTTTCGCAGCCTGAGGGGTGAGGAGTTAGGGGGTAGGGGTTAGCGGGGTTAGGGGGCAGGGGGTAGTTTGAGAGTAAAAATTATTTCCTCTGCTGCCACCTCTGGCAGAGGAAGAGCCCCATGCACTGGCACATGGAAGGCCCAGCCCCCCTCCTCTTCTTCCTCCTCTTCCAGCCACCCAAAAACAGACCAATCTCCAGTGGTAAGCCCTCAGTCTGGTCTGCTATACATAATAAATACCAAGCAGAAGGGGCCCAAAAGGCCAGAGTTCAGGTGGTGAGGATCAACAAGGAAGGTCAGTCCCAAATCCGTTCACTGTTGTCTACCTATTGGAAACAGGCCAGCTTGTAACCAGGAAGTCATTAACATCCTTGCGAAAGTCATTCATTCCCCCCCCCGGCTCGAGAACGAGAGAGAGAGTCTGTTGTATGTCACGCGTTGTTCTCTGCCCTCCTCCTCGGTTTCTGAGGAAGACTGTGGTTTTGTCCTGGGCGGACGGGGTTGAGTGGAGATGGCTGGGGAACATGCGGTGGTTTGTCACAGGAAAACCGTGCATGCCCTGTGCCAGGCTTCTTCTAACCGAAAAGCCGCGCTCCAGCGCACAGCGACTCGGCCCGGCCCGGCCCAGGCCGCGTCAGAACCGCCACCTGCAGCCCCTCGTCGGTACCACCACTCTTTACCAGGAACAGAACTGCTTCAGCGTCAGATTCAGTACCTGCGTAGGCCGGCACTCGTGGTGAATGGGCTCGCTGCCCTTTGAAAATTTAAAAATACGATTCACAAAACATAACTACGTCACATTCTCCTGGGCTTTTACGCACGTGCTCCCTCAACGCCGACTCAGCTGAACTTTTTTTTTCCTTCTGTTTTTCCTCCCCGCCCGGTCATGGAGAACGAGAGGAACGTGTCACTGTCATATGGTTAAGGCAGAACAGCTGGCTTGTGGGGGGAACCTTACACTGACTACTTTGAACATTCAGCAAAAAAAAAAAAAAAAAACTTCTGCAGTTGCATGAATCTCAACAAGTGGTCACATGACCACTTCTCTCTCTCTCTCTCTCTCTCCAGTTTCCTCTGTGCTTGGCCTCTCTGCTCTACCCCTGTCTCCAACGGCGACTTCAGAAATATGCATAACGGCAAGCCGTGGGGACATACTTAACACACAGCAGTAAGAAAATGTTAAAAAGCAAAAATGAAGCAATAAACAGCTTATGCAGCAGTAAACAGCCCAGGCAGCACCTCTGAACAGTCCTTCATTCACGCTTGACCCTTCTGAAGACTGCTGTCTGTGTGGGCTGCTCGATCAGCCAAGAATCCAGTCCTTCCATACACAGACAAGGGCAGGACTGACGCGTGAGATCGTGCTGTTGGACCATGGCTCACAGTGGGCTCTTAGAGAGAGAGAGCATCCTCTGGGCTCCCTTGATTATCATAAAATAATCTCAGATGGGCCATTGGAATAGGCCTGCATGCGTCCAACTGCTTTCATATGGATTTATTTTCATTTTTATTGATGGATGTTTTTGTCCTTAAAGATGAAGGACAGGAAGTCACTGCTGCCTTCTGTTAAAAGTCTTGAAATAAAAACCCGTTTGAATAAACGAGAGCGAGGGGAAAATACTGCACGACGGGGGAAAACCCCCGCTTTTATTCCAAACGTCGATTTCGCGCTCGTGTGTGCGCGCGCAGCTGTTTGACTTCTCTGCCGCACAGAGCTCCAGTCTCTCAGCGTAACGGCACGCGGAGCTTCTGCAGCCCCTGCGGTCTGTGGTTTGGCCACTCGCACAGCACGCTTATTACAGCGCCAGTCCGAGAGAGAGAATGCATTCAGCGCTAACGTTTCTTCCCACAAATTAACTCCACACCTCCCTCAAGTTTTCTGCATGTCGTTTTCACCCCTCCGCTAATTCCACGCGCTCGTAATTTTTTTTTTTTTTTTTGCCAATGTGAGCGAGACCGAGCGCTGCTGTACTCATGACATTGAAATACATTTACTAGAACGTTCGTAATATACGTTGTAGAAGTACGGCACAGCAGTACGTGTACTTATTGTCCTTTTAAAGGCACGGCTGTCGCCAGAGGGGTGAAAGGTAGTGACGATTATAGGGGCCCACAGCTTAAAATAAATAAATTTGTTTCATTTAAAAAAATGGGACCCAGAATTCCTAGCTTCTTTATCTAAGACGCT
Source organism: Anguilla pacifica (assembly GCA_039654925.1). NCBI lineage: Eukaryota > Metazoa > Chordata > Actinopteri > Anguilliformes > Anguillidae > Anguilla > Anguilla pacifica. The sequence continues at coordinate 53,781,979 of CM077296.1, forward strand.
GTTCTCGCTGTGGTCGTCGGTCACAATAGGCGGTGTTTGTCGTAGGGAATAACATGTGGGAGGGAGGTAAAAGGAAATGTGGGCTACACTGTGAGAACTAAACATTCCCAGGCTCCTCTTCCTCTCCCAGTCCCCAGGGCTCATCCTTTATTCTCCAGTTCATATCCCATCCCCTTGCCATGCAGTGTCCAAAATATCGGCGGGGTTCTCTTTCCGTGGGTTGTCTTTTAATTCCATTTTCAGTGAACGATTCTTCAAACAGGGACACGTCAATCTAATCTTTTTTCTTTTATACTTTTTGCTGCTTCTGAACACTTTTTGCTGGATTCAAGATGCTGCTCTCTCTGAACTCTGCTTCCACAAACTGATATCACTGGCCGATGATGAAAACGGCATTCCACGTGACGTGAACTGCACGGGCTCAGATTCAGACCGAATGAACGCTGTAGCCAACGGTTACGAGAACAGTAACGGTCAGCCAGCAGGCTCGTGGCATTCCAGAATGCATTCAGATTATAACAGAATTCTCATTCTGCAAAGCCTGTTATGGATGAATTTGACTCCATTGGTATGCAATCTTTTACGGCCTTATGAAATGATGTGTCTGTATCTGATGCATCTCTAAGGACACTAAAAGGCTCTCATATTGAGTTATGAGTTATGCATTAAACTCATGTATGTGCTGTATGTTTTTAACCAAACAAGCCTGGACGAACGAATGCTAATGATCTAGATGCAGCCACTCCTTTTAATCAGCGAGAGAGGGAGGCCGGACTCTATGACAGCAGACACGATATGTTGGCTGCACGTCCCACGATTTATGAAACGGAAAAGAGACGTACGGAGGGGGTGGAAGGGTATGTGAACTGCACCAGGGTAGGTATGGATCTCATTGACCGAGAGCCCCAACAGAGATTTATGAATGGACTGAACATCTTCATCTCTGACGTCATTTGTCATCTACACACCATGGCACATTTCTATTAGGTGGACTCATAAAGTCATCTAATGCGTCTGTTTCGATATAGAGCCACACAAACACTGTCCAGTTGACGTGTGGAAAAACGTGCGCATTCCAACAGCCTACGGTGGAAAAGTTTCATAAAGATTTCAAAGCTGATAAAAGTAGGTAACCAATTTTCTATCTTTCATTTGTTACTAATTTAATAAAGTAGCGAGACACCTGTCGAGCCACATTTGTCCCTTTTCAGTCGCCCTAGGGGAGAATTCACAAGTTATAACGAAGCTTGTCACCTTCGTCAGCAAGTGCAAATTCAAGCTTGACTGCATTTGTGGCCACCTCCTGGTGGCGTCACCGATACCTTAAAAGAAACGCCCATTCTGAGTCTGCTCCGATCCCCAAATGGGAGAAACAGCGGGACTGCGGAGGGGCACTGCATGTACCCTAAAACCGTTTTTATACACACTAAAGCAGACACGTAAGGTTGCTCAGAAGTTTATCTGAAAATTATAATTATGATTGAAATGGTAGGCTATATTTGGAACGCAATACGTCCTTTAGAAATTGAATGGGACACGTTGATTGCGTTTCCAGCACAAGGGACCTTTTGATAAACACTAGGCGAAGTCAAAACGAAATTAGTTTTTAACCCAATTTAGTGGGCCTGGACAGTTAAAAGGTATTGAAAAGCAATGTTATGCAATATGACTCGGATACGAACCCCAAACTGAAACAGCGCGCAAAGTTTTCCCAGGAAATCTACTGACCAAACTGATCAACATCAAAAAGTCTAAATGCACCATTACAGGGTAAATGTTAACAAAGAGTGAGTTTGCATTAAGTGTCGTGATATATGATGCACTTTGCATGGTTATTTTGAGAGCCATTTAATCTGTAGGTCAACATACACTCGGTCTTAAAACAAGGCATTTTCACTGTCTCCATACTGTAAGTAGATGTCCATTCTTCCATTAGCTATTTTCTTGTATTTTGGTAAATCTTTTCAGTTGAAGTTGCCGTTAGCGGGGAAGACTATAATCTATAGCCGATTCGAGTTTAATCATTAGTTTGTCCCCCTTTCTTTGCAATATCCTAGTTATTGTTTATAGTGCTAGTGTGGTATAAATACGTCTGGATTTCTTCCAACTTCACAACTTCAGAAGTTCCCATTAGAACAATATGTGCCAAGACCAAACAAAATAAGCAGTGAAACCCAAGCGACGATAAAAGAAGACAAAAATGCAACATACCCTCATGTGTCCGGTCCTTTTGAATCTTTAATTTCCCCACATCCAAACGGAAAAATGCAACAAAATTCGATTTACTCTGACTATTCTAATCCCAGCGGAAACTGTGGGATGGCAGTCTCTCACAAAACAGACAGCCTATGGGGAGGAGGGATCTCGTAGCTTTGGCCAATGGGAGTCGTTCTCTGTGGAAGGGGGCTTTGAGAGGGGCGGGGTTGTCCCGTTGGTTTCAGATAAATCTCTTTGTTTAGACTTTTTTCCTCCTGTGCTTCTTTGGACGAGTGATGTTCAATGAAGTCACTTCCTGCATACTCCACATGGCTACCTCGTACGTTTCATAGTCATCTTGTGATCGTCTTTTCCTTATGGTGGAGTAATGCGTTTCACTTTATTAATTTGACGGTGTAACTGTAGCACACAGCCTCTGCCTGTAGTCAGATTTGTTAAAACTTTCACACTTTTCGACACGGTGTTACGAGACAATCCGTGCAAGTGTGAGAATGGAATGCATTTGACGGGTCACAAAAGCATCTTCAAAACAAGATGAGAAAACGCATTATCAAAAATAAACGTAGCCTAATCGACTTAGCTTTAACGTACCCTTTTAATTACATTACATTACAATCACATATCCAGAGCCACTTGAATCAGTGGAGAACATCATTGGTTAGTCTCAGGAATGCAAGTGAGACATTACCAAGAAGGCACAAACGAACTACTTAATTAGCCGAACAAGCGAGCAATTAAATAATTAAATCCACATATAGCCTAAAATATGTTATATGATATAACATAGAGCAATGTTCTTGACTTCAAGGATATTTAAATTGTAGAGTGCAGATGTATTTCAATGGCCACTTTTGAATGACTAACCCCTAAATTAATACTAAACTCTCCAGTGAACAATTTTAAATAGCCAGAGGATGTGACATTTAAATGATGTGACACTTAACTCATTCGCCTTTAAAATAGCGAAGAAGCCTGTACAAGAACTGAGTAAATTGGTATTTAAACGCCATCTGGTGGCAACGAATATATTTAACATTCCTACTGTCTTGCGACAGTAAACGGTACTCTATATTCCAGCGCGTAGATCTAATGCCTAACGTTTCATTATGTGGGGGTACATATTATTTTTTCCATTTATTAAATTTTTTGTTGACGTTTCAATCCACAGTGACCTTGAAAGGTTACAAGCTTCCAATCCATGAAATCAGTGCTCATCCAGGTAAACGGTGGTGAAAGTGTAATGTCACCAGTCCAGAGGCATTATGCTATATTCATGTCTTTTCATATCAATTCGGGAACATGAACTGAAGTAAAAAGAGTGGTTCTGGGTTTTTACTCGGCGCAGTCACACAGCTAACACGGTAATCCTGCTTCATGAAACTGGGCCCAGAACTGTCAGTTATCCAGTTTTGGCATATATTAATGTCTCAGTCATGAAAGCACACTAATGTTATTAGTACGCCAAGTTGTTTTGCCTTGGCTCAGAATAATGGAAACAGACATCAGTTAATCGTGTCTCTCCCAGTAAAGATCAAATGAACATTCCATTTATCTCAGCTGTTCCATCTGTAAATGTGAAATGGTTTCCTGTGTGAAAGCTTGAGGGACATGTTGATTGTTTTTATTTTTTATTTTGCTGAATTCCAGTGAAGATAAGCAGCTGATTTCCCATACTAAGCCAAGATGGTTACCAAGAAAACGATTAACAAGATTGACAAACTTCCTCGTGGAGGACACAGTAAAACGGGCATTCGTCTAAAAAAAATAAAATAAAAACCTTGATTGTTTTTCTAATTTCAGTCTGTCTGATTTCCAAAACTTTCAGTGAGGTTAATTACTGATTGTATAAGAGGTTAAATCTAAGTTTTTCTAAAGTGTAAAAAAATAAACCAAAAAAAAAAGTTTGTAAAGGGCAGTTTTCTGAAAACTATCATTGCGTTAAATGAAGAGCAAGGTCTTTACATTAAGTTACATGAAGTTTTAATTCCTTTTTCTGTTTCCCTGAACTCTGGCTTCACACACACACACATACACACACACACACACACACACACAGGGCTCTTATTGTAAGCAAACGCGTGAATTTGAGTAATGCAGGGTCATCAGTCGGCAGTTTGTTTCTCACGTCGCCGAGTGCTGGGCTCCTCCTCCTCGGTCGTAAATAACCCGCTTATGGCGTGCCCTGGTGCCTTTAATGAACAGTAAATTATGAGGGCCGGTCTTTTTTCAGATGAGCAGCTGCTTATTAATGCGGTCCCTGGGCAGCCGCGTAGCGCTGGGGCTAAAGTAAAGTAGCTAAATCCCGAGCGGTTAAATTCATCTCGGGGCCTGTCAACAAAGCGATGTGTCCACCCCACACGCTTCCTCGGTGAGTTATTGCCCTCGTCACAGTGCGGACCACACTGCTGTGGTTACCACACCTCTCCTCCACACTGGCTATTTGACTCATATTTTTTAGACCCCCCAAATAGTTGAAACTGTGACCTCGCGCTGACTTGTTGACGATTGTTATGATTTTTTGGCTGGACCGCAACAGCGGGGCCAGCCTTACAAACACGAATGTCTGTGACTGAGTGACTGAGCGATGAAGTTACACCATCGGTCGGCCGAGTTATGAAGTTACACCATTGGCCGGCCGGATCACGTGTGTTAGGTCCAGCCATATACTAGGATTTAACCTGGTCTTCTTACCCTTGAATGGCAGGCAGGAGACTCGCGTGTGATTGCGCTCTAAAAATCATGATCATGACGGGAAATTATTATTCGTTCGCTTTCATTAAGAATATCTGTACGGTTGAGCACTTGGAGATGTGTCGCTGTTAAATGGCAAAACCCACTGAAATATTTGGTGCAAGAAAGAACTGTGCAAAGCAAACTATCATTTTTATTCACCTTCAGCTGTATGTCTCCACTGTGTTTCTGGCAGTTCTGTCACACTGAGAATAATTTTTGCCAAACAAATCAAATATTTTATGTCTATGGTTTAAAATGACAAACACCAATCAGATGTTACACCAGCACAGTAGCCAGAAATGCTCACATAGTTGGCTTTGCATAGAACCAGGTATGCCAGAACAGCCTGGGTGGCCACTCACAACTAGGTATGGTAGTTCAGCTAAGATAAATAAGATAAATGGTCAGGCTGAGATACTGTTTAGGTGGCCGTGACACACCCTGGCCCACACATGCCTGTACCAGTGTATTACACATTTATTACACATCTATTACACATCTACCAATGTCATATTACTCAGAGGGGACTTCCTGTAATTCATCGTTTTTTTTTCCATCCTGGAATTGGAGAAGACCACGGCTATAAAATGGACTTTAAACTCATGTATTGGGCACTAATCCCAGAAATGGTCATTACTTTGTGATGGTATCCCCTAGTTACTTATTAAAGCACGGAGGTGGAAAACCCAGGTTCAGAAAGTAAAAGTCCCCCCAGTTGTTTTATTCCAATCGCTTGGATTTACTAATTAGCACAATTCTTCAGCCAGGAGGTCGAACTAATTAGTGAAATCAGCCGGCTCCAGAGTTCATGGGTGGAAGAAACGCATGGCAGGGCTTTTACTTTCTGACCCCTGGACTTTCCGTCTCTGTTGAGGCGTATCCTTTAACTGGCTGCTGCTTGGCAACAGGAGGTTGGCGTGACGACACTGGCTGGTGCCTCTGCAGCCTGGCTGACCCCGTGCTGTTTCAGACACCTGTATCGGTGCAGGAATCGCAGGAGAGGGGAGACTGTGGCGATGAGCATCTATCTCTGAGACAAACAGCCGGATTTATTGTCCCTCTCTGTATCCTCACCTTTGTGGAGCCCTTCAAGTTGATAGCCTGCTCTCAGCTTGTATTTTTCCACTGTATTCAGACAGGGTGAAAGCAGAGAGTGTCACAAAGAGAAGGAGAATTCACAGTACAGAAAGTGTCACAAACCCTGGCCAGTATGGGGGTTTTTGTATATGAGTTTGAGAGCCTGAAACTCCACAGATATCTTGCTTCTCAGTCTCGCCCATCCAACAGCAGTTTTAAACTGCACTCAGCCAATCAGAGGCTGTGTTTGAGGTGGGCGAAGGTGACTCCAGTGAGGAGACTGTGTCAGCCGTCCCCTCTAATGGCAGCTGGCGTTGTCGTGGCAACACCCTTGTGTAGAGTGATTCATGGCTGACCGGCATCTCCTCCATGCTACATGCCCCCCCCCCCCCCCCGCCCCCATTTCTGACTTTCCTCAAAGTTAATGGTGTTCTTACTGGGTCTTTTCCTCCAGGAAGTCCCATCCCCGACCCTCCCCCCCCCCCAAACCCCCCAACCTCTCCTCCATCCCTCAGTGACCCATAGGCTAATATCACCTTTCCCCACAGTAACCCCCGTGTGTCTCCGGTGTACAGTGTGACTTACAATGGAGGTGAGTGGGCAGGTGGCTTTGACCACAGCGGAAGCATCCGGAAGCATCCAGTGGTGGTGTGGTAGGGGCAGGAGGGGGGCGATTAATGGTTTTAAAAGGTGAAATTAATTCTTCAGAGCTGAGAGGTGAACTTTTAACAGTCAATGTATAAATATAATCCAGGCCAGTATTTTTAAAAAGCTGTTTCATTAAACTGTCAACTGTCAATCTTTTGCACACCAGATATAACATTATGACATCAGCATATAATGACTGCATATGTTTTTTTCCAGGCTGAAAGCAACACAATTTCTGCTTTTTTGGTAACACTCTGAACATGACAACATGACATAGCCATTGCTCATGTTGTTCATTTGTGATTCACTGTCAAAGTTGTACCACACATGCACATGGGGAAAATGCACCACAACTGCTGCACTCTTAACTGGAACTAAGTCATTCAAACACAGCACAGAGTGCTTTGAGTCTGCACTGTCTTGATGTTTTTTTCTCCAAAAAATCTGAATTATTAAAATCTGAATTATTTGCTAAATCCCTAGCAGTTGCCACATCAGCCAGCAGAGGGCAGTCCTGCGCAACTGAGCACCACTGATATAGTCACAAAAAACTCTAAAACAGACCAGCATCTGCTATAGAAGGCTAGGAAGAAAAAAAAAAAGATTTGGAGAGAGAGAAAAGAAAGAGCAACTGTGTCAGTAACAAATTTGTCTCATTTGGCATTTATATTGTAAGTGCCCATGCAGCTATTTGGAAACTTACAGACCGAAAACATCAGTGGCAGCTGTAGAGCGCGTAAGTGTATCTCGTGTCAAAGTAATTTAAAAATGACGACGGCAGCAGCAACAATAAATGGCAGCAAATGCAAGCAATTGAGTGGCCTATGCACCCTCACTATGATCTGTGACCATGTGCATTCCCGTTCTCTGGATGTTATTAAAGGAGAGGAGAGGGGGCGGGGGGTCTGTACTCTCTGGCATCTCCGCCATCGCTGGTGTCAGGCCTGGATGAGCAAAGGAGGAAGGTTGTGCATGGAGCTAGCATCCCTGTCATGTAAAAACCCCATTAACCGCTAATGAAACCTGTACCAGAGATGAGAAAACCAATGGCTCGGGGAACGATGCCATGCAGGACACTTGACCCATGAAGAATGCCAGCCCAGCCGAGTCCAGCTCAGCCCAGATCAGCCTGTTAGCATAGCAGTGTGACCGTGGGGCCCTCACTGTTAGCATAGCAGTGTGACCGTGAGGCTCTCGCTGTTAGCATAGCAGTGTGACCGTGCGGATCTCGCTGTTAGCGTAGCGGTATGACCGTGGGGCCCTCGCTGTTAGCATAGCAGTGTGACCGTGGGGCCCTCGCTGTTAGCATAGCAGTGTGACCATGCGGCTCTCGCCGTTAGCATAGCAGTGTGACCGTGAGGCTCTTGCTGTTAGCATAGCAGTGTGACCGTGCGGCTCTCGCCGTTAGCATAGCAGTGTGGCCGTGAGGCTCTTGCTGTTAGCATAGCAGTGTGACCGTGCGGCTCTCGCCGTTAGCATAGCAGTGTGACCGTGAGGCTCTCGCTGTTAGCATAGCAGTGTGACTGTGCGGATCTCGCTGTTAGCGTAGCGGTATGACCGTGGGGCCCTCGCTGTTAGCATAGCAGTGTGACCGTGAGGCTCTCGCTGTTAGCATAGCAGTGTGACCGTGCGGATCTCGCTGTTAGCGTAGCGGTATGACCGTGGGGCCCTCGCTGTTAGCATAGCAGTGTGACCGTGAGGCTCTCGCTGTTAGCATAGCAGTGTGACCATGCGGCTCTCGCCGTTAGCATAGCAGTGTGACCGTGCGGATCTCGCTGTTAGCGTAGCGGTATGACCGTGGGGCCCTCGCTGTTAGGGTAGCGGTGTGACCCTGCAGCTCTCATTATTAGCGTAGCGGTGTGATTACCTCGACAGACTAAAGACCCAGGTCCCACGCTGATGGTGTGTAGAGTTATAGTGATTTTTTCTTTAGTCTGAGCATGTGAGGTCATGCTAATCTCCCCAACACAACCAAGAGGATTGACCTACTGGAGAAAGTTCTTGAATGGGCATCATAGTTTTGGGACTCTGAGTGCAACATTGTGTAGGAAACTGGTGCTTTCAACTCCACGGTTGCGGGTTTGATTCCTAGGTTGGGGCACTGCCGCTGTGCTCTTCAGTAAGACACTTAACCGGAACAGCTTCAGTTAATTTCTGTTCTCTTCTCTAACCCAATCTGTCCCCCAACCACACCCCCCAACCCCAAATTCACAGAGCAGTCCAGCTCCGCCCCTCTCCTGCTGCAAGCCCTTCCCATGATGCAACCTGGAGACCCAGGTGCATCAGCATGCAGCTCCTCATCTGCATATTAATAGAGACTTCTTCTTTGTTTGGGTTCTCGGGTTTTGCCAGCTCGTTTATACTTGAGGCTGTAATGTTCCCACAGCCACTCTGTTTGCTCTGATAGATTCCTCATTATCTGTGTATTAGCATTTAGCTTATCTTTAATCTATTAGCACCGGGCCAGTGGGCAGGGGACGGGCTGCTCCTGAGGTTTCTTCCCACTGGGGTGTTTTTATTGCTTGTCACTGGGGATTTTTTTTTTTTTTTTGAAGGGGGGGGGGGGGGCAGCGATGGGCTGGTGGGGTGGTGGGGCGGTGGGATGGTGGGAGTTCAGGCTCTGTTTTCCCAGTTTTTCCCCCCATTTATTTCTTTTTTTCCCCATCTTTGTGGCAGTGTCTCTAAAAAGCACTGTACAGATAAAATTGAACTGGAGTAGAGTTATTGAGCCGGATAAACAGATGGTATATACAAAAGAATATGCGCTGTGTAAGTTGTTGTGGATAAGAGGGTCTGCTAAATTCCTAAAACGTAAAGGTAAACGACACAGGTTGAATAGAACAGAGGAGGGGTTTGATGGATTACCTTATATGTACCTGAGATCGTTAAGCTAGCCTCTCCCACCTCTTATAATTTAAGTCTTATGACTACAGACTGACTTCCTAAGCCGGGTATCAAGATCGATGATAAATTCCACAGAATATTGCTTCTGAAGACAAATTTATACTGTGCACCGAGGCACAAAGTGTGCCTGTATCTATATCCCTCAAACAGAAGGGAAGAGTTTAAACAAAACTGCAGCATCAGCATTTCAGTGTTTTGTTGTCTTTGTTTTTTTATATTTATTTGCTTGTAAATGTGTATACATATATATATTTCTGTCTCTGCTCCCCCTGACGTGATCACTGAGATGGCGGGTTTTGCGCATTCATAAACAATTTGCACGCTGTTGCACTGGCATGCTGTCCAGAGTGTGCCAGGCTGAGAGAGAACCTCACGCTGCTGTGGAACTCTCCGGGTTCGAGAGAGAGAGAGAGAGAACCTCACACTGCTGTGGAACTCTCCGGGTTTTCGAGAGAGAGAGAGAGAGAGAACCTCACGCTGCTGTGGAACTCTCCGGGTTCGAGAGAGAGAGAGAGAGAACCTCACACTGCTGTGGAACTCTCCGGGTTCTCGAGAGAGAGAGAGAGAGAGAGAACCTCACACTGCTGTGGAACTCTCCGGGTTCTCGAGAGAGAACCTCACGCTGCTGTGGAACTCTCCGGGTTCGAGAGAGAGAGAGAGAGAGAGAGACAGAGAACCTCACACTGCTGTAGAACTCTCCGGGTTCTCGAGAGAGAGAGAGAGAGAGAGAGAACCTCACGCTGCTGTGGAACTCTCCGGGTTCGAGAGAGAGAGAGAGAGAGAGAGAGAGAGAGACAGAGAACCTCACATTGCTGTAGAACTCTCTGGGTTCTCCGTGTGGCTGGCTGTAAGCCTGTTAATAAAGAGAAACCCACAGTGTCTGCACACACACTCCCTCACAGAAATACTGTATCCTGCAGGAGATTACAGAGCTTTCCACTCTGGATAAAGCAATACTAGACGTGTGAGTTTGGGGGGGGGGGGGGCGTGGGGAGGGGTGGAACTGTAATTTACTTCTCCACAAAAGTGGTGTAGCTACCAGGAGAGGAAATATTATTCCTGGAGTTGTCGGTTCTATGCAAACTTTACTGAATGATTCAGAGCGCATAATATTTTAACTTTTTTCCCCCCTCCCCTGTCAACATCATAAATAGCCTCTTTGCATGAAGTATGGCCACAAAATGTACTCCCTGGGACAGTAGATATTTTAGGCAGGGAGATTGCAGCTTCGCTGTGCATTTGGTCTGCTCTCCTGGTTACTCATTGTCCTCTTTCAGGCACTGCATCCTTGAGCAAATTGTGCTGAAACAGTGTTTATGTTGTTCTGTAGAAGTTTACAGCTGCAAGTAATGTACAGACACACACACACACACTTGTATAGTTCCCTAGAAAGTGCCAACTCAAGGTGAATTTCTTTTATTTTTATTTTTTACCGTTTTGAAATCTTTGGTCCCAAGAACAAAGGGGCAAAGAAAGTTGTGTGCACTGTAAGAATCCAGACATCCTATTTCTTGTTGATAGTTTGGCTAAGGTGTCCAATAAACCCTTTGTAGGGAGATGGAACCTGAGTCGAGCTTAGTAATGGGTCCCTTAGCACACATAACATGAAGCATACCATCAGGGCAGTGGAACTGAGGAGTCTTTCAAAGACGGGCGGGTCTTTATAAATGTTCTCTTAACCATGGTCTCCATGGCTAAGGCTAAGCTGCAGTGAAACACAGGGGCTATGCAGAAAACTTTGGATACGAAACAATTGCATACTGTTTTCAAACAGAGAACAGTTGGTGAACAGAGTATTTATTCAAGAAATATGATCAAATACAAGTGCCAGATACTCATATATTAGAGTTGGGGGAAAAAATATAGGCAAATGCAGAATGTATTCTTTAATGTGTGAATAATTTCTTAATAAAAAAAGTTAAACACAAAAGGTGGTTTAAGAAAAGAAACCACAAGAAGGGTTTGGGAGTCCCTGTTCTGTTTCCAAAAACACAATCCACCGATACTTTAAATAACCGATTCAATCCTTCTGTTCATAAAATAAACCTTCCACGTGTGCAGTTAGGCTGCAGTTTCACCGAGAAAGCCATTGTCTGGATTTTACGCTCTCATATTAAACAAAGAAACAAACAAACTGATTGTTTCCACTCTTGCATGAAATTCATTCAGCTGAAATCTAGCCGGCTCTCCGTGGCAAGCCTGGAGTTGCCGAGGTCTTCCTACCAGGGCTCGGCCCCAAATTTATTCCAGGCTTTGCTAGAAAATTAGATTCTTAATTGCAATCTGTTCCACACTTCTGGTAAAAGCATTTTAATCCATCAATGTGAGTGTTGTGGATAAGAATGTTCTCTCTCTCTCATTTTTATTAAGTGGTCCCTAGGTTTCTCTTCAGAGCTGAAACAGTTCCAGACCGCTGAAATAAATCCATATTTGAGGCCTACGCGGGACGATATGATGTAAATATGACATGTAGACATGCAGCTCCTTCTTTTATGTGTGGCCAGAAACAGACTATCACTGGCAGATGTAATCTTCATGGGGCCCTGGGGCATTGTGGGATACTGGCAGACTCACTGAACTGAAAAAGACACCGTTTGGCTATTTCGCACGCAAATGGAAAACGGGCTATAACATATGCAAGTTTTCTATCTTTTATTCGGCCTTTGTTTTTCATCGTTACGTCGCGTTACATCACATTTCAGTCATTCGACAGAAGCGCTTATCCTGAGCAAATGGGTGGTAGTGGACAACATCAGTGTTGCCACATTCGTGCATCCCTGGGGGATTCTCCACAAAGGTGCAGAGGTGTGATATTTACCTCGCGAACACCCGCTTGTACGGTAACAACAGAAGGTACAATTGGAAAGACAACCACACCTCGCACGCCTATATTTTCATGGTTGCCGTGTTCCTGGAGACATACCATCCTGTAGGTTTTCATTTCAACCCTAATTTGGCCACACCCGATTCTACTGTTTAGCAGTTCTACAAAATCTGTAGCTGTTGAGTCAGGTGTGCTTTGTTAGGATTGGAGTGAAAACCTACAGGACGGTAGATCTCTAGCTGTTGAATGAGGTGTGCTTTGTTATGGCTGGAGTGAAAACCTACAGGAACGTCTTTATTAATAGAGGGAACCTTACATGTAATGGACATAGATAAGCCAATACGATCTAGAAAGTACTCTTGCAGGATATCAACCGGACTGCTGTAACATGGTGTTAAGCAAAGGAAGAGATTTCTGAATTCACAATGACAAAATGAATTCACCAGACAAATGTAAACTGGTAATTTAATCACACAATTGTTTTGATGCTCACCAACTGGCTAAATAATTCCTTAGCCTCATTTAACCTGTCGTGTGTTGTGAATTTTAGTGACAGTTGATGATGGCTGGGTCCGTCCACAGCTCTGCAACGCAATCATTCTGAAAGCAAACCAGTCCATTGCAGTGATATGGCTTGGATGTATTTGACTGACAGTTTTCATGAACTTTCCCATTATATCTATGCCATCATAACACCTGTCGGGATAACAAAAACTGTTCACATTGTGTCAGGCCATCAAGCTACTGAATAAATCAAATCATTCACCAACAATTGTGTCTCTAGCTTACAGAAGGCCTACTGAGAATGTGGCATGATGGGATATCTCCACACCCCTCAAAAAAAAATTTTTTTCAAAAATTTTGCATTAAAGAGAAATCCAGTTTTAAAGTAACAGTGGCAGCGTTAATGAGAAGATTTAATTTAAATGCTGAAACAGCCAAGAGTTGTTTTCCCCCGATGGTAAAAGTCCACAACACAAACAGTGTTTTTCACACTGAAATGTACTCTACTGCAAGAACTGTCACCTCATACTGTCACATTTTGTCAATCAGAGCCAATCCTGAAGTTGCAAAAACTATGTGGTTACAGCACGTTTAAGTTGATTGTTTTACCCCATTTATGGTAAATGGGGGAGGCAGTGTAGTATAATGTTTAGGCAACTGGGCTTGCAACTCCAAGGTTGTGGGTTTGATTCTCACATGGGGCACAGCTGTTGTACACATTAAGCACGGTATTTATCCTGAACTGATTCAGCAAAATACCCAGCTGTATAAATGGGTTTTATGTAAAGAATATAAACAGTGTTAAGTAGCTCTGTGTCCGCTAAATGCCTAGAACATTACAGAACATTACACAATGTACGTTGTGTCAGTGGTTGGTCACCTACTTTCATTAGCGAATGCTTTTGTTGATTGGGAACACCATGAACCAAATAAAAGACGGTGTAATTCAATGCAATGGGCAATTAGACAGAAGCACACTGCAATTGCAGATGCCCCTAATTAGGTAAAGCTTTTAAACGAAGAAAAACGTCCAGCTTTGTGTGTCTCTGTCGCAGAGTGCCAAAGTTGTGACCCTGTGTGTCACCTGAGTTACGATTTGGGTCGTTCCCCAAACAGCAGATCCCTGCTGGAGGTACAGTGCCCCCCAGAAACCAATCAGTGCAAAGAAATGAGCATTTTCGCCAAAATCGATTTCGCCCCCTCTCAGCATGTCCTCAGTCAGTGTGGGGAGCTCAATCGCTAACGTTCTCACGAAGGCCGAAGTGTCATGTGTTGTTTTCTTGGTCAGAACACAGCGGGCTTCCACCTCTGATGTGATTGGTTCTCGTCATCTCTGAAGTGATTGGTTCTCTCATACGCAGCAGGTCTCCACCTTTGCAGTGTTTTGGTTCTGACCACTTCTGATGCGATTGGTTCTGACCAGCTCTGATGCGATTGGTTCTGACCAGCTCTGATGTGATTGGTTCTGGCCAGCTCTGATGCGATTGGTTCTGACCAGCTCTGATGTGATTGGTTCTGACCAGCTCTGATGTGATTGGTTCTGACCAGCTCTGATGCGATTGGTTCTGGCCAGCTCTGATGCGATTGGTTCTGACCAGCTCTGATGTGATTGGTTCTGGCCAGCTCTGATGCGATTGGTTCTGACCAGCTGTGATGTGATTGGTTCTGGCCATCTCTGGGTTAAGAGGTGAATGGGAGCAGTAGCGGCAGTGGTACCGGTGCTTGCCGCACGCATGTCCGGCCAGTTCCTCACAGCCCGGTGGAAACGGGACAGGACCCGCTCGGCAGGAGCTCCGCCTCGCTTTCCCCCCCGAAGAGAACAACTCTCCCCGCGCCATTGGAGCGTGGTCGTTATGGCAACGGCGTGGCGAAGGGATTTCAGCCCGTCTGTGAGGAGGATTTGGATGTTTATTTCGGAATGAAATTGTGGAAGCAATCATGTTTTTTTATTTTTTTATTTAAAAAAAAAAAAAAAGTTAAAATCCGTCGAGTGTAATTTGAGTCTTACTCAAATCTCAAAGCTGAGAGTTAATACAGAGGATTTCAGTGTAGCGCTACTCCTTTCATGTTTATTTAGGACAAGCAGACGCTGAATACAGAGCGAATACCAAGATCATTCTGCTGAAGCTTAGAGTTTTATTTTATTTTATTTACCCTTTCATACTGTGATGATAAAGTAAAATTACAAAGGAAGAGTAAGTGTTTGTCATGTAATAATGTTATTTAACATTTGGTGCTTGTAAAATTCTTTCTTTTACTCTTAAGGCCCATTTTATTTTTGATTTGATTGGCTGGTTAGAGCTGTGAGGCTACCTGCTCAGCCAATGGCTGCCCTACCTGTGATTGTGTTAGAATTGATCAGCCAGTAATCATCGCCCACCTTTTCATTCCTTATAGCCTTCGATAGGTGGACCTAGGAGCAAGGAAAGGATGCAAGGAGGTAAAAAAAAGAGGGAATTCAGCCTTAGTTTGAAGTGTTACTTCCTGTTTGACCCCAGTTGACCTTAACTGCAGTGCGAGAAGCAGCATGTGGTAAAAGCATAGGGTAGACATGGAATCAACTGTCCAATGGAGTGTATTCATAACTTTATTTAAATCCTTTAATATATTTTTCATATGATTTCATTCATAACGCCTCCTACAGCTGTAATGTAATGTTTTATTAACGATTCCCAGAATGCCGTACTGCTCTTCTGATTTTCCCAATAGGAGCGTAGATATGGGAGCTAAAACTTGCAGTTAGTTCACAAGTGAAGACATTTGTTATAAGTTTTTTGGCTTCCAGCAACCTAGAGGACAATATGAATCTGAAGGAGCATTTTGATTCATGAACCCCCCTGCTTCCCCTGCCCCCCCGGCCCCCCGCCCCCCCCCCCCCCCCCGGCCCCCCAGGCTGTTTCTTTTCAGAGTTATTTGGGAAACGTGTGAGAAATGGCCCACTGAACATTCATTTAATTTACAAAACTCTAGCTCCCCCTGCCCCCCCCCCCCTTTTCCAAATGGGACCCCGAAAGGTGAGCTGTGCTCGTATTAGTTTCCGAGCGGCGGCGATGGCAGGAGGCGTCCCAAGGTCGTCAGGACGCGACGCTCGCGCTGACGGATGTCTCCCCCTCCTCCCGTAATGTACTCCACTCCCCATGATTTCTCGCCGCGCTACAACGTTTCCTTTGTTCCGGCGCTCTCCCTGCCTGGTAATTTACATTTCAAGTGACCATTGAGGTGATTGATGGCTGCGCCGCGGAAACGAAGGCTCATTTTTTTTTTTTTCCCCGCGACCTGATTTGCTGGCGTGGTGACAGATTGACAGCACTGGAACCATGTGACTGCGCAAAACAAAAAAATGGCTTCGAAAGTTACATTCGCCGAAAAGTAGTTTAACAAAAACACAACTATTGCTAAAACTACATAATAATAATGATAACAATTATAGTAAAAATAATAACAACAATGATATAATATAATAACAATAATAAATTGATTAAATTGACTATTTTTTTACTTCAAAGCACTTAAATGGAGAAACTTGCCCCAAGCATCAGCACTGCCTAGCCCTCTGCCTGGGTGATGCACAGCAGCCATTTTGTGCCAGAACGCTCACCACATGGGCTGAGGTGGAGAGGGAGGACCTTAGAGCCGATTAAATGGCCAAACATACAATGCTTAAAACACTAGTGTTTTTTTATGGGCCAGTTGACTGTTTTGTGCTCTATGGTCAGTGCAGAATGACGGGAGACCTCAGTGGCGATTGGAGGTCAGGCATTTCTCTTACGGATGCCGTCCAGTGCTCCGATAGGTGCATCGGTTGCATACGGCACATTACAAAAAAATGAAAACGTTTTCCCCCTCCATCCATTACCTGTACTTGCCTATGGCTGGTCAGGGTCCCGGGGGGTGCTGGAGCCTATCCCAGCATGCATTGGGATATTTTTGTGTGAGGTGGCAATGCTACCCACTGTCACCACCGTGCCGCCCAGGAAAACATTCTGATGTGTATATTATGAGTGTGTAAAATGTGTACATTAATGTAAGATTGCTACTCTCATGCATGTAGGAACAGGATTTGGCGCATTAGGAGATTTTTTTAAACTGGGCAGAGTTTATAAACTGTAAATCACTCACTGTGCTGATAGACCATGTCCCAAACTTCCTCAAATTTACCAAATAATAACAAATAAAATAAAAGGCAACGCCTTCTTCTGTATTCAAAGAAACATCATGTTTGGAGATTAAAGGCTGTGACTAAATCTGTTCAGAAGCCAGCTGTGATCAGTGTGGGTCTATCTTGCTTTTTGGGGTTTGTTACAGTTGTAGGACTCTCCCCTTTCTGACAGGCAGTCAGCGTGAGTCGCATTCATATTATTTGCTAACACAATAGATGGCTGTGACTCACTTCGGAAAGCAGGTGGCATCATCTGTGACCGCAGGACATGACACAACTGTTACCACGGCGATCTGAAAAGATGAGGGGAAAAAATCGAATCTGTGTTTTTTTTTATTTATTATTATGCTCTTTCATGCCCAATTTTAGCAGACGTTTGACTTTTGGGGTATTTAGAAATTTTCATCGTGACTTAATCTAGATCAGTTGAACCATACCCTCCATCCCTCCGATATGGGGAAGTCTATGATGTCTGAGCATTTATTTAAACCCTGTAGGGGTTGTGTGAATGACGTCTGTACCTTTTATGTTAACCTTGCTGGAGTCGTGTAAAGGTTGTATCCGGCATTTCCATGCAACTGTGGAGTTTTGAGATGCGGCAGAATTGACAGATCAGGAATCAGTGAACTTTATCTATCAAAGCTTTTGATACACACACACACACACACACACACACGCACGCACGCACAGCCCTCCAGGGCAGGCGACGGGAATGCTGTCATCAAAACGAACTCCACAAAACTTGCACACGTCTTCGTGTAGACTGCTCCTTACACTCCCATTGGATTTCAGAGAACATTAAACTGCGTGTGTGCGTGTGTGTTCTTGGTGTTTTGCCTTACAGTTGAGCTCAGTTAGCCGTCTGTTACCAGTGATGGCTGTATGATGATTGGTCACAGAGAGCTGGTTACAGGGATGGGGATTCATGCTGAGGAACCCACTGGGAGAGAGAGAGAGAGAGAGAGAGAGAGAGAGAGATCGGGTAAAAAAAACACAAATAATCATGGTGAGAAATGGGCCACAGGTGTTGCCCCTGACACCTTCACCTGCTGTTCCCATTACAGTGGAATAGCCAGTGTGTGTGTGTGTGTGTGTGTGTGTGCACTTAGCCATGTACATGAGCGAGCGGTACAGCTTACCCTCATTTAGCATAATCTTCAGGTAATTAGAGGATGCCATGTTCCTGAAGAGGTTCATTCTGTAGTTCTGTAAAAGAGTGTCTTTGTTGCCTTATGATCTACCCTTTGGCTGTACTGAGCCTCTGTCGAGCAGAATAACCGTACAGAATAACTGAGCTGTACGTGCACATCACCGAGTCCTCACCAGAGACTCGCTTTAAGAAGGGTGGTTATACGCCCAAAATAGGCCAACGGTCCACATCTCTGGTACGTTACCCCCCTCTTCGGAGACGTTTTCTGTTAAACAAATGTCGGCCGATTAGGCTCAGAGGGAAGGTGCAGCGACTCACCTCGCTGAACCTCAACCCTGAAAGCTCCCGCCACGGCAGACGCCTGTGACATCGTTACCCCTTCGTGAGACCCTGCCTGCTGCACGCCGCGCCAGGCTAACGGGCTAGCGGACGCTCGCCTTACCCTCGGCTGGCGGGTTCAGAAATGGGCGTCGTTTATCTGCAGAGTGCTGGAAATATAAACGCGTTTCCTGGAAAGCGGCAGCCGCAGTTCCCCCCCACCCCCCTCCCCCCCGCCCCCCCGCCCCCCTCTCTCGTCGTGAGCCGACGCATTTGGCAGTTTGAACACAAACCATCCCCGGCTGCTAATTGTCGAAACGTATTTTGACTGGATGAGCGGCCGTCCGACGATTCCAAAATCGCTCATCTATTTTCCCCCGCGCGCCGAAAACGCAATTATGCGCCGGGCGCGGCGCGCATCGAGTGAGTCACCGCCGTCTGCCCGCGGGGAATAATAGACAGCGCCCGAGCTCCCGTTTGCGCTGTTTGCGCTGATGTGTTTCGATATTCTCTAATCAGTGCGGATGTAGGGGTCCCACGCGCCTCTTATCCATGTTTATTGATTAGACGAGGCTCCTCGCTCGTGCGGAGAACAGATCCATTTTCATCCTTCAGCACAGCGCAGCCAGGTGAGGATTTAGCACCAGAACGCTAATGGTAACAGGAACATAAAATTCTAGCGAGCGTACCCACAAAGGCAGCCTATTTGCATTACAGTTGGTATGTGACACCTCCGATGAAATGAATGTGGATCTGAAAGCAACCGTTACGAAATTCAATAAGGGCTTGAAGAATGAAAAGGGCGTACTCCTGCATATCCGACTGGAATTATGCCGAGAGGTTAATTGGGTTTGCGAGAGAAATGAAAACGGATGGTAAAAAAGGAAAAGGTCTTCATCTGATTACGGAAGTCCTGCTCGACATAACTCAGTCCCCGTCACTGACAGGGGTGGCTAAGCACTCACAGATCCTGCAGCTCTGAAACCACAGATTCCTTATGTTCGTACTCAGCGCCTTTATTTCCCAGAGAAAGTGAATGCTAAGGTAATATCTGATCATTTAAAATGGCCGTTATTATTCCGTTAGCTTTGTTTACCCCATAGTGCTTTATGTCCTGATTTCAAAAATCTTTCCAGTACTGTAAAGGTTTTTAGATTTGAAACTTTGTGGCTCTTCTGCAGTAAATTTGGTCTTTAAAATGCTACCAAGCTCTACTGACACGTGTGTAATACAGGTGTGATACACTCTACTGACACGTGTGTAAGACAGGTGTGATACACTCTACTGACACGTGTGTAATACAGGTGTAATGTGATCTACTGACACATGTGTAATACAGGTGTGATACACTCTACTGACACGTGTGTAATACAGGTGTAATGTGCTCTACTGACACGTGTGTAATACAGGTGTGATACACTCTACTGACACGTGTGTAATACAGGTCTAATGTGCTCTACTGACACGTGTGTAATACAGGTGTGATACTCTCTACTGACACGTGTGTAATACAGGTGTGGTACACTCTACTGACATGTGTGTAATACAGGTCTAATGTGCTCTACTGACACGTGTGTAATATGGGTGTGATGTGCTCTACTGACACGTGTGTAATACAGGTGTAATGTGCTCTACTGACACGTGTGTAATACAGGTGTGGTATGCACTGGCTTCCTGTGAAACAGTAGAGTGCACTTTATTCAGTTTCTGAGAAAAGTAGTTTTCCAGGAACCAAAGCGGAACTTTTATTGCCAGCGTACAACCTAATCTGTTTACCTGTGAGCTGTAAAAGGAGTCATATTTTACTGATTGCTCCTGCTTTCTGCAATGGGGCTCATCAGCTCACCAAGTCGGAACACAATTTCTCTTCCAAACTATGAGGCCTGGCTCATTTGAGTCTGGCATTTCAGCAGAATGGATGTGGAGGCAAATTTTCAGCACTGCGACCAGAGAATAATGAGCTTCTAGTTTGGGCAGGATGGTGGAGGGTAGGGGGGTGATCCACCCTACCTGTAATGCTGTCTGGCAGTAGGGACGTTGCCACTTCCTGTGGTGCTGTCTGATGGAAGCGATGCTGTCACTTCCTGTGGTGCTGTCTGACAGTAGGGATGTTGCCACTTCCTGTGGTGCTGTCTGACAGTAGGGATGTTGCCACTTCCTGTGGTGCTGTCTGACAGAAGCGATGCTGTCACTTCCTGTGGTGCTGTCTGACGGAAGCGATGCTGTCACTTCCTGTGGTGCTGTCTGACAGAAGCGATGCTGTCACTTCCTGTGGTTCTGCCTGACAGGGGAGTTGTCTCACCCCCTGACACAAACCACACACATACGCATTAGGGTGTTAATGTCGTGTATTTTCTCGTGACGTTAATGTTCACTGCACAATGCGACAGCTGTTTGCTGATGGAAAAGATGGAATAATGGCCTTGTACTGCCAATGAGTCAATGACTGCACAAAAAGAGTCAGTAATTTTCAGCTTTTTTGTTCCAAATGACAGTACTTTATGAGCCGAGATTAATTTGGGCCTAGAATTTGTTTCCACCATACGTACATGCCATTGTAAATCACTGCAAAGTGGTAGAAATCATGTCAGCTTGTGATTTTCTGCTCATAAAATTACACTGATTAGAATTCTGTCCTTTCCTCAGTCAAGAAAATAATTCAAATACTAGCTAAGCAATCACCTTTCTAGGAGGTGTCTGAAGAGCCAGAGGGAAAAAGCATGGGAATCTCTGCCTTACAGATAATTAGTAAGCCTTCTATCTCTGTCAGTATTTGCTGCACAGTGTATCATATTTAAACATGGTTTGTGAGCATAGCAAGTGACTGATATTTAATCAGTAATCATAAATACTTATTTACTGGTGATGTGGTTTTGTTGATATTTTTTTGTTCCTGGTTCCTGGCAGGTGTCATCCATGCTAGAGATCTAGCAGCTGTCATGTAATCCTGCAGGTTTCAAACTCAAATGCATCAAACGGCCAACTGTGCGCACCCCCACCCCCGCCCCCACCCCCCGTATACCGAACCTCCCTGTTTGTGGTGTTTAGCATTAATAACAGAGCTTCGGAGTCGTTAGATTCTCCTGCACTATACTGACATCCGACCCACACCTACAGAACAGTGCGCGTGTGATTCATACTTGCATTAACCAGGAATCAACCCCCCCCCCCCCCCCCCGCGACCCCCCACCTGTGAGTTTACAGAGCCGTCGTGGCTGCTGCTCTCCTCTCGCTGGGGTTGATGCTGCTCTCCTCTCGCTGGGGTTGATGCTGCTCTCCTCTCGCTGGGGTTGATGCTGCTCTCCTCTCGCTGGGGTTGATGCTGCTCTCCTCTCGCTGGGGTTGATGCTGCTCTCCTCTCGCTGGGGTTGATGCTGCTCTCCTCTGGGTGGGGCTGATGCTGCTCTCCTCTCGGTGGGGTTGATGCTGCTCTCCTCTCGGTGGGGTTGATTACGTATAAAAATAGACATTTTGTTCCTGGCGTGATTTAACTCTTAATCTGAAGACGTGCCGCTCCTCCGAGCCACTGCTGATCTCTGAGTGCCCTTGGCTCTGATTGGACGGATGGGGCTCGGGGAAGGACTGCAGAGGTTATGTAAGCACCATCGCTATTTGTTTCCTTTAGCTGGAGGCACACGACATCTTTCACCTGGTGTCGCATTAAAAAAACTGACTTAAGACAGAGGGGCTGAGAATGTTTTTACATGTTATTATTATTCTTATTATAACCTGCATAATTGGAACTGAGATTAAGTTCACGTGGATCATTTCACGGTATCACCACCTGTCTTACCTGGCGTATTGATAAATTAACTTGTGATAATGCGGGTGGATGTGATACTTGGGATGGTATTGGTTGGGGCTTTTGTGGGGTG
The DNA here is from genome assembly GCA_039654925.1 of Anguilla pacifica. Lineage (NCBI taxonomy): Eukaryota > Metazoa > Chordata > Actinopteri > Anguilliformes > Anguillidae > Anguilla > Anguilla pacifica. Next base: position 53,804,388 of record CM077296.1, read on the forward strand.
GGGTGGGGGGGTGGGGGGGGGGGCAGGAGGAGTCTGAATAATTGCTGCAGATCGCCATCTGTGGAAAAATGATAAATCCACAAATATTTGTTGATATATGATATCAACAAATTATAGATATATACCTTTATGTACAAATTTACATTTCTGAGGCAATCTCTACCCATATGTTTTCACGATTTCAATCTCAACTCAAATATTCATGCGCATATGACAAGGCAATCAGAACATTTTCAACTTTTCAATCCACACTACCACACATCATAAGGTCTGCTATTACTCAAATATGGGGGGGGGCTTCCCTATAGAATGCAAACCAATCTTTTCTATAACTTCCCCCCTCTCTAACTGAGTTCAAACAAGGTAAACAACTTTATTAAATCTTACAAGTTTATTAAATCTTACAATATAGTAGCAGTATTTTCCCCCTATTTCCCTTATAGGTTTTCTTTTCTAATTTCACATTTAATATTTATTTAGTTGTTTCTGTTATTATTGCTATTATTGTTTAAAAAAAGCTCAGCTTTTAAAAAATTTAATCCAATCCATTTTTCTTCTTAAATTAATGTGATTTGGTTTCACAGTGAGGTGAGCTTTTACTATAAGCACTGTAGTGTTTCCAACCTCTCCAGCATATTTGATTCTGTAAATTACTTTGTGTACTTTCATTTGTTCTTTATTTGTCAAATAATAAATAAATGTATTGATGCTTTGAGAGTGTGGGATTGAGTAAAGTCGCTACTCTGGTTATTATATGCTGTACCTTACGTGGACTTTCTTGAGCTAACAGTAAGTATTTATGGGTGCGAAAAATACAATATTGGTAATGTTACACTAATCCCATTCTTGACTGCTTCTGTAATCAATCTGCCTTGAGATAAATTAGGAAAAAACATACCTCGGTGTACAGAGTTTGTTGACTGAACCAGAATCTGCTTCAGTCAACAGATTTGAGGGCGCATACAAACAACCCAACACCATAATAACATGAAGGGCATTAACAATTAAACAATATTACCCAACACGACCTGGCTACAGTGCTGTACATCCATCTTACAAATAGTTATAAGATTAATGATTATGATTAAAGACCTAACACTGTTATTATGACCATGGGTTGATTGGATGTGGGTGGTCTGGTCTCCAGAACAAAAAAACAGATAAATTATAGCAGCAATTAAGCGAAGAGAACAATTTCAGAATATTTATTTCACACTCTGTGGTGACCTTCACAAAAGGTAAATAAAACTGTAGAACCACCATGCAAGCCACAATGACACTGGGATCCTTCTGTCCCTTTGAATGTTTATAGTCTAATCATAAATGTATGAACAGTGATTGGTGACAGGCAGGAGAAAGATGGTGTGTTGATACTGGAATACAACTTATACAAGTGCAGTTCTCTTCATCCATACATTACCATAACTGGCTCGGAACACATCATCTCTCCTGACATTGGTCCTTCAAAACAATTAATAATGACTCCCAGTATCCCGATGTTCTATATGCACTCTATACGTTATTCATCCATACAAACTGAATTCATATTGTTTAAGACCTTGGACGGCATTCAATATAATAAGTTCATTGCCAGGGACCACCTGCTGTCATGCAGTGTAAATAAATCATGAACACTGAAATTACGAGCAGCTGAATCGTGTATATGCTATCTAATATTTTTGTGTGGAGTGACAAAAATAATCTGGAAAGACGGAAAGTGTGGTTAAATAAAGGACATATACAGCGAAAATATTTTTAGTTTTGTCCCGGTACTCCAGCGCTTTGGATGTGAAATGATGCAATTACTTTGAGGCCAAAGTGCAGACTGGAAGCTTAATTCGAGGGTTTTTTTAATCCGTACTGGAACTGACACTAGCTGCAGCACAGGCCTGGCACAGCATCAGCAGAGACGATACCAAGCATCTGACTTTCAGGCAGGCCCTTGCCTGCAGAGCATATGCAACCAAGTATTATAATTTCATAGCAACATGATTGATCGGTTGTGATTAATACACTTTCCATTTATGTCAAAAGAAAAATCTTCCGTACGTTAACTGTGCAACTCTACAGAAGCCCCATGAGAAGACAAAGCAGCTGTTTGTGTTGTTCTTAATGTCATCGCATGCATCAGGTAGCCTGCAGAATCACATGCATCAGATAGCCTGCAGACTCACACGCATCAGATAGCCTGCAGAATCACATGCACCAGATAGCCTGCAGAATCACACGCATCAGATAGCCTGCAGAATCATATGCATCAGATAGCCTGCAGAATCACACGCATCAGATAGCCTGCAGAATCACATGCACCAGATAGCCTGCAGAATCACACGCATCAGATAGCCTGCAGAATCACACGCATCAGATAGCCTGCAGAATCACATGCATCGCCTGCAGAACCACATGCATCAGATAGCCTGCAGAATCACATGCATCAGATAGCCTGCAGAATCACATGCATTTCCTGCGGAAGTATGGCATGATGATCATGATTTTGACCCAAATCTTTGCCTCTCATTGCATGGAAAACAAAATGTGTGAAGGACAGAGCATCATGGTGTGTGTGTAGAGTCATCCTTGCACCATTACTGCCAGGGCATTCCTAGAACAAGTGTGTACTGTCACTCTTCGATAGTGGCACACATGCTACTGTTCTGCTTTGATTGTTCATAGCATATTGTAAACTGGTATAAGGCTGTACTATACTTGTGCAGTGGTCTGAAAAGGCTCATTTTTGTGGCTCAGGGATGACGATTCTTCCGTATTAACCACAGTCTTAACATGTGACTTGTGAGGAGGGAACCCTGGAAGGTGTATTACCTGCTCCACCAAATCATGTGCTAACGACAATTACAAATGATCCTTACTCGGGTGCATGGCACCATATATATATATATATATATATATATATATATAGAGAGAGAGAGAGAGAGAGAGAGAGAGACTGACAGACAGAACAATGGAGAAATGCAGAGAGAGTGAAAATTATCAAGTGTTCCTGACAAAAGGGCTCAACTTCAGTTGAAATTACAGTGCCTAAGGAAGCTTTGGGCCAAATTCAGTCAAGTAAGAGTTTATTTTTAATTAACAAGGTAATATAAACTATAAGATTATAGAACATTGTAAGTAATATTGTCAGTCACATAATGAACTGATCTATTTAAACTTACAGTTCATTACTCATGGCCTGCTTGTTGTATTTGCCTTTAGACCAACAGAAGGCTGAATGGCTTTTTGATGACATCTTAAAAGCAAGCCTTGATAAGACACCTCAACAACATCAAAACTTCCTTACCCATCACCCCCTCACAAAACTTCATTACCCATCACCCCCTCTCAAAACTTCATTACCCATCACCCGCTCACAAAACTTCATTACCCATCACCCCCTCACAAAATTTCATTACTCATCACCCCCCTCACAAAACTTCACTACCCACCACCCCCTCACAAAACTTCATTAATCATCACCACCCTCTTAAGACTTCACAACCCGTCACTCCTCTCAAAACTTCTCATGTGTACACAAGGCTGGCACGCATGAATGTCCAAATCCACACACACATAGTTCACACACGTGCAACATATTTTCAATTTATGTTTGTCTACAAATCAGTCTTTATGTTTGCAGTTAACAGCTGGCTCATGCAGTATTTAGCCATACATTAAAAACATATTTTATATGCAAATGAAAACATTCATTTACATAATTGTATCATTTAATGTACAGCAAATATCCCGCTGGCATTTAAACTTTGGATGCACCTCATTTGTTACTCTGTTAAAAATGAATAAATAACTAAAGTGCTGTACTTGCGAAGTCCTTCCCAGAGACTACTCTCATTGCCCAGAGGCGAGAGCACTGCCATTAACTCTCAGCAAGTCCGTGAGGAACAGTGCACTACTTTATCACACCAATGACAGAGCGGCAAAGATCACCCAACAACAACTCTACACGGGTCAGGGAAGACAAGCAGGCGCTCCTTTTGTGCTTGACATTTAAAAAATAAAAAAAATAAAAAATCCGCCTTCATCCTTTTCTGCTCAGACATGATAAATTTAAAGTGAGCCTGTAGTTCGGGCATAAGAACGGCCAACTGTAACGGAATGTGGTGGCCCGGATGGTGCCTTAGTGGCTAATTGTTTGTAGCAGCAGAATTTTCCCGCCATGTCTGGTTGGCTGGCTACTCCGCCATCAAGGCCTAATTTGTGGAGAGCCACGGGGAAGGCATTGCGCCAAACATCGACAAGGAATAAGAAACAGACATGAGAGAGAGAGCTTTTTTTTAAACCCTTTTTTTTTTTTTTTACTTTTGAGCCATCGCTAATGTGTTTTGGCTTATAGCCTTAGCTACCATTACCGGACGGCGTAATTGTTGAATATTAGTTTGGGCGAGAGTTGTTATTGCGTGGTAGCTTTCCACGATCATTTCAGAACTGCTATAAAGCTGAAATACAGTAGAGTTTTATTTGATAGTTCAGGCTATGGCTATTCGTTTCATGCATTTAAATGGCTTTCCTCTCCGATTCGTCACACCCCCCTTCTGAATTATAGTAGGAACCTCACATTAAATTAGTGTCGTCCATGAAAAGCACTTCTGTCAATAATTCAAGTCTAACTATTGATGTTAATTAAGAATTGACTGCTAATGAAACATTACCTTCTTGGCATATAAATTACATTTTGATACTTTAATGTGCAATGCATTGTGTAATTGTGATACAAGTACATCTGGTTCATTAATCTAAATTTGAGAGTTTAGTGCAAATTTATATGGTCTGCATTTCCATAGCACTTCGGTTTGCCATAAGGGTTCTGTGCATGTAGGGTTCCATACTCATAGGGTTCTGTACTCATAGGGTTCTCTATGCACGGAGTTCTGAACATGTAGGGTTCCATACTCGTAGGGTTTCGTACGCATAGGGTTCCGTACGCCTAGGGTCCTATACGCCTAGGGTTCTGTATGCATAGGGTTCTGTACACATAGGATTTTGTACTCATAGAGTTCTGTATGCATAGGGTTCTGTACACATGGGATTTTGTACTCATAGAGTTCTGTATGCATAGGGTTCTGTACACATAGGATTTTGTACTCATAGAGTTCTGTATGCATAGGGTTCTGTACACATAGGATTTTGTACTCATAGAGTTCTGTATGCATAGGGTTCTGTACACATAGGATTTTGTACTCATAGAGTTCTGTATGCATAGGGTTCTGTACACATAGGATTTTGTACTCATAGAGTTCTGTATGCATAGGGTTCTGTACACAGAGGATTTTGTACTCATAGAGTTCTGTATGCATAGGGTTCTGTACACATAGGATTTTGTACTCATAGAGTTCTGTATGCATAGGGTTCTGTACACATGGGATTTTGTACTCATAGAGTTCTGTATGCATAGGGTTCTGTACACATAGGATTTTGTACTCATAGAGTTCTGTATGCATAGGGTTCTGTACACATGGGATTTTGTACTCATAGAGTTCTCTATGCATAGGGTTCTGTACGGTATGTGTAAGGTTTTGTATGCATAGGGATCCTGTAGAAAGTGTTTAATTTCAGGCTTGACACAGAGTGGCATTTCATTATCCACTGCATCCACTGCAGTTTCTTCGATTGTTGGTTTGGACGAAAACTCCATGCTGATGCTTAAATAAAAAATAAAAAAAAAAACACTGCATTATTTTTTTACGTCTCAGGGATTAATGCCTCTGAATATTATTTATTTCTGCCCTGTGAAATTCTAAGTTGTTAAGAACTCGCATCCTCTGTTGAAACCGCAGGGGTCCTGTGTTCAGCTTCTCCTGCCTCAGAGAACTTTTTAATCTGCTGCCTCACAGCCAGGCTGGGCAGGCCGAATCATTTAAAATACAGACTGTGGATGCATGACAGGCTTCCCTTCTCTTCTGCACCCTGCTAATGTAATGAAATTATATTCATTGATTGCGCAGACAAGAGTGTGTGTGTGTGTAGAGTTTGCAGACATAAACCACAAAATAAAGCTCACAAAAAAGTTCTGAAGTTGAAGTATTCCCTCAACAACATACAGAAAAACAGACAAAAAAGTATTTGCAAAATGCATTATTTTTTATGAATTATGTATAAGGAAGGTATAATAATGTCATATGAACAATTTAAAAATATTTATGGAAATGTCTGCCCTTTGCAAAAATTGGATTTATTACAGCTTTAGCACAAAAACGGAATGGAGAAGGAAAGTGAAGGAAATGACAATGATCTCGTTAGCTGGTCGTGTCAAAAATGACCAGTTGGAAAAAAAAAAAAAGTTAAAATTGAGAAATGTATACATTTTATTTACAATCAAAAGATTTGATAGCTGCCTCATAGAAGATTCTAAACATAAATATTCCAGATGTCCCAATTTCAGGTTTAAGCTGTTCATAAAACATCACAGCACAAGCGAGTAGATTATTAAATATGAATAATCAACTTTTTGTACACAAAAGTAGATTATTAATATTTGTATATCAGGACAGACGGAACACTAGGAGACTCACGGAAGGCTGTGAATAAAAACATTTTCATATGAAAAAAAGTGCAATGAAATGGAATTTATATTGGGGTGGGGGTGGAGTTTGGTGAGAAGAGAGGAAAGAACATCTGTCCTAAACATAAAAAAAATTTCGGTTTTATTTTCAGCAGCAGTTCAGGCGGATGACACGTTCTTCACTGCAAACACACACACTCTCCTCTGAAATGCTATTTCAGTGTCTTCTCACTCTGCGGTCCGGCAGGTAAACTTGCAGAGACGTTGAGATGCAGGTGTAGAGTAGATGGGCACTACATGTGCTCTTTGTGCTGGCAGACTCCGGGCATCCCAGAATGCATTGCTGGTGCGTGATGTGGCGCAAAGGAGGTCACATGATCGCAGTTAGAATTCCACTGTCCAGCTGCTGTTAGGCAGACACTAACAATGACTAAATTGGAAAAAAAATTATGAGATTTCCATGCCACCTGGCTGATGTCTGGGCCATATTGGCTCGACCATCTGCCCAGAGTGTACTTGCTATCTGGGTAATAAGTAAGCTTTGACAAAATATGCATTTTTTTTTTATACTTCTCGTGCCGTGTGTGTGTGTGTTATAATTTATGAGAGGACTCTTATAAGTGCTCTAGGGTTTCATTCTTCTCCCGTATAATTGTCTTGTATTTTATTTATGATGTTGGTGTCATTTTATGTTTTTTTATTGTGTTTTTGTGCAAATAAATAAATCAAATAATCTCAAATTTTTTAAATTAAAAAGTTTTTTTTCTTTTTTAAATCTGAAAGTGCTTTTAAGTGCATTAGCTACCTGTGTCCACCGTGTCTGTCCTGCAGCCAAATCTGCAGCTGCTCATATAAACCCCCATATAAACACAAACCAGCCTTTAAAAAATACGCATAAAAGCAATTTTATTATCTTATTTTGAAACTAACCTTTCGGTTATTTATGATGTCCCATGATGAGTCACTGAGGGAAGTTTAAGGTCCTTCTGCAGTTCTGTCTCAGTATATCTGTTGTGGGGTGCAGAGGTAAAGTAACAAATCTCTGGCCAGTTCATGCAGTGTTGCCAATTCAGCAACCTTTTTTTACCTTCCTAGCGACTTATCTAGTGACTAGCAAGAAATTTGCCGACTTCTCGCAACTTCTCGTTGTCAAGCAACAGCAAAAATTTGTGAATGACGTTGTGTCTGATGTCACCGCCACCCCCCCCCCACACTGGGTGACACCTACCCTAGTGACACCACTGGACGTCATCACGCAATCTAGCGACATTTCAGAGGGCCTATAGCGACTTCTGGTGAGATTTTTTTTGGCAACACTGAGTTCATGTTTTTGGGAAGAGGAAGTGATGTCAGACAGGGCAGCGCTTGTTTTGGTTCTCCATTCCCTCTCCTCCTCCTCCACTTGATTTGTTGACTCTCTTTAAGACTCCAGTGCACAAGAAGTGAGGTTGACGCACACGTGCGCGAGTCAACAAACTTATTCATGCTGTTTTCGTACGCCGCACTTACTCAACGTCTCGTGAACGGCGAACGATAACAGCGGTGAAAGATGGGTGGTTGTAAAAAAGAGAATAAAAATAAATGTGAAGAGAGATGAGAAGGCTGCCTCTTCCGTCCCTGCTTAACAGCGTGGGGGGGGGGGGGGGGAGGCCGTCCCCTCAGAACGAGATCCGGTTAGGACGGGACAGCCTGTCTAGGAATCCGTTTACCACGCGACGCCCCGCGCCGGGTGCGTATGGGCTCTCGCTCGCGGCTGCGGGCTGAGAGACGCACACATCCTGGCGTGGCCGCGGGCGCGCCTAATTGGCGCGTTATTAAAAAAATGTAATTGTGCGGATTGTTAATCCCGCCGAGCCTTTTGTGCGAGCGAGCGAGCGGTTTTTAAAACCTTTCCTCCACGGAAGATGTAAACAACGGCGGAAGAAACAAGCGAAACTAATTGAGGCTGATATAAAATATGATGGCTTGCGCGTTTCTGCTCGAATCGACGCGGAGAGCGGCCTATGCCCCCCTTGTTCTCTGCGCGACAGAAATTATGCAGACCATATTGACCTTTTAGAAATTACATTTCACATTATTACAGTTTCACATGATTATAATTAATAGGCTGTGACACTGGAACTGTAACAGTTACAGCCACCATCACTAATAACAGTAATAATAATAATAATAATAATGCTATGCTATGCTATGCAAAAGATCGGGCACAGTTATTGTTGTTATTCCAAAAGATGCACCTGTCAAAAACTGGTGGAAAATTACAGGAGCGATATAGTTGGCGGAGAGATGAAATTGGCTCATTTGCAACCGTGGCATGCTCTGTTATCCACTGCAGCTGATAGCACACGCGTCCCTTCCTGAGAGGAGAGATTAAAG